>JAQLOL010000007.1:17955085-17972146 GCA_029783665.1 Naso thynnoides | reverse complement strand
CATGAGGTTGAGGTTGTGTAATAGGTGGCGAAGACACTACAGGTTCCTGTGGGTGTTGCACACCCTGAAGCGATGTAGGTCTTTTCAGGGGTGCCTGCATTGTTTTGGCTGCTTCTCCTGGGAGTGTGTTGGGAGGTACAGCTGCTTCGTCTTGCGCCACACTCTGTGGTGCTGGTGGAATGTCTTCTGATGGACTGATGAAGCCGTTCACTTCGCCTGTGCTGGCCCAGTGACCCTCGCTCTGAGGTTTGGAGGGAGCGGTAGTGGTGGCCAATTCTTCGGCTTCTTCGTCTACAGGCTTCACACTTGACCCTGCAGAGGAGAAGTAGATGGTGTTGTGGTGTACATACATAATACATAGAGACCGCTATTATCTTTGAAATCAGGCAATACTTCACAGGGAGCAAAGGTGCATGAAAATAAAAAGCTAATGTAGCTTGGCAAAGCATCTAAGAGATGAAGCTAACACAGCAAGATGGCATGTGGGTGTTAATGCACAATTAAAAAAAAAAAAAAAAAAAAAAAAAAGAGCCTGGATAAAGCAGCAAGGCTGTGTTGTGGCTCGCAGTGAAGTGGCTCAGAAGCAGAGCGTGGAACTACGGATGGAGGCCACAGTCTCGTGTCCTTACCCGATGGGCAGGTATCCCTACGTTTTTCATTAGAAGGGAGGCTTTCCGAATCGCACCTTGGTCTGGTCTTTCTTAGGCTGAAACCTTTCCTGATGTCTGCCAGGAGGTGATCGATGATGCAGCCATCGTTCTGTGGCACGAAGCCTTTCTTGACTGGCAAAAGAGAGGCAAAAAGAGGGAGTAAAATGCATGCTATTCAAGTTACATGGTTAAGAATCACTACAGCCGTGAAAGAAAGAAGGGCCGTTCACAACTTACTTATTTTTACGTTCTCTCCCTTCTGCCTCTTGGACTCTTCCTCTGCCAGCTGCTTCTTCCTCTTCTCAGCCTTGGCTGCCTGCTCTCTTCTGGTTTTGTTTTCCTGTTAACATGAAAGTCAGCATGTCACTCACTGCCAAGAACACAGTGTACATGGCAATTTGTCTTTGTATCATTTGTGCACAGACATAATGACATCTTTCGGTTATTCCACAGTATAAAGATACCCATGTTATAAAGAAAATAACCCATACTCTGAAGACTGTATTCATACACACACAAATAATGCCAAACATCAACATTGTATCATCTCTGACCTTCAGAGCCTTGATGAAAAGTCCTCGGAAAGTCTTGATGGTCCCGAAGAGTTCCTCAAGTGACAGCTGATGGGCATCTTCACACAAGTAGACAGCCAGCTCGCTCTTCTTCTTCTCGATTGCTGTGAACCTTTCACTTAAAGCCTGACATGCCTCCACACTTTCCTACAGCAGAGAAGATGAAGGAATTTGGATCAGAGTTCAAAAACAGCACAGAGCTATCAAAATTTGGCTTCCGTCGTATGCAAAGTAAAGCAGAGCAGAGGCTATTATCTTACCTCAAGAACTTTTGCATATTGCTCCTTCACCTCCTCGGCAGAGTTGGAGACCTTCTTGGTCGTCTCATTAAGTCTTTTAAGTAAGCCGCTGGCCTCTGACTGAACAGATTCTAGATTAACTCTGAGGACAAAATGCAAAATATTTGATAGTAAGTCTTACAGATCCACTGAGGGACCAATTAAAAGGGAAGGTTATGCACTGAAATAAATGTAAAAGGTTTCTGTACCCTGCTGCTTTTTCACAGATTTCTATATCATCTGGCAGCTCCAGCAGCTCCGGGTGGTTCGCCTCTGCTTCCTTTGCAAAACAAGCCACGCAGAGTGTCACTAAATGGGTCGTAATTAAGGTGAAAAGAAGTTATGGCAGCTGTGAAGCCAGTTTGTGTACCTCCAGGATGTGATGAAGCAGCGTAATGCGGCCCTTGTTAGCCTTGGTCTCTGTGAGCTTGAGCAGAGAGCTGATCTTGAACCCCTCTGCGTTCCCTGTGTGACTTCCCTGGAAGTAGACGCATGATTAAAAATGCAGCTCCATTTAAATGTCATGCCTAAGTAAAATATACATGACACCGAAGCAGTTCTTACGTAGTTGAGAAAATTCCCAACATCGAGGATGAGCCTGCAGAAACTGGGCATGAGTATGCTCTTTCTGAGGGCTAAAAAATGTGAGATACATCGTGTTAATTTGACGATATATCATACACATGTTGGGCTGGATAGCTGCATGTATGTACACAGAGCTGGCTTGCGTTAACTTACACTGGCAGGCCTCCTCCACCAGCTTGACTTTAGGTTTGAGCATTTCCAATACTGATGCAGTCTCCTCACACAACAGCATGCACTCAATCCTCAACTGATAACTGGGGAGACGAGTCAGAAAAGCAAAGTAAATAAGGAGCCAAGTATGACTGTATGAATGCAGTTCAATCAGAACTGGAGTTAAAAGTGTTACCATGGCACGGTGAGGAGGGAAGTGTAGAAGCGGTCGACATTTGCTAGCTTGTCTTTTTCTCCCTGGAAGGACTTTAGATTTTCAATCTAAACAACCAAAAAAAAAAAGAAAAGAAAAAAGACAGTGATTCAGGCATTTGCCATTTTAAAAGGTAATTATGATTAATAGCAGATATGTGGCAGAAAGTCTTTGGGTAAGAGTAGCGACTAGTACAAACCTCGTGCTTCTCTGGCAGGAGCTTTAGAAGCTGTTTTAGCACCTCTACATCGAACCGAGTACGGTCCCCATTCTGAATCATGGCTATGAATTCCTCATTAGTGCTACACAGAGAAAATAAAAAATATTGAGCTTGAAATTTTACAAAAAATATATACATATATAGAAGAAATCTCAAAATAATGCATTATATCTTACCATTTGAACTGCTTTAGGAATATGTTCAAATTCAAGTTTTTCTTTGGATCAATGAATGAAATCTGTATTTAAAATTAAATAAGTTAGACAGGTATATTGATTGTTCATCTTAGATAATCAGGTGTGTTTGTTCTGAGCGTTGCGGCTCCAAGGAGCCACGTCAAGTGTCAACCAAGCATACCTCTTTAGGCTCCTTCTTGACAGGAGCAGCTGCCCCCTTGTCTTTGTGCTCGGTCACTGGGAGACAGAACAGCTGCTCGATACTGCTGTAGTCCGGCTCCCGAGGAGGAGGCTCTTTCTGCACCGAGGCCCACATGGAGTGACCATCTGTGTGTTTGTGTGTGTGAAAAGGGAAAGAGGAACATGTCACGAGCTCATGTCACACCATTTTGTATCAACAGCTGAAACTCATCTGAAAGTTGAAGCACAGGGGAATCCTCTGGAACACCCACATTAAATAATAATCAAATCTGTAGTAAAGGTGTGTTTCATGAAGCTTGTTTATATCAGTGTTACTTCCCCATTAACTGGTCTGTAGACACATGCCTTCTGCCACTGTGTTCATTCACAATTTTCCTTATACTTTTCTAGTCAACCATAAAGTGGCCTGAAGGGTTGAGTTATATCTGGATGAGTAAAAAAATTTTCAAAAACTTTACATTGTAGTCTAAGCATACATCAAAGTCACTTATCAAAGTTTGCTGCCCTCATAAAGTTCAATTACAGACTGTAATTAAATAATTTACATCTTTACATGAGTTTTTTTATTCATTCACCAGTAACAGTGCGAAGCTTCTGCCAGTTGAGCTTTTTCATCCTCAGGGTGGGGCACCTGTTTGTCTTTATGGGTGCAGCGCAGCCCAGGGTGTGGACATTCTGAGCCACTATCATGCCTGGAGGAGGAGGCGGCAGAGGTGGCATGCCAGGTAAGGGAGGTGGTGGCGGTGGTCCGCCACCCATCCCTGGTAATGGTGGCGGAGGTGGCGGGGGAGGCATGCCTGGACCGCTGGGCAGTGGTGGCGGTGGAGGAGGCATTCCAGGCAAAGGGGGAGGTGGTGGGGGTGCACCGAACCCCCCAGGTAGCGGTGGAGGAGGGGGAGGAGGCGGAGGTGGGCACTGATTAGAGGGTCCAGTCATACCAGGGAGGGGTGGAGGAGGAGGAGGTGGCGGGGGAGGTGGAGGAGCGGCACACAGCGGCTTCTGAGAGGATGTGACGATCGCGTCGGACTTCTCTTGGTCCAGGTGGTCCGTATCAGTCTGCACGGCTTTGTCCACCTTCACCAGCCTCCCATCCACCTCATGATGATCCTCACAGCCTTTGGAGAACATCAGTCGCTGCATGATCTTCTCACAGGACTCCATCTGAGCTGCAGTGCAGAGCCAAACAAATTCACACGGATAAATCCCACTTGAAACGTCTTCTCACACTTAAACAAAAGCTTTCAGCCGACCTGTCAACAGCTACGTCCATTTCATCGCTATAATTTATTTTCCTGGAAAAACACTCTACTTCACACACACATTACAAAGGAGGATATTATCTAACTGTTAGCCCTCTTCAGAATGTTCACCTAAAGCGAATGTATTGTTGCTTCAGTGCTGACTCACAGTCCTGGGCCAGCAGTGTGGCTCTGTTGGTGATTGCTTCCAGCGCAAGCCAGATATCAGAGCGGCCCGGGCCGAGCACCAGCAACGTCTGCAGGATGGACAGCAGCTGGAGGGAGGCTGGAGAACTGCTAACCTGTGCACACCAACACATGCATATGCACACATTAAGAGGAGTTTCATGTTAATAAGAGTAAGTCACATAAACTTAATGATTTTAATCAGTCAAAAGAGTTTTTTTCTTTAATGTGGGGCATTTGTGACAAAACGTTAATTCATTCAGTCTTTAATTCACTGGACTAACTTCATTCTTAGTGGTAGATGAGAAAGCCAGTCAGACCTTGTTGAAGAGTGTAGTGAAAACCTCCAGGTGATTACTCATGTCAATGCCCCCATAGAGCCGCAGGAGCTCCTCCTCATCTTCAGCCATTGCCTCTTCAAAAGCTTCACACTGAATAATCAAGTCTTCATCCTCCTGCTCCCTGCACACCACCCACATACAGATCACTGATGGGCGACACTTCATTGCATTTAAATGCCATTTTCATTTTTTTTTTAAAAGCAGTGGCAAGGGTCTCTGCTTAAATTACTGTCATTAATAGTCAGAAAATTGCAAACAACTTTTCCTGAAAGCACATTTTCACTTGATTGTTGACACTGCAATGATTACAGACTTTAAAAATAACCTTTTAAAACTTAACTTGTCGCATAAAATCGGCTTCAGAGAATCAAAGACTGACAAAATCAAATGTGAACAACAGCAGGAATGCTCACCTTAACTTTGGCAGAATATCAAGCAACTGAAGCCCTGCAAGAAAACAGCAAAAGACAGAGAGGCAACACTAAATTATCCGTTTAAAGCAAATTTATCTTCAAAAAGGTGTCACACAGAACTCCACAGTGGCAAATGTTTGTTTTTTGGGGAGCTGGCAGAAAGTCACAGGTGTGTAATCAGACTGGAGAGGTGTGGCCAAAAAAAAGGTGAGATTGGTCTTCTTCTTTGGTTTGAGCAGACCAGATGCTGCCATTTGTATTGCTGTCCTCTACTGTTTGTTACCAATGTTCCTCTTGACAGTTTACTTTTTTATATGGCACAACACTGATCAAATATTCCTTCAGTTTCTTCATTTCTGTCCAGTGTTTTAAACTGAGAACAGTGTGCAGAGTTAAGACATTCTGAGCTGCTCACAGGTCACTGAACTCCTCACTCACATTAGCCGTGTGTGGGTTTCCCAGCAGTACCAAAACCCACAACTTTCAAACCTCCGTCTGGTTAGGAAAATTCTCTATTGTAGGCAAAGTTTCTTTGTATCTATTTCCACTGTTTGGTGTATTATAAAATAAGTGAGTGAAAACTCCCTCTCTTTTGTTTCCCCAAGACATGTGTCTTTTACTGACTTGTTTAAGACCGAAGTGTATTCTGACAGTCTGTATTGTGAACAATTTCCATCCTCATTTTCGGCATTCTTTGCCAAGTTTGACAAATCTCTTGTCAGTACATCATAGCTGCACTTGGTTTTGATTTCTCTTGTTGCAGTTAAGCTAAATGGCTGCTATGACTGAGTTGTTTGGTTTATTGTTGTCCACAATCTACTGCCAGCATCTCTGCTGTGAATACTGACATTTAATGAGCAATTCTACATACCTTTTGTTTCTCAGTTTATGGTTAATCCAAACGCAACTTTTCCTCTCTCTGGCTCTTTTGGTACAAATGTATGAATCTTTAGATGCAATCTTCACTCTTGTTGCAGATGGGTCTTAACTTTCTTTAGTACATCCTCTGATTTCTTAATCTCATTATTCACTATGCATAGTGTCATGGCACTGTCTCTGACTGACTGTCCTGTATTGCTGTCAGGCTAGGGGGGTGGGCTTACCTAGTCAACACCGGTGTGAATTTGATAAGGAGGGGCTGAGTTGATGACTGAGTCAGATCAGCTGGGAGACACCGAGGAGGGAGTGAGAGAAGTTGCCCTTGTGAGCCACTGTGAATATCAGACTGTTGCAGAAAACTCCCTTTTTGTCACTAAGTTAAGTTTTTAGTTTTGTTTGCATTTTAATGTTAAAATGAACTGACGGTGGAGTCCGCACAGTAAAGGACACCAAGGGACCACAGGCAGAGCTGGCTGAATCGGATTCGGATCAGGCTGGAAAAGAGCGGTACGATAAGCCCACATTTTATTTTCCTACAGCCAAGCTTAACTAAGTATGTGTATGCATGAGCACCCAAGCCTTGGAAGTCCTAGACATTACAGCCAAGTCCAAGGTTGTGGTGCTGTAATAATAAGTAAACTTTAGGTTGAGATATTAGCCATGATGGTACAACTGACCAACAAACTGGGGCACACATTAATATCACTAATTTCCTACACCTTAGATTTTAGCTAATTTCTGAAGTTTGCTTAGGCCTTATTTGCACTTCCTATGAATTTTCAGTGGTATTAAATGTAAATTTATATTATCGGATGTTTAAAGGGTGTACCTCCCTTTTCTATCAACAGAGCAGGTATTGATGCGGTGTGAAATGCCTCTTCTAATATTCTGTTTCTTTAATCCCTGTGGGAGCTGCCAATCCATAAACCCTGCATCCATAATCAATAACTCCTATAACCCCTGACAGTATATTATCATCACTGATGCTCTTGTCACACCTTAAAAAAATGTATTATTTTTGGCGTTTAATGAAACTTCTCTACGTGTGCTTTCCTTTCATGCTTTCACTTTACCGGATTTTGAGCAACTCTGACTTTGCCAGTGTTTTCACCTTTATTTGTACATTTAGATCTGGCAATTTCTTTTTATAAGAAATGAGTTTGTCTGATTGGTCCCAGGTGGTGGGTGGCACTGAATGAATTCAGGAGGGTTTATGTTGCTGCAACTATGAAGTCTTTTGTCAAGCTAACCAAAAAATGGTGGTCTTTGGGCAGCATTGTTGCAGTTCGCTGCTTCACACTGATGCCTCAAATGATAAAGGACTTTGGTCCATCAGTTCAAGGTTAATCCTGTTTATGTCCAGTGTTTGCTGGGAGAGACTCCACAGGCCATTAGAAAGAATAATCCAACATAAAAACAGATGGATAGATAGAGTTTCACTCACTCACTCTTACAGAGACACCATCAAAATAACATTAGTCATTAACAGTGTGATTTAATCAGTGTTTGAGTGAGGACATTTCCTTTGAAGTGACACTTTTAGTCACTAGTTAGTAAATGCATGAATACACAATGCTGTGACCACTTGGGGTTTGCTCAGTTCTCATGTGTTTTGTCAAAGTGAGAATGAGGCCGTTGGACCTATTCTTAGACAGACCCAGTGACAGGGATATTTGTAATAGAGCTGCTGCTGGTGGCCTGCTTTCTGCTCTGCACACTTTCAGCTCAGAGGGGAAACACTGTGGTACCTTAAACAAGATGTGACTCCAGACTCTTGATGAACTGTTAAACTGAACCTACCAATAAACTCCTTCCTCATCCTGTCTCTCTTCCTGAGGTCGTCTGTCCCAAAGATGAGGGCGTTGATGACACTGAGGAGTGTGACCATGTACGGGACGTTGTCTGTGGCATGCAGCTCGTTCATGATCACACTGAAGCGGTACTGCTGCGTCTTCACACCCTGAAGGTGGGAATCAAAGTGACTGTAAGTGATCAACCAAGTTTCAATGACTGTGAATCTAAAGGATTATAATGCTTGTGCTTGTAACCCACCACAAGAGGGCACTGTTTATGTATTTATTACTCAGTGATGATGTAGGCTTATAAAAGGGAAATCCCACAATAGCTAAATTTTTCAAAAACAATGATCATCTACTTGCCTTGTAGTGGTCGAGGGCATCCAGTGCCAGGCGATGGCCGTCTGTGGAGAACATGCTGAGGGCAGCCAGCAGCTCAAACACTTGCTTCTTCACCATTGTGTTGGAAGTGTCCAAGGCTGTGGAGCATCATGACAACACAAATCGATACAGTTTGAGCACTCATATTTCCCATCTGTCTTTCTCAAAGCCTTCGTGTCTCTCACTCTTTCCCCACTTGTCTAGACCCCAGCAGGATGCTTTGTCCTTTAATCAGCTCAACTTGAACTTTGTCCTCTAAAGATGTGGCGTTGTGCTGTAGATAACCATGTGTTTGTGAGTGTGTTAAGGTGGCAAAATCCAATAGTTATAGTGCACAGTGACTTAAACTTTTTTAAGGAAGTAACCCTAAATGATTCATCTCTATAGAGCTGAGAACATGACAGGAAAATTCAGCACAACAAAGTGAGTAACAGGGTGTTTTTTTCACCAAATTAGCTTTGGTGCTTGAATCTTGGTGCGATCTTGCAAACCAGCTGTGTTTCCCACCAGTTTTGCACAGACCATTTAAACAAAGGACATCAACAACAACCTGTAGGATCTGACATTTCCACTTCTGCTCCAAAGTAAAAATGTCTATTTTTGGTTTCAGTTGGGAACCAACTTTTTGGCTACTGGATCAATGTTCCTTGCCAAAATTCATGATTTTCATGAGCAAACCAGAATGAAATTTGTTCACTGTTGGTGGAAAAGGTCTGACAGAGAAAGAAATTAACATGTATTTAAATATATTGGCCAAAATGTTCTAGTCCTACACATATTTTCTCAATGACATAATAATATGAATACTAAATAGAGGGCAGTAGATGTGATTATTCTTGAGAAATTGAAGGCTCATGATCAACCTTGAGAGAGCTTCCGAATGTATCCCTCATTCTCTATAATGAAGTGGATCCCTGCAGAGGAGTTCATGACCGCCCGCACGCAGCTGACACAGGTGAGCTGCAGGAGGGCATCGGCGATGCGAGAACATCCCCGCCCTGACAACCGGTCCAGGGCCTCCAGGAGGAGATCCAACCCGCTGAGCTCCAGGAACTGGACCATCCATGTCTGGTCGCTGCCCTCCAGGCGGCGCTTCAGCCCCGAGTAGTTGACCACAGTGGGGACTTGCAGTAATCTGATGCACAGCTCTGGATCAGCACTTTCCAGGTTGGCCTCCTGCTGGGTATCTGAGTCCTGCGAGGAGCCCAGACGATCCCTGACAGCCGCCCACTTCTTTTTCACGTCTGACTTCCCGGACATGATGGCTGCAGAGGGAAGAAGGGAAACACAATTTTGTCAGTGAGAGCCAATTTCTAGCTAATATTCTTCAGAAAAAAAGCTTGTTTTGGTTTTTAAATAATACTTTATTCAACTGCTGTAGAGGAAGAAACTACATACAGAAGGACACAGAATACAAAAAAACCAGACAAAATACAGAAGTTTACGATGTAATCAAGATGTACATCTCTTTTGTCTGAAAGCTATTGTTCTTTGTTTTTTCAGTTCGGTGTAATATGTCTAAAAACTACATCTTTTGAAATGGTGGTTTGGTGAAGGACCACGGCATTTTATTGTCTAATGAAATATTTAGTGCATCTTTGGCAGCTTTTCTACAAAAACACCATAGATAACAACTATATAGTAGTTTACATCAATATTAAGCCCAACATTTACCATTTCCCCTCACACATTGTAAGACTTATGAAATTTAAAAAAATAAATGTTCAACAGTTTCATCTTTGTCACAGGTGACAATGGGGCACCTTGTACTTTAAGCACAGCAGCTCCATTTAACTACTGCTCCAACTGCTGTTTAGTCTGTTCAGCTCTGCTTGTTTTGGCTGGTTGATGTCTGTTTGTGCTGCCATCCAATAATTTTGTCGAGTATACAGTGTCATCGTTGCTATCCAGAGCAGAGGAAGCAGGCCAAAACAAGGCCTTATCAGAAAGGAAAACAGAATGGGAAATGATAGCTCCGCACTTTTATAGATGAGTAAAAGACATGTCAGCAGTCCAGTCATCATCGGCTCTGCCAAACATTCCTACTTAATCCTCCGTGAAAGAAAAAGAGACTCGCGTCCACTCGTCAAAACTCTACAAAGCCGGGCTCAGCTCTGCGTGTATCACAATTTACTCCATAAATAATTATTTATTCAAGCTCATTAAAGGGATACAAACACTGGAAAAATATATACAGGAAATGCTTGTAAAAAAGCTTATACACAAAAACAACTGTGCAAAAACAACATTCATAAACATCATAATACAACATCTCACACTGATATGAATGCACACATTGATCCCACAAGTGCCCTTCTCTGGCCTAACCCCAGAAGACAGGCCACTCTTGTACCAACCTGTCTCACTGCGGAGCTTCTAAAAACTACCCACTGCTGTGTGTGTAACTAGTATAAACATGTTCCCACACTCTACTAAAACCAACAGGATTAGGGTGGGCCAAAAAAGGGTAAAAGTTTCCTCAAAAGTCTAAAAATACTTCCTCTCTGTGCTGCTGAGTTTTAATATAAGGTGATCCAGCATGAAGGAACAGTGAGAGTGGTTCTTTTCTTTCCTTTTGTTGATTTCACACTTGGCAAAGATAATATATACAGATGAGGCTCTGAGTTATGAGCATGAACTGACAAAATATCCTGTAAAAAGGTCACTCAGAGAGCCAGAACGGGAGGAACTGTGGCTTTTACTGTGATTTTACTCGGGAGTCTTGCCTTTTCGCTGCTTCCCTTTGGTTCTGCATGTTAGGAGCTCAGCAAACTAAAGGGAACAAATGAAATGACTTGTGAAAAATCTGGCTTTCTATTCACACTGTAGCTTCAAGGTAAAAGGAAGGTTTTCTTTTCTCACATATTCTGGCAAGACATTCGTCAGCTCTGACTGCAGCATTTCAGTCCCGCTGCCAGTGTGAGAGTGTTACCGTGGCAGCAAGCAGGCAGACAATGGTGTTTTTTACAATGGGCCTTCTCAATACTCTTCAAAGAGCTGTGTTCATTAGCTACAAAATGGATGGAATGCTCCCTGCCCCCCCCCTCGGCCTAATAAGAGTTATAACAAGCAACCATTGCAACACCGTTTGATTCAGGAGGACATTGTCCTTTCATGTTCGGCGTAAGGATTAAAAGTTACAAGTTGGTGCTCGAATCTGGGGAATTTTCACAGTCATGAACACTTCAAGTCAGACATGAAGCCACGACAGTTCATTGACTGCACTGGGAATTTTCTTAAATGGTGCAATTTCCCCAAAAATGCCATGGCTGTGATGAAAATGATGTTTCAAAGGAAACTGAGTGTGTGTGTGTGCATGTGTGAGTGTGTGTGTGTGTGTGAGTGTGTGTGTCAGCGTGCTGAATCCGCGTGCTCAGCTCAGGAACTTTTCAAAAGGAAGGAAAGGACTTCCCCGGTCCAGGAAATTTGACTCATGATAAACACACACGTTTGACGCCCCATGTTCTACTTTTGCAATTTCAGTTTTCATTCTGAAGGATTGGCGATTTGATCCCCTGCAGAGGGCTGGCTATTCTGTTCATGCGCAGACATCCCAGTTACCTGCCAAGCGACATCAAAGATCAAGTGGTGAAAAAACCTCTGCACATTCTTTTGTGCACTCCTCAAACACAGGCAACTTTTACTTGCCGACCTTGTCTGCCAGAGCTCCCACATGCACCACTAATAGCAGGCTGATTCACTGCGCACAGGACAAGCCTCTCATCTGTCCTCCGGTTAAGCCGCCCACACAGCATCCCACTGCTCCTGTACAGCATCAACACATATAAAAATGCAGAAACATCTCTCCTGATTTACTTCCTTTAGGAAATGTGTAAAGCGTATGCATGACTATTGCTACAACTGTTCTGTGTATGTCAGCACTAATAAATGAGTAAATAAACCAATAGATTTGGGAATAATTAATTAAATCTCACGCATCTTTTTCCTCATTTTCCTTGATATACTAGACAAAGTAGTGACTCATTTTCCTTGATATACTAGATAAACTGAGATTGTATCTCTTGAGCACTGAAATGGATGGCGGATTACATGGTACACATTGAAAACATATGTTAACATATGGAGCTGAGGTGCTTGGAGACTGTGCAGCTGTGCATTTAAGGTCTATCCAAAATCTTTCACAATATTTGCAGACCGTTTATTACAGCGCAGAACATCTGCTCCACATTTAACTGATATCCCAACCTCCCCTCCTCCCCCTCGCTGCTATTTAAGGGAGTGCCTGCAAAGTCTAAAAGCACATTTAGGAGTTTAAATGGAGCCAGTCTCTGAGTTGGACTTTATTTTCCTTCATTTTTCCAGACCGTCTCAGGATTTTTTTCCCCCCCAGCAGTTCTCTGATTGATTTACAAAACACAAGTGACAGCTCATATGGTCCAGCACACAGCCTTCACTGGAATCCTCAGTTCAAATGGATTTTAACAACAGTTTTTTTTTTTCTTCCTAGCAGCCTTCTTCCTCCTCATTCTGTCCAAGGCGAGAAGGTTTACAGGGAACAGTCGATTAGCACCTCCAGGATGGCGCGACAAGACAGTGACACCAGAATACAAAAGCCAGTTTTTCCGATCTACATTATGCATCTGCCCATTATGATAAATATGAGTCTTGAAAGAGCCACAATAACGATGCAACATCTGTACTTTGCGCTACGATTGTCCCCACATACCAGAGGGCATAACGGGACTAGTCACCTCATTGTGGCGAGTAAAATACACCAGAAAAAAAACAAAGCGATGATGCTGATTACTTTCACTACCGCATGTCACAGCTCAATGCACTGTTGCACCGTTATGCATCACCGACGGGTTGACTGTGATATCTCACCTGGTTTTAGTCCATAAATATGCACTTGAAGAATCGCGTCCTCCGGTGGGTTTCAGATGGTGGAGCGCTTTGCAGTCATCCAGAAAAGCTTTATTTCTGCCCCCCAAAAAAACATGGACACCTGAAAATTTCTGTACTCTGTGGCAAGTGGACCCCTGCGTTGTATGCGGATGGCACCGCTTCCAATCCGCCACGGCTCCTGAAAGCTTTCACTTACTTGTAAGACTGGCAGAGTCAAGACAGCGTCATTGCTCAGCTAAAACATCCGGTTAAGACTTTCACAATAAAAGACATGCGTCAAGGGCACAATGCAATATATGATGTAACGTTATACATAATACATTAATAAACACAATACATTCATACACCAAGGTAAACGCAGTCCCTACATGGCAACAAGATTTATGCTTTTAAGTTTGAAATCGAAAGGTCAATCTCTAAATAAAACTTTAGCCGACCTAACTTAGGCTGTATTATATCGGGGATAAATACAGTAATATTACAACTGAACTTGGAGCGAAACTACGTTTTGCTATGCTAGCTAATGTTAGGTATGTGCTAGCAGGGCTAGCTTAACTGTCAAATTAACGTTACTGACATAGTTCCTTTAAACATTTAAGAGAGAAAACATATTAACCAATGTCAACGATATTAACAGTCCCCTCAAGAAAATGAAACAATTTTCTAAATCACATCAAAACTGGTTTACGCTAACACGAACTAAATTAACTTACGTGGAATGTAGCGTTAGTAATAAACATTTACGTTAACGTGTAACTTACCAATACCTTAACCTTAAAGTAGTTGGCGTTAACTGTTACGGTAATGTAGTTAACTAGCAAAAAGCTAACTACAGAGGAGGAAAAAAATTAACATTTTAAATTAAAGAAACCTAGACAAATACAAAGACAAAGGGGTTTTAATCAAGGCATTTGGATGGCATCACTAACATTAAATAAAAGATGTCTAGCCTATTTGCTTGCTTACCACTTGACGACATAGAAAATGTCAGTCAAACTGACGGGATACTACTAGCAACAGATTGGTAAATAAAAATATCTAATAGTGTGTTTAAATCCTAGATTTATTACAAAAAGCCAGTTTTCGTTGCACAGTCGCATTCACGGGGTTTCAACGGTCAACGTTTTATTTTGAAGGAAGAATTGCTTAATTTCCGGTGATAACAGCCAATTGTTCTGGCCCTCCTCCTCCCACACACCCCATCCCATCCGCTGGATCTGACCCCAGGCGGACAGTGGCTGCTGGAGAAAAAAAAACCCATTTCTCTGAAATTTATTCTCGAAGTAGTTCTGTTTTAGTACAGCTACCGATCCCTCAGGCTGTTTAGCTTGCTGGAGTATCACTGCCTCAGAAAATGGTAGTTATAGGCTGCGGTAGGAAATTGTATGTTGTGCTGCAACTGCTGCAACAATAAGCCAGTATCACTTTGTATCATCTACAGAAAAATGGGGCTTCTATATGGAAAACCAAAGAGAAATGAGCAGCACTGTTACATCCTCAAGTCACAACACCAAAGAATGGACCAAACAAGATGGCTGCATTTCCATCACAATGAAAATAATGGTTACACATAATACTGCTTTGTTTAAACAGAGCACAAAAGGCATTGTGCAAATATTATGCAGGCTACTCTTTATGGATAGTCCATATTTTACTTGCTGAGCTTGTCAAACAAGATTTTGAAACCCACTGGTTAGAATCAAGCTTCAAAGTCAACATCATCTTCATGTTGTCAGTTTGTGTGGGTCTGTTCACAGCTCGTGATTTTCAACAATGACTCCAGACACAAACCGACCCTTGAACCCCTTTTCCTGCTATAAATCTTCTACCTGTCTATTGTGTTTGTCGAAGGTATTCTGGGGGGAAACAAAGGTCATTACCATAGACGTGCTGGTCATAACCAGGCTTTCTAGGAAGCAGTAAAACAGCTGTTAAGGATGAACATATAGAGGGAGGCTAATCTTGTGAAACACCCTGAGGTGACAAAATAATCATATTTCCAAACAAATGGCATTTAGCTCTTTCATAAACTTTTGTTTACCTACTAAATATTAGAAAAGGAGAGCTGCTCAAAGACACGTTAGGACATGTTAGTGATTCTGCACCACTAAGGATCCCACTGTGAACAGGAAACGCTCCAACAATAGATTTACAGATATGTTATCACTGAGCTGCAGACAGACCCGTTTCCTGATAGCAAATTTCTCATTTCTCTCACTTTTGGAAATTTGAGTTGATAAAAGTAGCCTAGATAAATTATACACAAATACTGCACGCTGAGCCTCTATTTGCGACTGAAAACAAAATAAAAGGCCCTGAGTGAAAATTACATAGTAGCCCTAACTTTTTCTATTTACATTTTACAATCTACACAAGGTGTTGTCAGGTTTAAACAATTAAAACCAAAGAATTAAGCCGGCTATGCATAATTCAAATGTAAACAAAGGCGGAGTCCTGCCATCTGCAATAAAAACACAAGATTTATACTGTAAACTAATATTTCCAGTAGAACCTGACTGATCTATACTTAGCTAAAGTACTAAGCTTTTACTGACTTATCACATCTGTTTGTGATGTGCTGACAGATTTACAATAACTAAATGTAATATATGTGTACAAATGAACAGAGCTTTTTTGGAGCCAGGTCGCTGTTACATAGTTTGTCCACCAGAGAGCGCGCTTTACTCGATTCAACAATCTGATGCGCTGCAGTTGGCCCAGTGCTGTAAGCAGGTAAGGAAATTAAGAACTAACAATTGTTGTCAAATTGTCAACAAATGTAGTAACAAACTAATTTATGCTGCTCTGACACAAATAATTTGCCATATTTATAACAGAGCTTTATACACATATATACCTAATAATTTAAGTCAGTCTATGATGATCAAAGCTCATTCAAAATGTATTAATTGGCTAGTGCCCCCTGAAGTAAAAGAGACTCATTTTAAAATAATTGTTAAGATTTACCCAGTGGCAGAATTTCTTAGCAAAAGATTTAAATTTGAAGTCAGTCCTTGTGAATTTTGTCATAATTTTGATGAAACCCTTGAACACGTTCTTCTCGTGTAATGTCTCATAATGTTTTTGGACTGAAATTAAAAACTGGCTGTCACTAAAGATTAATGAAGTACAAGTATTCAATATTTCTCATGTTTTCTTTTTTGTGGATAACTTAAGCCTGTCTATTTCTGATAGTCATCCTCTTGGGCAAATACTATATTTATTGTAGCAAATGGTAAGGTAATAAGCCCTCCTCTCTATGTTTTGTAAATTCAAGTTAAATCATATTACTCTTCACTATGTAAGCTAGAAAACTGGAATGATACTAGAAAAATCTGTGACCAGATTTTTAAGTTATTGGTATTTTAATGTGAACTTGAATGACTTTGCTCCTTATTTTATTGTTTTCATTTTTATTTCTAATAATCTTGCTAAGTGTTGCTATGACTGTTTTGTTTGTGCATTGTTACAAAACTTGATGTTAATGTATTGTAATTGGATTTTTGGTCCCACAGTGTCATCCTCAACCAGAGTTTGTATTTTGCTATTGTGTTAATAAAGTAAAACAAACAAAAAACATTAGCAGGTGAGGAATATGAAACGTCACACCTCACATATAGCCTGCATGTTGGTTGATGTGCATGTGTTATGTGAAAAAATAAACAAGATTGCATTGTCCTTTACAGTCCTGTTAAATTATATATTTGTTTTTTTGAGTATTTGTACCATCCTCAAAAGTTGACAGTGTCATGATAGTGTGAAGTTTGCTGTTAATTAGCCTACTGATTAGAAAATGGTTGATGAACAAAATGCAGGCATTTTACATTTTACCGCTGCGAGTCTATTTACATGGCAGCGATATTATTTTGGCAATGAATATAACTAAAATCAATGTGACGGGGGGGGGGGGGGCGG
>JAQLOL010000007.1:17933972-17948820 GCA_029783665.1 Naso thynnoides | reverse complement strand
ACTGTGCATTTGAATGACAATTACTTTGAAGTAACTTAATCTTAGTTTCCAGCTCCTTGCTTACTCCATACTGAAAGTCTTTGGAGAGATGTGGACAAAGCTATCTCAGCAAGCACAGAGAAAAGAATTGAGAAACAGTCAGACTAAAGGCAAAAATGGGAAGTGGGTGGCTCAGGCCAACTGCAAGCATATGTATTTGAAGCCAGTCCAAAGCTGTGTGTCATTCACAATCTGTAGGAAGGCTCTGTGCTCCAACATGACTAAATATTTTAATGAAGTCTAGTCTCTCAAAATCCTCTCAATGAACCAAGGTCTCATTTATTATTTGAACTATAGCGAGGAAAAAATCTTATGTTGACCGAGAGATAGAAACACGGAAATGTGATATTCAGGAGCTGTCTGAGCCATGATAATCTCCAGAGGGCTCACTCACTGAGGGCTTGTTGCTTTCAGATGGTCATGCTGAGGCTGAGAACCTTAAACGATGGCCATCCAGCCTAATGTGTCTAAGTTTACAGTCATTGAGACTCATTGGAGTTGTTGTTTTAAATACTGGGACAATGATGGATTACACCATTTTTGCTCAGTTCCCTCTGTTGAGATTTGTTTTTTCCCCCCAGTAGAGTCTGCTCTGTATGTTTTGGCGTGCATTCGAGAGATAAAAGTTGTGCAAAACAACACACAGGGAAACACTGCATTTGCCAGAGAACAAGACGTCCAATGCAAACTTTTCCCAGACATGAAGAGAAGGAGCTCTCAGTTTCTGTGGCACGTAGCATACTGGCAGGAGACTGATTTGTGCAAAGGGGAGTATGTGAAAACACGCACAACGTTGGCATGGTTGATTGAGAGTGGTGAGAAAGTGTATGTCAGTGTGTGTGTGTTTGTGCCTGAACTTAATTGTAATTGGGATTTATGTGCCAGATCCTTAGCATGCGATGTATAGGTATGAGCGTGTCTGCAGAAAGCTTTAAATGCTGCACTTGACAGCCCCCGGTGGTCTCCACGGAAAGTTTTCCTGCTTCCCTTCTTTCTCCAGAGGAGCTGAAATCTAATGAAAACCACCTTGTCATTAACTGAACCCTAGAAGGACCAATGAATGGTTAGCATTCCAAGCAGTGACCCTTAGTTAAAAAATCAGCTATAACTAAAACCTCATATGACATTACAATACTCCAAAGTATTGTTTAGTTTTTCCACTTTGGTTCTCTGAGCCCCCCAAAAGTTTTGGCTACCAGCCTAAGATATTAATGGGGCCTTCTCAGATTTGTTATAGACAATGGCACTCTGTTTGTGTATGTTATTGTAACATTTTTTTCAAGTTTGAATAAAGATGGACTAATACAAGGCTGCAACTCAGGCCACACTTATCTTGCAAACTAGCAGTGGGCCTGAGAATAATTTGGAATTTTTGTGTGGATAATTCTCTGTACAGTTTGTGCTGCAGTGGATAGATTTCTATTAACAACATGTCAGAGGAATGAAGCAGAGGATTAGCTCAGGTGATGATTTGATCCAAGCAATACAAGCCCTGATTTTAATTTAAATGCAGGCCACATTTTACCCCCTTGTGCTTTCATGTCAAACTGTTACCATTTGTGCCATTATTTCAATAGGACCATTATTTTTATTCAGGCTTGTGCTCTCTGGGCCAAAGACCACGGGATAAAGAAAATTGGTACTGAAAATGAGATTTTACCTTTCACATGGCCAAAATCTTTCCTTAAGTCAAGTTGAATTTTATTTATGTAGCCCAAAATTATGAATCACAGTTTGCCTCAGGGGGCTTTTTATTTTGCACAGGCTGGGATATGACGTCCTCAGTCTTTACACCCATGGTTTGGTTAAAACTTCAGCTTCCCCAAAAAAAGGTTTTTAATTGAGGAAAAAATATATGAAACTTCAGGAAGAACTCAAGTTTAGGAATGCAATAAACTTTACAGACTAACAAATCACAGAATAAACAGATTAGGATGACAAAATTTCTGATAGGACTTGGACTCAGGAGGATGACTGAGCAACTTGAGGTGCCACAATGTGGGATCGGAGCCATTTTAAACTTCTTTGAAAGAATACAGGACCCTCAAAGAAGATCAGAAAAAATACAAGTACATACAAATTCTGAAGTAGATTGTAAATCATAGTTAAAATTACGATTCCAGGAAGGCATTTAACAGCTTTAGGTGTTGCAGGATAGATATTACCTGAGCCACATGACATCCTCAGCCCCGGAGACGTGAAAAGTGGAAAGGGCACATAACATGATAATGTAGGGCAGCACTCACAGATAGGAGACACAAACAAACACAGAGCGGGGGAGAATACTTTGTTTTTTGATGTTTTTATATTAATTAACATATTACATGCTACATAACTCCAGGGGTTCTTCTGTTTCCCTCCTAGATCAAGAAAGCTTATCGACAGAAAGCCTTGACTTGCCATCCAGACAAGAACCCAGACAACCCAAAAGCAGGTGAGTGAGCCCATTTTTGTGTTTATCTGTTTGTTTCTCTTCATTTTTTCTCTTTATTGTGAGCCACGGAAATCTTCACATAGCCCAGAAAATCAAACGGTAGAACTAGAACAAGATTTATTGTTTGGTAATGCAAATTTTTTTGGATTGTTTCTGACGAATTAGTTACATCATCTGAGCGAGCAGCCACCAAGCTTGACGACCAAAACTGAATACTTTAAAGTAACGCTTTCCAAAAGTTGTATTGTGCCAGACAGCTCAGCCACCGCACTCTGCAGAAAGAAAGACTAACCAGCGCTGTCTCTCTCCAGCCTGACATGTCCGGCCAAACACCACCTGCACCACCATCACCAGCAGTGTTTCCACACAATGTCCCATCTCAACCTTTTGTGTCCTTCCAGTACCTGTCACCAACCAGCATGTCAATAATTATACCAGGAAATCTCAATCTAGCTCTTAGTGGGATGAGGGAAAAAAAGAGGCACCTTGGACTAAAGGCTGGTCATGAGGCATGTTTTCATGTGAGGTTTATGTGGTTGCTGGATGGCTCAGACAATTCCTGATTATGTCAGGGAAAAAACTGGGAAATTGGTGGGATTGAAAGGTTGAGAGGGATAATACAAAAGCAGGGGGTCGGTTTCCCAGAAATGGAAAAGAGGTGGTTTGGAGGGCCTCAACACTTGAACCCGCACACGGACAGACTTGGTCTCTATTGCACGAGAGCGAGGCAGGTCTTTAGACTCGCTGCCCCTCAGGGGAAGATTGTATGCATGTAAAAGGTGACTCAGGGGTCATGATTTCTCACTGGCTGAAGACACCCCCCACTATTTCCTCATAATCCTCAGCCCCCCATGTTGTGACACTCGGAGCTGCCTTGTGGGCATGGTGGGTCTCCTCAGTTGGATCTCATTCCAGCCCATTAAATGCGTGTAGGTAACCTGACCGCCTCTGATGGCAGCTAGATCTTCAGAGCCTCCTGTTAGTGTGCCCTGCCAGTCCCCACAGGGAGTAACAGTATCGCTCCGTTAGGCCTCCCATAAGTGAATGATTAAGCCTGGCTAATACAGTGCAGTAGTGTGGTGTTTGTAAGACGGGGATTGGGATCGCGGTCTCAGGGTCTGCGGTCTATACATTTGTGTGTGTGTGTCAGATGACAACCGGGGAGGTGGAGTATTGCATGGTAGTGGTGATTGCGGTGGCGGCCCGTCGAGGTGCTCTAATGGAAGATAGATGGAGAAGCCGAGGGTTTGTGAGGGAATGCAAAGCTGTGTCATTAGAAAAAAAACAGCTTTCTTGAGACTTTCAGCACCTTTTAAAGCATAAAATGTCTTAGTTTGTCTCAGTGCCGTGTCCCAACATGGGCTTGAAGATTTCACGCTGAGCACATAATACCTCTTTTTGGCGCAAGAACCCTGTAGATGTCATGTTCTTTTCAATCTCTTCATGTCAGTATCACAGTCTCTTCTGTCACCAGTGTATAAAGTGCCAAACTGACACATTCCCAGTATTATATCTCTGTGAACTTGTAGCCATTTTTTGTTTGTAATATTCATAGATATTCTATATGTGAAACATTGTTTTTCTTAAGCAAAAATATAAAAAACCTAAAAAAAAGTCTCTCCTTGCGTGTTCAGTAGCAGAATTTTGAGATTTCTCACTCTGCTCGCCCCTTTCTTCTAGTGGAGCTCTTCCACCAGTTGTCTCAGGCTCTTGAGGTGCTAACTGATGCCGCTGCCAAGGTAAACCACTAATGCCACACAAGTGCTGATACTCACACACACAAAGACACACTTCATCATGGTGTCAAATACTGTTTGCAGGCTGCCTATGATAAGATTTGTGCTGCCAAGAAACAAGCAGAAGAAAGAAACAAAAAACTAGATGACAAGAGGAAGAAGATTAAGCTTGGTGAGTCAGTTCTCAAAGCTTTACAAGAATCTGATCAACTATTTCTTAAAATAGTTATTAAAATGATTATTGTACTGGTATGTGAATATTTATGTAATTTTGTTTTAATTGTCTTCCATAATTCATTTGGAAAAGATACTGAAACTGAGTATATGAAGGAAACAGAGACTTGCATGTGTGTTTGTTGCTCTAACAGATTTGGAGGCCAGAGAGCGGCATGCGGAAGCTCAGAGCCAGGAAGAGGCGCAGATCACTAGAACGCTTGAAGAAGAGGTGAGAGAATTTAGAGACACCAATACAGCACCAAGCATTACCTGGAATAGATGTGGAAAAAATGGAAACCTAACTGTGCTATAGGCCTTAGCTGTGCACTGGCAGCCAGGTATCCCTGTGCATCCAGGAAACTCTGAAGCACACCCAAGTGCTTTGATTCTGTGTGTCGTCACATATTTCCTTCTGATTGAATTAATATCTTTTGGAGACTTGGTTCGGGAACAAAGGCTTAATTTGAGAGAGGCTTTTTTTCCACTGCTGTATCATAATTATCAGCAAAACCATTAGGTGATATTGCATGACTTGATGCACTTTGTTGAGAAAGCCAATGATAAACAAAAATGCTTACAAGGTGAGTCATAGCATGTGCTCGACGTGCCTAATGCATGTAAATACGTGGCCATGTGCCTTAGGGGAGGAGGTGACCAGGAGGTGGCACTGTTCCATTTTCTGTCTCATCCTGAAGTGTTAAAGCCTAAATAGGAGGAGGGGTGTCTTGGAGTGTGAGAACCATACAGGTGGTGAATTACGGCAGTGCTTAAAAAGAGTAAAGATGCATCATTCGCTGTCCCTCTGTTTGTGCACATGACACCAGATCGCTCGTTTGAGAGAGGAGGGATCCAGGCAACTCGAGGAGGAACAGAGGCTCATCAGAGAGCAGATCCAGAGAGAAAGAGAAGCACAGCAGCAGCAGGCAGGAGGCCACACTCAGAGACGTATGTCCACTGGCAAAATTTACTCTTGTCCAGTCCAGTCCAGGTTAAGCAAACCAGTCCAGTGCAGTCCTGCTCTGCTTGGATAAATCTAATGAAATCCTTCTTCAATCCTGAAAGCCTCAGCTGAGTGAACTTCAGTGTTTACCAACCATCATACTATCAGTCAAACCGCAGCAGTCACCAGGCACCCTGTGGTTCACCAAACATTCTTCTCATAAAAAACAATAGCAATAACTGAATGCATATTTTAATTGATGTTTTGCTTTCAAAGACTTTGAAGAGGTCTATTTTGGTTTCTTGGCAGTTAAAGAAACTTGGGAACACAGCTGTCCATCAAACTTTTAACCTCTCGAAAGTACTGTAGCATTGAAGATTCAGTGCTTCCATTTTAGAGACATGAAAAAAAATGAAAAAGTCTTGTTAAAAAAAGACCATGGAAGTGTGGGTATTTAAGGGAAGCACTGATTCTTGGCCCTAGACTAGATTCCTTCTTGTGGCTGGACAATTACTCATGCATAGTCAGCACATCTTTGAGTCTCTTGCATTTGCACGCAGTCAGGCCTCCCCAACCCTCCCCTGGATCGGCACTCTGTCTGTTCCATCTCAAGAGGCACTCAGTGGATCATCAGACTACAACGAGAGCCATACATTTACCATGTGACAGCCAATTTAAAATGACTGTTTATCCACTCAAGTCCCTCGACTGCTATTTTGAGTGCCATATTTCTTGCCTCAACAAAACAGTTGTTTCTTTGTCTTGTCACTGAACTGTCTCATCTCTCCCCTCATGTTTTTTCTCAGAATCAGGAGGGGAGAGATGTTCCAAGAGCAGTGTGACCCCCAAGTTGAAGGTAAGGCTTGCAACTATATGAGTTTTCAGACAGTGGATGAGACGCCGGAATGATCCTTCCTGTAGAATAATGCAGAACAATGGAAAAAGGGAGAAGGGGTCCCTGTATATTCAGAAGGAACTGGTCAATTTGAGTCAAAGTGCAGGCAGAACTTCAGCTGGGATGTCAGTAGAACTTAAAACATTTGTAATTCATTATTTGTAGACCACATACGCAGTCTGACCAGTGAGCATACAAGCTGTTCTATCGGCCATTCCTCCAGAGTGGGCCCGATGTCGTCAGGAGACCTGTACTTATTCCAAGAGAGGGCTTATTATATTTCCTCCTGGAAACGGCCAAGCCTGCACATATTAACCGACACTGGGGATGTTAGCTAATGTGTTTAGACATTAAATCTGGTTTTAAAATTTGATAGCCATCTAGCGCCGCAGCGTATTCCCCAACATTTGTGTATTCAGTTAGAAAAATAAACAGCAGTATGACAGTATCACAGGTCACCTTCAAGGACATGGGAACATTACTGCATAGATCTGTCTCAAAGGCTGTTGAATTATGTCTACCACTGAAAAGTATTTTTTAAATCTTTTGCATCGAGTCAAGTTTTTCTTGTGTTGTCTTTTTGCTTAGACCTTTTTTTTCCTGACTAGCAAAAGCAACAGATCTTTAACCCACTTCAGAATGATTCCGCTCTCGGGATTAATCCTGATTTTTGGATTTAAAAAAAAAACTCTGGAACGATTAAATAAGTGATCTTTTGCAAAAATGTCTTTTTTGGATTGGAGACTGTCATGAATCTGACATCAATCATTCCTTTAAACTAGGGGTTCCGAAACTTTTTCAGCTTGAGACCCAAAAGAGAATTTTAATGTCTCTCAAAAACCCAAACTTTGAAAAATACACCATGAATTATCAAAACCTCTGCTTTTACTAAATTGAAAATGTATGTGAAACATTTTTCCATTTTTCCATAAAAGCAATATTCGAAGGATCATACTAATGTAACTACACGCTGTTGTCCTTTATCAACGATGGCCACATATTGTAGGTTACATAAACCCTACACATTTCTCCCAAAATAACTTTATCTATGAAATATTGAGTTTGTTTATGTTTTTCCATATTCGATAAACCTTACCGAAAGAACCTGAAAATCTGTGATGTTAGATTAAAAGAGCACCTGTGTAAAAATCTTTCTTCACACTAACATTTGAGCTAATAAGGCAGCACTTGTAAGGAACTATTTTTCCAGGCGTAATAACTTTAGTCTCAAAGGCACCCAGCTCCACTCTCTCTCACATAGTGATTTTTGACCAAATAAACTCAAATGTTCTCTTTAGAAGGGTGAATTACCTATGCCTAGCAACTTTCAAATGTCCTGTAGTGTTTCTAAACCCTGTTTCAACATGAATGACAGTGAATGAGGTCTAAAAAAATGCAGCCTGAGATCTATTTAAGTATATGCACGACTGAGTTTAAACTACAATATTTGTAGAGTACAGAGGTGATCTCTGCTAATGGTGAGAAATCAAAAATGGACTGGTATGGTTCTCATTATCTCATACATTATGTACATACAGTTGTGTGTGGCTGTTTCGTTTGAGATGCACACAGCATCTATGCTGCTTAACAGGCCAATGTAGCAAAAAAAACCCAAACCCCCAAAACATGACTGTGACGCATCTTGGTTTTGGGAAATACGACTTTCAACAATCCCACTGATGTCTGACATTATGACAGCCCATTGAAATTGAGTAATTTTCAAGGTAAGTGAACATTAAAAGCAGAAAGAGCCTTTTGGTTTGGTTCCACTAATATCTTTCCTTTCTGTATATTTACCAAGATTTAGAGCAGGAGAACAAAGCAATGTGTCCATGTTGTGGGCTTAAGAAGTATACATCAAGTACGCATCATGCAAAAAACATCTTAGTTGAAGATTAATGGGTAGGAAATTTATCAGCGGGTACAGACAACCGCTCTTGGATGGAGAATGTACATTTTCAACTGTAATTGTTGGTAAAAGAGGCTGTGTAGACATGGAAGTTCCCAGAAATCCTGTTTCACTGACAGTGAGCAGAATGCTGGCACTGACTCAACACTTGCTTGCAATTTATAATACTACTTTAAGCAGTTAGTGTGAAATTGGCTAGACTCTGCTTTACTTTGAAGATGGATATGAGAGGTTACACAATATCTCTTTTTAGGAGTACGGGAAATCACATCAGCATTAAGTAACGGGATTCCGAGCAAGTGAAAAAAAAAATTGATAAAGTTTATTGTGGTCTTTTGTGGAAGCTTTTCATTGGCTGTTCATTTTATGCTGAAAAAAGTTGTATGATAATTTCCCAAATAGTAGTTTTCACAATTTGTGCAATATGGCAAAGTATCAAGACTTAAGTAAGGACACAGAAACATAGTTGTTACACAAGCAAATAAGCTAGCTGCAGTTCAAACAAAGATGCAACATGCTCCAGAGGACAGATTCCTCTCTTTAGGCCATTACAGATTATCGTGGGCGCCAACCTGCTTTAGATTATTCAGTCATTACTCTGTCTGGTGTTGTACTTTATTCAGTGGAGCTCTAGTTAAGCAGGTGAGTCACCGTGGACTCTATGGTCCGGAGCACTGTGTGTTAATTTCTCACCCTTTTTAACTGTCCAGCACCCTTAGTATGACTGGAAATTAACTGCAGGTCTCACAGGTGGTGCCAGGGTGCTGTTCCAAGAGCTGAACAATCTAATTTCTCTCGTAGCTCCAGCCTCTCCTGATGGTTATGGTAATCTGTGTTTCATCAGTGCCAAGTCTGCTTTGTCTCCTGGTCAGCTGAGTTTAATTAATTGTGCTTTGCTTCTCAGACATTATCATGCAATTGTTCAACCTAACCAAGGCCTCTCCCTCCGTCTCTTCTTTTTTCATTCAAGTTGAAGTGGAAGTGCAAAAAAGAGGATGGGACTAACGGAGGCTACTCTGACGACTTTCTTTTCAAACTTTTACAAAAGGTACAACTCTTGAATGTCAAATAAGCATGGCCACAATGATACAAGATGAATAATTTTCACAGTGAAACGCTTAACTTGGCTTTTGCCTTAAGGACTGCTGTTATTTAAGAGAACAGAGCGAGGTTCCAATTTGGTTTGGGTGATATAATCATATGTACCTTGAGACCGATATAGCTATACCTTTATTGTATGTGGCTACATTAGGACATAACAGGCACAGTTAAAACTAATGGGCAAGTCTGCTTTGCAGGAATTTTGCATCAATGTGATAAAGTTCTTAATTATATTAGGTCTTTCATTGATTGGATTAAAGAGAAACAGACATTCACAGCTGGGTATTTAATCTGTAAATTGTTTCTTAATTACTTTTATTTGAAAATTCACTGTCGGAATATATATCAGAATATATATTGCTATTGCAACATCAAATTTCATATACTCTGTAATGATGAAACCTTGTGTATTTATCCTTGTTGTCCCAAAGAGGAGCTTCATGGCAACAAATCTGCCTGCAAAGTCCAGCCATATTTGAGGTCTGCATGACATCAGCACTGTAGATTGTTTTATTCTTCCCCTTAAACGAGGCCCATTAAGTTTTGTTGCAGTGAAAGTGCTGAGGGCAATGTTGTAGTGCCCTTTTAAAGCCATGCACGCCATTGTTTGTGCCCCTCTTACCAGGTGATTAAGCAGTGCCAAGGGAGGCATTAGGAAATGTGCTCTTCTCATGCAACCCAGTACCACCGTATGCTAGGATCCGTCACAAGGGCTTTTTGGTGGGGCGTAGGTTGGCCTGAAATAAGGATAGGGCAAGTGTCGCTGACGTCAAGCTGTGCGGAAAAGGGCGTTTGAATTTCTCCTCTGCACGAACTCAATCAATATAGTCCCAGGCAGGAGGGCTGTGTCCTAATAGAAACTGTGGAAAAAAAGTATCTTTCCTTTTTACATTCGGAAGCAAAGGGAATATGTTTTAGAAATAAAAATGTTTGGGATGGCAAGCTCCAGTGAGTGACGGTTAATGATTTGGGCAGTAGAAATAGCCACCGTTGCGTGGGAAAGCAAGCAGAGTATGTGTGTACTTTCTGCATGCGTACGTGTGCGGACTTGTGTACTTTGGCTGCTTAAAATAATACATCTTCGTGTAAGGGGGAAAAAACATGTTAAGATATTTATATTTTATGAAACTGAGGCCTTTTGAGAGTCTCCTTTGTCACTGTTGGCTTGCTCCAGAGTATCCTTAGTAAGCATTGGCATTCCTGGACTTTCCCGTTCCCAGACAGCTACATTTTCACAGGATGAGATTGTCAAAGGCCACGTCCCTCCTACTCTACTCTTCCAAGCCCCTGCATTAGATGAGGAGAGGTTAATGACGGAAGGCCTTGGTTATAGGTGGTACAAACCCTAAGGAATTTAGAAAACCCATTTCCCTGCTAATCACTGCTTGGACATTTTTCTTGCCTTCCTCCTCTTCAATCCATCTCCCTCGAACAGAGATCAGGGAAAGACCTAAACGCCTTTCACTCGGCTCCCCTTTTTGGCCAACCTTTCCTCCCGGTTCTGATTTGTGGCAGGGAGTCGGATAAAAGCCAAATCTAATTTTGAACTTCCATGCCAAAAACATTGTTTATGAAATCTTGTCACTGCACAAGGAGTAGCTGAAATGCTGACATCTTTCATTGCCTCTTGTCTCTTTTGAGAAGTCACAGAGATCTCACTTATGGACATGATGTTCCTTGAATGTTCTTTGCAGTATCACTGGCTCTGTACCAAAGGTACAAAACCAGTGGTTGGAGACTAACTTTAATAACCAAACACATATTGAATCGTAAATTTTATTCAGACGTGCGTTATATTCACTGGTGTTTTTGAGTTTTTCAGTCTACATGTGCTTTGCGTTAACATGGTTATGGTTTGTGCTGTGAAAGGAAATACTAATTTGAATGTTTTGCATCTTTTCTCTTCCTCCAATTGACTTTTATTTTATTCTCTTCTCTCTTACCTCTAGTATGGGGATGTTTTAAATGTGATTGTATCGAGTAAGAAGAAAGGAAGCGCTGTGGTTGAATTTGCAACTGTGAGAGCAGCTGTAAGTACCTAACTCTTCCCCAGTCAGTGTCCTCAGTCTGTTTGTTCAGTAACAAAAATATTTTCCAAAGCAGATATTTGCATAGAACCACATTTGTTTACCACAAAGTTGCCTCCAAGTCTCAGGTCACCTCCTGAATTTGATTACTTCACGAAATGACACCTGTCATACACTTCCCAGCCTCAGGACCGTTCCTGCAACCAGAACTGTTGTTTTAGTCAGACTGCACTGTATCTGTGCTGATTGGAACCATTGAACGGAAGGACTTAAGCCGCCTCATTGTTCCACACTGTCTGGGTCCTCAGGCCCTTTGTTGTGATGGTGTGCTTTTTTGTTGTGGCTTCTTCACCATGACGTGCGGTTTCCCTCCAGAGAACATGTATGCCAGTCAACAGGGATCTGGGCAAAGGCTTTGTGGTCTCCGCCTGCCCATACTCAGGTCCCAGACAGTCCTTTGAGTTGGCTGAGTTACAGTCCACCTTTGTCCTTGTCTACATGTTTTTATGTGTATTATACTAACAGGCCCTGCACAAACACCCAGGAGTAAGCTAGATACAAGAAATACAAGAAAATACAGATTTCAGGACAAGTTTTTCCTCCATCAGAAGATCCACTCACAAAATATTCTGTGTTTTCAGGAGCTGGCAGTTAAGAATGAAGGTGGCCTGAGTGAAAACCCTTTGAAGATTTCATGGCTTGAAGGACAGCCCGAGGTTATCGCTCCAGCATCTCACCTTGGCCAGTTTGTGTCTTCACAGGTACCAGTATTACTCAAGAATGCATCGTTGTCATTCCTTTCCTCTTGCCCTATGTTACAAAATCTTCCCATGTGCATAGCTTCCAACACAAATGCTATTGCCTACACACTGTCCCAGAAAAGAGATATGTAAACCTTCTAAGGTTTTATTTTTGTATCAGAGTTGCAAATATTGCCTTGGTGCATGTGCTCCCCTCGTCTGGCCTAGAACAGTGTGTTTAGTTAACTGGAGCTCGGTTTATTTGCTTTGGAGTGGTGAGGCGCTGGCCCGGCACTGGCCCAAAGCCTCTGGTCAGGACATTTGTTAATGGGTCTGACCTTAGGAGACCCCGGGAATGCTGGTAATTTGGCATGTGAGACTGACTAAATGCCGGCAACGCTGCCAAGAAAGCCTGTGTCTGTACTGCTATCGATAAAATATTTATTTCCGCTGAGGGGTTAAGTTTTCTGTTCAGGCTCTTTGTTTGTTTGCAGGATTTTGGAAAAAATTCTGTCCCGATTTTTATGAAACTTGGTTTAGGAATGCAGCATAGAACGAGGAAGAACTCATAAAATATTGGTGCAGATCTGCATCATGGGGCTTATATATGAATTTTTAAAATTAGGGTAAAATTGTGAGATGGGGCATTTGCCTCCGGCGATAAATGCCATAGATCTTAGAATCCAGTAGGTGGTAGTAGAGTTCAATAATGGTAAGCCATAACATCATAGATTTCATGGCAGGCTGCTGTATTCTAACATCGCCACAATTGTAATAATAACCTTGTCTTTCTCAATCTAAGGAGTTGCTATGGAACTGTAAGTACACGCTAGGCTGCAACTAACGATTATTTTCATTATCGATTAGTCTGCCGATTATTTTTACAATTAATCAATTAATTGTTTATTCCATGAAACATCAGAAAAGTGCTTAAAATCCTCAACTCAGTTTCCCAGAGCCAAATGTGACGGCTTAAAAATAGCTTTTTTTGTTAAAACAACAGCCCAAAAACATAAAGACTCAGTTATTTTCATAAATCTCACAGAAAAGCAGCAAGTCCTTACATTTATGACACTAAACCAGCAGTTCCTCTTACTTTTTCATGTGAAAAATGACTGAAATATTTAATCGATTATCAATATAGTTGGCGATTAATTTTCTGTCAGTCGTTTATTAAGTCGTTTATCGATTATTAAGTTAATCGTTGCAGTTCTAGTAGACGCATCATGTAACATATAAAAATCCTACTAACATCATTTGTGAATTGTTTGCATTTGGCAGAGATGGCAGAGATATATATAAAGAAAATGTCTGAAGTTGATGCTTAAGTCAATAAGGAAAAAGTACGCAATTAATGCACAGCTGAGGTGGTGAGGCTTCAGCTTGGCACAGCTATATATTTGCATAATTCTTAGTTATAGAAATACATTAAATCATGTATAGTGTTTGCACTTGCAGGTTTGCACATCACAAAATAGTGATTTCAGCTCCATTTTGGGGCAATTTTCTAACTCTAACCCTTTACTTCCTGCACAAAACTAGAAAAGTTCACAATGAAAAACTATCTTAAGGCATTTTTCTCTGATGGGTTTCATCTTGTGATTTGGAAATTGAAGTAGTCTCCATTTCAATCTCAATTTTTTTTCTAATTGATTTTGCACGCCTGCTATTTTGTCTCTCACTGCCAGGACACATGTAGAAACCAAAGGAACATAGATTCTATTCTAGCTTTATCCACTGAGAAACTACAAAGCTTTTCTATTCTCTGTGTCAATTTTACTTGATTTTCCACTTATCCGTGTCACCAGAGCTGCTGCTGAACTGGGTTTCACCCCTCAACCCAGCGTAGTGTCTCAAACTCCCTCGTCAAGGCCAGCATGTGAGGCTCAGCCTGCACGCTGGGACTTGTCATTCTAATCTCTTTAAATGTTATTATGGTAACCCGGTTTGCCTTACAGATTTCCAAAACTGATTGCTTCATCTTTTTTTTTGTTGTCCTGCCCCTGAGAACGAAAACAATACTATGGCTCAGTAATTTGCGTATTAGCCCTCAGCGTGCATTCTTGTCATTTAAAAGCCCCACATGACATAATGGTTTAACCAGTGTCGATATTAGTAATGTTGTTTCACATCTCACCAGGGGTCACTGGACATGGGAGGCTTTTGAGAAAAAGAGCTAGAGTTAGTGAGAGGCCAGAGCCTTGGAGGTCCTTCACCTCGAACTCTATCTGAAATCTAAAAATCAGATTCCTCTCCTGTCATCTACCTCTCCATTTCTCCCCGACACCAGCCAGCTGCAATCACAAAGGAGCAGCCTGGGCGAGGATTTGCTTCTTTAACCTCATCAATCCAAACATAGTGCTCAGAGAGTCAGGTTCTCACTTCAGGGAGCACAGAGACACAGATGTATGACTTCAGCTTCAGCTTCAGTTCCAGTTTTGCTTGGATTAATAAATTAATCTGGGGCCAACGTGAAGGGCAAACAGAGTGTGGGGTGTATACATCCAAAAAAACATCTACTGGTTAAAATAAAAAAAAAACAAAAAAACATGGTGGCTCATAGCAGACACAAGATTCACACAGGAGACTGATAGCTAACAGCCAACTTAATTTGACAGTGCAGTGTTTCAGATTTGCAGCGATCTTCATGCTTTGTCAAAAAATAAAAAATCACAAAGCAGCACAAACCTTGTGTTCAGAATTGCTGTCTTATTTTTTTCCTTTCAGCATGTACTGCAGCTGCACTCCTAAAGTATTCATTGTTGTATGCTGTGTTCATAAAATTAATACATCATACTTTGCCTTTACAGT
>JAQLOL010000007.1:17920717-17933872 GCA_029783665.1 Naso thynnoides | reverse complement strand
CTTTGCCTTTACAGTGCACTTTGAACTTTGACTCTCCTGTTCTAGATCTGCTGCGACATGTATCATAGAATTAAATGTATTGAAATTTAATGTATTGTCCTCTGATATGCATCTTTTGTCATCTGCCTGCTCAGTCAGTGTGATGCAACTTCCGTGGATCAGAGGCTGTGGGTCAGAATTTTCAGAAAAGCATGCTGGCCTGCATAGTGCAAAATGCAACTGGACGGAGTGGGAAGTCCTTTTTTTTTGGCGTACTGCATTTGAAACTCTTTGTATTGGGACTCATTAAATCTTTGGCATAAGAAATAGTATGGTAGTATGGGTATTGAAACGTGGTGATTCAGAGAGGCAACCTGCTGGACTGGATATACCGGGAGCTCCCAAAAAAACCAGTCAGAGCAGAGTCCAGGCTCAGCCCAGCTCTAATTAGTCTAGAAAAAATATTTGCTGGGAGCTATCAGTAAAGTATGCAGATCCATTATCAGAATTATGCAAGGCCCTCCTCAGACTCCAGAGACCTTGAACGTTGCTTATTGTACCATGGTGTGTTAGAATTTCACCGCTCTTGCAGACAGACACTGAGGAGACTTGTTGAACTATTGGCTCTGTTTTTGTTCTGCTCGTCTAGAAATGCGATATGACATGATTTACAACAAGGCCCCTACTGCATTTACCCAGTTTTTCTCATCAGGGATATTAGAAATTTCATAATAGGGATGGGCCACATCTTCCACACTGTGTGGAATTGCTCCCCATGCTCCTGATTTAATTCAGACCCCTTTTTGGAGAAAGGAGAAAGGATCCGGTTTCATCTGCAGACTGTTCTTTTTCTGTTGTTTCTTTGCCCTTTGACATAATGAACTGTCATAGCTTGAGACTGGGAAATAGGCAGGCTTATGAAAGAGGTGCTTGAGTCATTCTCATTAGTACGTGCATTGCTTTTAGCATTGTATTGTAGTTGAAAATCTCAGTGAGTTTTGAATGAGTCATGATGCCTGAATGAACCCAAAATAAAGATTGTAAGCCGTTGCTTTACGTGAATGGTAGCTTGCGAAACAGTGCAGGGCTCAGATTCTGCACATGTGCGTGCAGTGTTAATTAGTGCTGTAAGTAGTTGCTGCATCAAAATATGATTTCACGTGTATGGCTGGCTTAATGGATTCCCCAGAGTCTGACTAATGATTTACATCTCACCTCCCAGACTGTCTCCGATATGGAATCACTAACTAACCATCTGCTTTGTCTTTGCTGGACGTAATGTTTGAGTCTCCCTAGATGTTACGCCATCATGAATCACTGTGTCGTGATTCATGGTTTATTGCGTAGTTTAGCGTACCATACTATTTAAAGTAAATGTATTGTAAAGGATTTAAATTTGAGCTTTTTATGTCTGCTTCTTCCATCAAGAGCCATGGGAGTCGTGGCAGGCTTGTCACGACACAAACCAGATGCAGCAGATCAGCTATTCTGGGATTGTTTTTCCAGCCTGCCGGTTTGCCAGTGCTTGAAATGTGCACTTTCACCTAAAATAGCCCCTGAGAGTCTGAGAGAGATGCACTGAATGTGGCAATGCTGTTGACATAATAGACCCTTGCCTGAACCTCTGCCTGAATAGAGATACAAGGCCTGTAGGAAGGATTCCTCTATATGTTGTTATGACCAGTTTAATAATAATAATAATAATAATAATAATAATAATAATAATAATAATAATAATAATAATAATTTGGGCCGGACCGACATGGGATTCTTGATGTTAGGGAGTACGAAAATTCCAATATCCAATATATCAGCTAATATTCTATATATAATATTTTGAATGTGGTTATCAAATACGTGTGACAAAGATATGTAATGGAGGCAGGATATCTAACAAACTTTTTTCCAAACATCAGTGCACTAAACAGTAAACACTTCACTTATTACTTATTAAATAACAGACTGCCCTCTGCTGGACAAACTATGCAATGACACCATTTTAAATGAATAGTCCAAGCATTTATTCCAGCCTTAAAAACCAGTTTTAATATCAGCACTTATTGGAAAACATATACACTGATACCGATATATCTGCCATAGGCCAATATCGGTCAATTATGTTGGCCAACTGATATATCGTTCAGGCTTTAATAATAATATTCAGAATAATAATAATGATAACGATAATGATGAAGATGAAAAGAATATGAAAACAAATATAAAAACGAAAATGAATCGGAATAACTTTCGTATTATAAATAGGTAGTCAGTCAATGTACAGGCAGTATACCTCATAATATATGAGGTTGGGGCTGTGGGTTTTATGTATAGTCTATGTATAATTGGACCCTCAAGGTAAAAAAACCCCCATGCTTTAAAAAAAAAAAATACCCTGGTTTAGGCTTGCTTGAAATTTACAGACATGTTTTTGTATTTTCCCTGTAGACACAGCATAAATTTCCTGGTATGATTAAGCTGTGGTCAGAATTTCAAAATTATTGTGTTTCGCCCAAATCCTGCTTATCGTGACAGGGGTTAGCTGTTATGGATTGGCTCAGCCCTATCCATGTATAGTTTAAAAATACATTCTGACATGACAAGGATAGCATAAACAATATCAGTTTCACAAAATCCCCGTTGTCAAACAATGCATACTTCAGCAGCATCAAGTCGTACTGGGAGATGCAATTACAGCAGAAGGACACATCTCTTATTTGCCAAAACAATATTTTTAGTTTTTTAGTTAGTACCTGACAAAATAAGTAAGTCATAGAGCTTGTCTGTAGTGAGATGACAGGGTTCCTTGGTATTCTGTATGACAGCCAGTTTAGATTTTTGGGAGGGAGAGAAGTGGTACCAGATGTGATTGGGATACTTCACAGCTTGGTCAGTTTGTGCAGCGCAGACAAGATAATTTGTCTTCAATTACAGGCTCTTTCTTCTTGCATCACTCATGTGGCTAAACACTTGTTGAGCTTAACTTCATGTGAGTTCTTCACACTGAGAACACACAGCAGCCAAGGACTCTCGTTTGCAGGAAGGCTTTTTCCGGAAAATAGTTATTTTCTTAATTTATGATTAGTAAGGATGGGTTTTCAAAAACATGTCTGTAGTTTTTATTGTCATTTCTGGTAAAAGTGCATGGAGATACAAATTTTTTTGTATTGAATTTATGGACAGTTGTTTCCACTGGTTAAAGTTTTAATCCACAGTGGCACAATAATGTGTTTTCACAGTGTCTGTTTGACATTTGACATTTCTTTTTTCTCCTATGAGCAAATTAGGCTTTGATCTTTAAGAACCATTGTAGCAGACAGGGGAACACTGTTCAACATGAAGCCTGTGTAAGTGGATGTCTCAGTGTTCTGCTTATCTGGAAAAAAAGCCAACAAAAAAAAGTAGGACAAACTTCAGACACACCCTGGTTAGCCATTGAATGTCACCTCTCTGTGACAAAGGTGTGCCTCAGAGCAGAGCTTGTCTAACCGCTCAGCAGTTGCTATAAAGTCCACTGAAACACAGCAATTGTGTCTCTCCATGAAGTCCCGCTTGACATGCCTGTCTAATGAAGGCCTGTGTGTCTCTCCACCTTGAAATAATATTGTATTGCTTGTGTTGGATAATCCAAAGCTATAATTTTTATAGAAACTTTAAGGTTTGAATGACAAGGCCTATTGCCTCCACAGTGGCTGCTGACGGTTGAAAAGCCAAATAAATGTCCGTCCATCAGGGTGTGTAAACAAACTCATACAAGCTCTCTTAAAATGTTGACACAACCAGCCCCATCCACAAAACCACCCATCATGGAATTTGAAAGATATTTTTCTTTACTTTGCCAAAGTACAAAACAATACATTTGCAATGCAAAAAATGTTTCACAATGTGTTGTTGTCATAACATTCAAAAGAAAAAGGGGCAGTGATATTCAATTTAAAATAGGAGATGCCAAAACAGATATATATATAGTGCAGACATACCCACAAACAATGCTGTGTCTGTTTGGACATACATAGTTCTAAATCTATTGCTTGAAGCGAGACACTTGTGGTTCGTATATTTTACAGCTTGACCCTTGGGGAACTTAGGAATTTGACGGGTTCTCGGTTTCCTGAACCAGCCTTTCCTGGCAGCCCCCCACAAAGGCACAGACTGAAGCTCTGTCCTGCTTCTCTGCCCTCCAGACCGGAGGGAAGAAGACCTCGATTGTCTCAAATCTTAGTTTAGCCACGCATGCTTACATGTACACGCATGCGTGTATGCCTGTACTTGTGTGCCAGTTTATAGGAGAAGCAAGCATGTCTTCTTCGCGTGTCAGGGGGGTCTGTTTGGTCAGACGGTAGTGTTTAAACCCTCATCAGGACTTTCGCTGCAGTAATGGATGTGTCTGGTCCTCCTCCCTCGACACCCCCTGCATATGTGGAAGTATCACGTTACCCTTTACCACTTTCCTTCTTGTGTGCCACTCACCAGAGCATCGGACTCTGATTTGCAGCTAAGAAAACAGCCAACTATGGCTTTTTCTTTTTTTCTTTTTTTTTCTTCCGAGGTCTTGGACCTGTGGCCTGGCTTGGTCCGCAGCCCAACCTGCCACTGCTGGCTGGCTTTTATTGAAAGCAGAGCTAAGTGTTTGTTTTCACTGCATTGTTGGGAATGAGAGATGGGGGGTACCTTGGTCTACCTTGAGTGGGGCCTCTGGGATGCGTGCGGAGGAAAAATTGCCCTCTGCACACAATAGATTGGCAAGCACGCCAAGAGCCAAGACATCACAGCTCGAGGACCTTGGATTCCAGCCGCAGCTTTTCTTTTCTTAAACACAACACTCTTAAGTCTTAACAGCCGCCTTCAGTGCTATGCCGTGTGGTTTTGGGGAGTGCAATAGCAAAAGAGGGAAGTAAAAGAAGGTGAAAATGTCCTGCTTGGAGTTTGACTGCAGACAGACATCAATCGTTAACTGAAACATTGTAGGCTCATACATATTTTTTTAGTTTAACCTTTTAAATGAGATCATGTTTTCCTTTTTAACAAATGTGGTTGACCACAATGAGCCATAGACACAATATCTGGTGCTTCATAGAAAAGTAATATTTTCATCCTAAAAATATTCTGCATGTCTGATTCAAAGAAGTGGTTTGTGTCCTTTAAATGTTCTCCCCAAATGTTGTTTGTTACTGCTTGGACACAAAAATAATACAATTAGATATATCCTGTTTATTTGAATAATAGCCATCAGTTTAGGATATTGGTTTGCCAGTTTGATTTGTATCACTTTCTCTGAAATGTTTGGCTACTATCTTGTCTAGCTGTGCTGTTTGTCCATCACCTGAAGAACATCATCCAGGATTGAAGGGCCCAGATCAAGGCTAAAGGAAAAGCCGCTGTCCTCGTCATTTTGTTGTCCAGCAGTTTGGTCACAGGTATCTGTGGAGTCCCCATCATTGTCTGAACTCAGACTGCCCCATCCAGGTCTGTGAGTCTGACCGGAAGCAACGTTTTTCTCTCTTTGGTACCCATCCATCTTTTCGATCTCTTTGTCTTCTTCCTCACTGTCCAGGAGTGGCATCGAGCTGCATTTCTTTTTCTTCTGGGACCCGTTATGCTGGCGGGTTAAATGCCAGTCAGGGCTCTCCGAACCCTCTCCCTCATCCAGGTTAAGACGCGGTGGCTTGGGTGGTGGGGAGCAGGCCAGGAGAAGATTCTGCTCGCTCTGGGAGCTTTGTAGAAGGAGACCGTGGCCCATTTTTAAGAAGGATAGGTCTCCAAAGCTGTCTGTATGGGCGTCATTTCCAATGTGTGAGATGTGTCGGAAATCAGCCAGTGGAAGGCTAATCATGTTGACTGACAGCACCTCCCTGCGCTTCCTGCTGGGCCAACGACCAGAGGATGGCTTTCTGTACAATGATGCTCGAAGTGGCATCCTGAACGATCTGGTTGAAGTTGACTTAAATGTTTTTGTATATCCTCAAAAATCTTTGTATTTGCTTACTTCTGTCTTTGACAAAGAATCCTGTGGAATTAGTGAAGTTCAAAAGCATAACGCCATCTGCAACAAAATACAAGAAAAGAGAAAACCAAATTTAACAAATGTAATCTCATGCTTGGTTTCCTATAAAGTTCTTTTAAAAAAAAAATCAACACTTGATTATGAATCTGGTTTTGATCATTCAGGTTTCCCTCTGATCTTGCTAGACTATGGAGCAGGTCGGTGCTTGTCATGTATTTCAGCACCAGATGTAAATATTGGCTTGAATCAGTCGTTTTGATGTGAATCGGCAGCCATTGTTTAGAGATAGCACCTGCTCCACTCGATTTTGATTGAATGAAATTCAGCATTATTTGGCAGCTTGATCTAACAATGCTTTGAAGTTTTCATTTCTAAATATTTACTTTTCAAATCCCTGTTTTTTCCCATAAACGCAGGTGTGGTCTGCTGCCTAACCTCTAAAAGAAGACTATTAGCCTACTTAAGACTTCCAGTAACAAAAGAAAAAAAAAGAAGCAGATTCTCAAATGGTTTTTACCGTAACCTCTGTCAGAAATCATGATGATAGATTCACTTTGGAACACATGTTTAAGATTTTGTAAAAAAGTACAAATAGCAGGAATACATTGAGTTTATTTTGCTGTGTTGAGAGATTTATGCACTGACTCTGGATGTGGAAGTAAATAAACTTAAATGTTTTAATTCTGAAAATAACATTAAACTGTAGTCATTACATTTTAAGCCTTTCAACAGATTAGTAATAGAGTTTTTAGATTTTACTTTAGCTCAGTTTTACTTTCACCAACAAAAAGCTTCTTGGTCAAAATGAAAATTAAGTAATAATGCGTAAACTGAAAGCCAAACTTCGTCCACCCCCTCATCCCCACCCAACCCCTAAAAAAAATGAAAACATGCTGCTGTTCCGTGACCAGTAATCTTTTTATTGAGTAAAACAGAACTCAGTTCATCAATGCTGGCATGCTGGTTGCTCAGTGTCTGTGATTTAAGGTCTCCAAAGAGCTTTGCCCACATTAGCTCTTTGTTCGTGACTTGAAACACTCACTCTGTAAATTTGTAAGCCACTACAGCAAACAGGTTTTGTTGGGCTGTAAAGATTTTACCGGCACTTTAGTAGCAGCAGGAGGTTGGAGAGCGTGGACACAACAGCATTCCTTTCCAAACATGTCAGTTTGGCCAAGGAGGAGTCTAAGGATTTGAGCCATGAGTATCATGTTCAGGAAAGACTTCATGGCCAAGTAAAAATTAAAGAAGCCCATTAAATTAGATTGGCCAAGAAACTTTCTTTACATTATCATTCTCAGAGCTGCCATAAATGATCCAGCTTTGAGACAGATGAGGAATACATCTGACGAAAACTTTGACCATGAGTTAAAGATTTTTCTCAGCATGCCATTGTTTGTGTAGTACGACAAATAACAATAGAATAGATAAAGTTTGATTGGTTGGTTCTTACCTGTCTTGCTGAGCAAATACGGGATATCTGAATCCCACACATGCGAACGGGTTTCTGTCAGGAAACTAGTCAGCGTCTACCTGCACACCCTGACAAACTCTTCCTTGACATGATGAGACTTGTTCAACTGTTACAGAGAAGACTTCATTGTACAGCCCTAAAACAAAAAACAGAGCCAGTTAAAAGGGCATTTTCCCATGTGACACAGTTAGGTCAACTTGCACAAAATTTTTTTTTGCATTTACTGAGAGAGTGACTCTTACCTTTTTCCTGCCCTGCGGCTTGTCCAAGTATTGTTAGTCCTTGGACTTTTTAGTTTTTATTTTGCTACTCCAGTGTACACTCTCGGTGTACTCTCTCTCTTGCATGCATCGCTCTCCAGGTGTGTTGCTGGTGAAAGTCCTCTTTTACCTGAGCGATGAGCCGCGTGAGGTCAGAGTACAAGAGCATTAAGGCGTCCAGGTGGAGCCTATCCTTCAGCTTTTTCTCAAGGCCTTTCTTGGGTTCCATTTGCAGTCATTTCCTGTAAAATGGTTGCCAGCCGACAAGATGATATCATCCTGTTTCCAGTATGAGTTGGCATTTTAGTCATGAGTGTTATCAGTGCTGCTGATTTGATTCCTGTGATACTAAGAAAGACTGAAATGTGGCAGAAACTCCAGAGGCACACAACCTGATTTGAGTGCTGAATGCATTTGAGAGAGTGGAAGACCAAGAGGTTGAGTTTGAATAGGTTGGTGAGCGACAGAAGGTTGTGTTTAAAAAGTGTGTGTGTGTGTGTTTCAGAGATTGTGTGCATGTTTCTGAAAGGAAGTCAGTGAGCAAACAGGTCAGTCACCCAAAGGAGGGGGTTAAATGATTTCTAATCTCCGTGTCATTGTCCCTCTGCTCTGCTGATTTGCTGATTTCCTGCTTACTGTTGGCTTGTCTAAAGCCCCGGAGTCCAGCCACTCCACAGACCCTTCTGCCTGACTGGAGGCCTATAGTTTCTCTATGTAATCAAAGCATACTATCGCACACAGACATGTATGTACAGGCACATTGGGTTGCACAAGAGAGATAGCTTGTTGCACTTCAAATTCTCACGCTTCCAACTTGTTCGCTTTGCCCCTCTGGAATGCTATGGCAGAACGGTAAAAAAAGTGTCAGAACAGCACACTTTTTTTTCCCACTCTATGGAATTTGTTTGTGTTAAAAATGGCACAGCAAAAGCATTTTGTTGTGCTCCGACAGGCAGTAATTGTTACTTGTGTTGATTATGCCCTTTTGGTTGCCCTATGGTTTAGAAAGAGTCTTTTTTAAAACTATTTAATTCTCTACAACCAGTGTCCCTATGTTTTAACACATGCCATTGTGCTCTGATCCTCTGATGAACACTGTGTTCCAATGGAACGGATGACACGGCTGTTGATCCTTTTGTCTGGAGTCTCAGTGCCTCTCCTTGTCATCTAAGCTTAAACATGAAGGGTGTGAGGGACAAGGACAAATGCTATCTTTCACTACTCTTCCAGTCCTTTTAAAGTGTTCCAATAAATAAAAGATGTGCCACCTGATCCTCTCTTATGTCCTGCCAATCTGTCTGCAAGACCAGACACAATTACTCACGCAAATGAAATTATCATAACATTTACTCAAGACAGAAACTGAACATTCTTGAACATTTCTCTTCTGAGAAACCACTTCCTTCTTCCTCCTACTACCACAAAACCGTCTTAATTCTGGGAGGCAATCAAGGTGAAGAGCAGTTGTTATCTGCAGCATTTGCGATTGACCTCACAAGACCTGCCGTTTGATTAAGGTAGCCTCTGGGCTGATGCGTTAAGGCCTTGCTGGATTTCTGTGTAAGCCTCTTCTCTGAGGCCTGACCATAGCGGGCAGTGTGGTTTGATGCAACTATGCTGGGCCTGAAATCTAGGATGCTGCGTGTTTTTGTTGTTGCAGGATAAAAAGTGTTTCCAGATATTGCTTTGACTGGCGCTAGAAGCCCAAACTGAGGCTTTGGTGGATATTCTTCTAGCCTTTTGTTGTGTGTTCTCCAGCTTCCGCTGTATCGAGGCACTTAGACAGCCAGCATTTAGATGAGATTTACAGCAAGAACTGTCTGATTCTTCTGTATGGAAAACAAGGACACACTGTACTGCACTGGAGAAAATTCAGCTTGTAGCACATCCATGAATCACCCAGAGTATGAAAAGCGTGAAAAAGACTGTCCTTTGCTGGAATCCGGCAATCTATTACCTTATCTATATCTCTTTCCACAAAAGATTCTAGTAGCTTTGTAATGTGCTTTGAGGTAAGTCATTCCAAGTTTGCGGATGTCATCCTTCTAACCGCTGTCGTCACTGTTTTGTCTCTAAATTTATGACTCAATGATGAGCTTTTTGAATGCGTCTCAACAGAAACTTGTCCGTCTGGCTGGAGAGGAAGCGAAGACACTCAGTTGTATGACTGCCACATGACAGGGATCTGAAATCAGTCAGAGTCCAGGTGTTACATGTGCAGACTCAATAACACATGACAAAGCACACAGTAGCCTCTAATCATCAAAGTAAGCTTGCATCAGGCTTAACACACTATGAAAGAATGGAGGCTCCGTGAAATGTAAGTCACATTTCTGAGGAGGTGAAGTTTACTGATGCCAAACACAATAAGGACAGCTTAGTTTTTTACATGTTCAGTTCTAAAGAAATGTTTTGTGATGCTTGTTTTTTCACCTTCTGGCCCCATTCTATGTTGTTAACCATTTGCAAATAGGCTGAGGACTTTGTCCTACAGAAAACTTCAAGCAAGAACTCACAGAAACTTTTCTCTATCAGAGAATGTAACGGTTTATTGTATTTCTAGTGGGCCAATGGTGTAAAATACATAATATGGAGTGGCAAATTTTGCATCTGAATTTGGTCCCTCCTCCTCTCATGTCATGTGTCTAATAAAGGCAAAATTACCCCTTTTAGAAAATATATGTTATATAATGGTAATTTTGTGCTATTATACAGAGAAATCTTGTATTTGTTTTGATAAGCCACGCATTTACAAAACGTCTAGAGCTCTTCATTTAGTTTTAACAGCACTGAAAAAAATATATCTATATACATCCTGTATGCATAACTCATAACATACTATTTTATTCCCAGTAAATGTGGGCGGTCGGTGTAGACTGGGAATGTGCTGCTGCGTGTCCTGGCACTAAATCATGAGTAATTATAAGATCATGGGTGGCATATTTACATTATTTCAAGACTGGAGTTTCGAGGTAAACCGTGTGTTTGTTATGCACGTAACATAGATAAGGAACTAAGTTAATATAGGATCATATTAACATGGTTTTGTCTGTGCATATACATGTGTGCATAGAAAGTATGCACAGACATTTTACTTTTTTTTTTTTATTGGAACCTTGATTCAATTTTATTTTCTCCTCCGCTCATAATTCCTGAGCTCTTTTTGACAGCTCCAAGGTTCAGACTTAAATTCTTACCAGTCCTGTGGCCCCTTTTGTTTTAATGGGAAATCTGTTGCAATCAGAGGGCTTTTCCCGGAAGGCCATGATGTGAAAGACATAATTTTGCTTCCACAGCGATGTTTTGTTGGATATTAAAGAGGCCAAACCCCCACATTTCTCTATTTAAGGATCCCTGAGCTCATCCATCATAAAGAGAAATGCCAGGGCACCAGGAGTTCAGCTCTTTGCTGCCATTTCTCTTTTCACTGTTTATTTCCTTTACTTTAACAGTTTCCAAAGGTGCTTTCTGTCTCCATCCAAAAGACTTCTTTAGTGTCCAATACCGTGACCATGTACAACCACATGAACACACATCCACACGTACATGTACCCCTTACATGGTACCCCACTGCTGAGTTTTTTCCCTACACTTTACCTTTGATTCTCATTATCTCAATCAGCATGCCACATGCAACCACAACTACCTTTATTCAAGCACTATACTGCCTTAAAAAAAAAAAAAAAATATATATATATATATACATATTGTTTATCTTTAGAAATCCAGTTTTTAAATTTTTTTTTTACTGCTGTAAAAAAAATATCAGACTTTGATTTGAGAAAATGTGATAATATGAACTAGAGGTGGGACAAAATATTCATATGGGAATGAGGGACGTTGATGATAACAGGTATTGATGATAATCATGATATTTAAAATGAAACCGATATTGTATTAATAATAACACGATAATACAATAAAATAAGATAAGAAAATAATATGATAAAAGCATGCCATAACACAGTCCCACTTAAATCATTCCCTTTCCTTACTGTTCTCTCTTTGTCAAAGCAAGTTGTTAACTTTTGATACTATAATGTATTGTTGATAATTGTTTTGCAAAGTACTGCAGATTTGCTGTATCGTGATCGCATCATTATTTATTTATGTATTTGTTTATTTGACAGGGACAGTGCACAGCTCTTAGCTGTACCAGAGTTAGCTACAAGCTATTTTTCATCTGTAGTCCCTGGGCAGGAAACAGAGACATCTCTGCGTGCTATTGCATGCAGTGTGCTACAATAGTATCATTACTATGTTATACAACCCCGGAATGCAGTATCACATTTCTGCTGAACTTAAAGTCCCTATGAGGAACTCGTAACTGGTTATAAAGCAATCTAAATTTATGACTGGTGCCTTTTATCTTACCTACATTGGCAAATGAAACCATCGGCGAAGAGACTGGAGATTACTTTTTTTTTACAATGCCCTTGCTTGGTCCACTCAGTCAGCAGAAAGGCTACAAAATGCTTTACAGCACACAGATGGGAAGAGATGATGTTGTTTACAAGCATGATTGATCCACTGTTCTCTTTTTTACTATCTATGGTTTAAAGCAGGAGGATATTTTTCTTTAGATAATTTCAATACTTTGTGTTTGTGGCCAAATTGGTATTGTGCAAATAAGTGGCATGTTTCTTTAACTCTTCCAAACTAGGCAAGATCCTCAATAATAGTAAGCAGTATTGCTTTTGTCCAAACGCGCTGCTACAATCAACGTAGAATGAAAGTTCCACGGAATGGCTGTAATGATTTTAAAGAGTTTTGAAATAAACTATATTTTAAGTACAATAAATACTGTTCCCAGTGTTTCCATGAGTCTTTAGATTCTGCAGCGTGCATGTAAAATAATTGTCACAATCTGAGGATTTGTTAATTAAGACTACATCTGCAGAGTTTTTCTGCACATGGTTTTTGCTGTCAAATAAAAGGAGGTCTTGTCTCAGATTTACAGTCAAAAACCAGATGTTCACAGGACATGTGCATGCAAAGGGTTAAACACAGGAAGTCGAATTGGGCCTTAATCTCTATGTAGTGTTTGTTCTTCACTAACAAAAACAGAATAATAGACCAGACCTTTTGGGTTTTATGTCTGCCGGCTCTCATAATGAATGATGATTAATCCTGTACCATTTACAAAGCCTGAGTTTTGTCTGCAGAGGAATTTCACCTTGGCTTCAGTATTGCATGTGCAGCACCACTGCCCTGCTGCCTGTTTGTTTGAGTTAGCAGCAGTGCTCGGGTACCCGCACACACACACACACGTACAAATGATTTCTAAATAAGTGTTCGCCTATCATAAATCACCACCTCCCATAGCTCAGTGACACACGCACACAAATAGAAACACACACTCTGCCACCACACACACACACACACACACACACACACACACACACACACACACACACACACACACACACACACACACACAC
>JAQLOL010000007.1:17880916-17920617 GCA_029783665.1 Naso thynnoides | reverse complement strand
CACACACACACACACACACACACACACACACACACACACACACACACACACACACACACACACACACACACACACGGATAAATAGTTCCTTGATTAACTTCACCAGAGTGCATTAAAGAGAGAAATGTTAGCTTGGACCCCACAGAGAAGTCTTATGTAAAAGCTGTTCCTTCTCTTGGCAGCAAAGATCAGTTCTTGGCTCAGCACCATCTAGATAGAGATCTGAAGGTGTTAATGAGTAATCCAGTTATCAAATGCAAATTGGTGACCTCTCAGACTGCAGGGTTAAGAGACAATAAGCGTTAGATGGCAAGTATATTGAATGAACATGAAGTCATTATATTGCAGTATCTGTCAAGTATTACTATCGGCCAACAGACATGTTAAACCTAATATTTTGAAAAACAAATTCTCCAAAAACTTCAAGCTTTTACTGTCGAGTCACATAATGTGAGGACTTTGTTGTTTATCAGGTTGCTGCATAAACTTGTTTGTCATGCAGTGTGCCGCTGTCTTTCGTTCATTCACATCCACATTTACTTTGTAGGAATATGTCTGATGCTCCTGGCCATGTTAAGACAAGACACAGTAAGAAGCAGCACAAAAGTTTATATCATTTTAGGATGTGGCATTAACAGCAGCACTGTCACTGACAATGTGCAAAACAAATTATAATTAATTATGCACAATGCACAATGTGCAAAGCTAATTATCATTAGCTTTGTATCTGATTTCATTAAGAAAATGAGTAGAAATCCAAAATGGAGTATTGCTGTTGGGTGGCAATGATGAGCATGAAAATGATGTAAACTATAATATATGGCCTTAATAGAAACATTAGTCTGTAAATCGATTAGATAGTAGAAAGGAAATAAGTTCTCAATTGTTGTAAACGTCAAAAATTTTCTGGTTGCCACTTCGCACCAAGCAAATGTTTGTCATTTGCTGCCTTACTTTGTGACTTTGTGCCCTGGAAAATTATGGTGACATTTCATTTTACTATATTTTTAAATCGTATAGACTAAACAATCTATTAAACATGAAACTATTTTTGCGGAATATTTAATATTAAAAATAATTGTTAGTTGCAGCCCTATAGTCACAAGTTCTCAACCTAGTTGAAAATTTTACTGGCAAATTTTGACTCATCTTCACCAACATCAGCAAAAAGAATAAATCTTAGAATGAAGTTTTTTTTTGCTTCTTGTATCTTTGTCATTCTATCTTTATTTTGACAAAATAATCAAAAATGTATATGCATTTATCAATTATTATGTCTAAAAATGATGTCTTTAATAAACTGTTTTTTGTTTTTGTTTTTGTTTTTAATGAAAAAAAAAAGAGAGACAGAAAAAAAGGAGAAAGTCTGAAGAATCCAGTAGAGTTGTGGACACTTGGAAAATCTGAGCTGAGGAGCACTGACGCATTTCTGGAGGCTCACCCCCTCACCCATCTTCGTGTGCTTGCGTCCAAACTTTTTTGTTAGAAACCCCCTTTTCTGCTTGTAAAAGTTTGCTGGTTAATGGTCTTTTCTTTTTTTCCATTTTGTAGCGATAGTGGCAGTCTCACTTATTTCCTCACATACTCATTCACTCGTGCTCGCGCGCTTCCAGGAATGGTGTAATGCGCAGCTGATCTGACAACTTGTGCTGATGGAACGCAGCGGCCACCTGTGCCGCGAGATGCCTCCTGCTGTGTGTGGGATTTAGTGTGTGAGTGTGCTGTGTGTGTGAGTGTGTTACACTGCCTGACTCACAGCATTGGTGGTATTCATGATGTCATTACTGGCCTGAGGTCAGGCTGGGGTGTGCAGTTTGGAGGCCTAGCCATGTGCTGATGTCACATAGCTAATCCTCAGCTTGTTTGTGTGTGTGCATGTGTGTGCATTTTACTACCATCCTACCTCTGCGGTGGCCTGGTGCCTTCCTCTCTTGGCTTTGAGCAGGGGCCCATTGTTTGTGTTCTGTGGTTTCCGACTCACCCTGGGCCCCACTGTTAATGCAACACACACAGGCATGCATACATACACAACCAAGTGTTAAGTTACAGAGTGATGCACTGGCTAAACATGTACACTGTAAGTTAACACCCGAGGCAAGGAAACATCCCTCATCCTGAGAAGAAATGCGTCACACTGCCCAATAAAGCACCTGTTAACGCTCAAATTCCCCTACATTATGAGGCTGGTACAGTCCGTCCATGACCGCATCGGGTAGAGAACAGGTCAGACCTGTTCTGACTTGGTTTTTTCTCTTGCACATAAGTGTAGTGACCAGTAGAGGGCAGGGCAGAGTGTGAATATATTTGCTGAGGAAGAGGGAGCATTTTCACCAGCTTGCTTGTATACTTGCTTGTGTTTCGTTTAATTTGAAGATGCGAGAGTTGTTTATTTACCTAATGGCGTTCGCGTGATATTTCAGAGTTATGTGTCAGACGAGGGCTTGAGCTCATATTGCTGGAATGATAATAGCAGCTTTCCTGAATCTAGGGGCGGGGTGGTGGATAACTTCCCCTTACCGACCCTCTCCTCTCCTCTTCCTCCATACTTACCCTTTTCTCTCAGCACATGGATGCAGGAGTCCCCATGATGTTTTCCAGATGCCTTAGCTCAGCAAGAGCATTGACAAAACCTACTTCTCCCCCTCCAGTTGCTCTCACTCGCTCTCTCCTTCATACACACACAACTCGCTCCCTCCTGCAGCTCACTGTCTTGTTAAAGAGACACTTCCTTGGCCCAGCAGACTTCCTGTATATAATCTTATGAAACAATGGCTCGCTCTGTGGATACATGGCCTCTTTCCCTTAGAAAATGAGATGACAGTCTTGATGAGGGGAGACACACAATGTGTAACAATTAGCATGGAATATTTTGTAAAAGCAAATTAAGATGCTGAATTAAATTATAACAACATAGGATGTGAAAATTTGCTAAGTCAGTTGTATATGATGTGCATGAGTGCGAATGTCTAACAGTGCAAGAGAAATCCATCCATCTATTGTCTTTGACTGTGGGTGAGGGTTGGATTGTGGATTGAAAAGTAAACGGAGAGCTTTGCCCTCCAGTTCAGCTCCCTCTTTACCACAGCAGTCTGGTACAAGGTTGCTTTACTGCTGACGGTGCACCTAAGGCCAGTCCATCTCACGAAACGATTTCCTGTCACTTCTGTTCAAGACCTTTCCACAGGCAAGGCAAATCATGAGAGTAATCTAAGGAAACACAACTAGAGCCCGACTGATATATCAGTTTGCTGATATTATCGGATGATATTGGCCTGTTGCAGATATATTGGTATCGGCGTATATGTTCTAAGTGACGATATTAAAACTGTTTTTTAAGGCTAGAAAAAATGCTTGAACTAGTAATTTAAAATGTCGTAATCACCTAGTTTGTCCAGCAGAGGGCGATCCATTTTTTAAATGGGTAATAAGTGAAATGTTTTACTGTTCAGTTCACTGACGGTTGGATTAAAATTTGTTAGATATCCTGCCTCCATTACGTATCTTTGTCACATGTATTTATTAACCACATTCAAAATATTTAAATAGAATATTGGCTGACATATCGGATATCGGAATTCTCTTATTCCCTTATATCCATATTGGCATCATCCTTAAAAATTTTATATCAGTCGGGCCCTAAACATAACCAACCAAATGTGGGGTGTGTCTGTGAAGGAGAGCAGAGAAAGAGAGAGAGAGAGTGGCTAAAGTAACTACAGGACATTGAGCCCAGGTGCACTAAGTTACCTCAGTCAGTCACCTGCAGTGGAGAGACACAGATGAGAAACATTTACAGCCTCACAGATTACACCACAGGAGCCATCGCAGCACGTACATACATCATCCTAGGTTCATATTTTATGTCTTCCCGCTTCTTTAGAGCCCATCTTCTTGTGCCTGTGTGTGCTCTGGCCTGTGTGTGGCATTTGTGACTGCACAGTTCGTGACCTGTGTGTGTTTGTGTTATACTTCTTGGCCTGTGTTTCACCCTGATTAATTAGCCATTAGCCAGTGGCTTCCCTCTCTGATTCCCTCAAGAGTAAGAAAATCCTGCTCTCTCGCCATCATTGTCCACGCCAAAGCCCTTCAAAGAAATCACACACACGCACATACACATACAGATCCCAGGCGACTGCCAGGCATAATTCCAGCTCACATTTTGGGGTTTAATGACCTCAGGCAGCGGAATTACTGTGTCACAGTTGCTCTGCAGGCTGCTGTCTCACGCCTGTTCCCTCTGCTGTCATGCAGATGGCAACTGAGATGAGAGTATCTGACCGAGTTGCCCGTCCTCTGCTGTGTAGCCACAGACCCGGTCGTGAAAGCAAACACAAAGAGGACAGTGACAGACATGTTTGACTTCTCTATGACTTAATGTCAGCGTAATGTCTCATTAGAAGTATTCCTTGAATATCACGATTGGATTACCCACGGGGAGCACTACACATGCCGTGAGCTCAGCTTATTCGATGTCATCAGAGCTGTCTGTGCTTGAGCTTGGAGACAATAGAGATACATTTACAACTGAAGACCAGCCTGCAAAAAAAGGAGGTGCAGAGTCTGAAAGATATGAGGCATTTACCGGTGCATGCTCTAAACGGTAAACCATCAACAATGCAAGATAAAGTTTTGGGGGTGGGGGGTGGTTAGATATTTTTTGTCAGGCAAGTTGCCATCCATGGCTTGTAGATTATCCTGGCTGATTACCTGTTTGTCAGAGCCTGATGAAGACCTAGAGTCGATACGCATTGGTCTGTTTAGTTGCATATGCTTTAAGAATGTGTAAGGCGTTCTTTTTTTACTTCAAGACCAAGCGCCTTAGTTTTCCTTTCCCGTGTTTGTCTGCATCAGTAAGTGGCACTAAGCAAGACCTCCAGGATTTTTGTTCTTTTCCTTAGATTTTTTTTAACTTTGTATGATTGCTACTATACAACCATATAGCAAAACCTGTGCTGCATCTAAACTGATGTCAAGATTTGGCACTGATCATTTTAGGCAGCTGATGTCTCTGCCTCTGCTGCTTAGATTTTCAATAATTATTTTTCAATTCTTCACTTGTTAGTCCTACAAGCTTCATGAAAGTGCAATGATAAATGATTGAATTACAAGAACAGACTAACATCATGAATGTCAAATACTTTTTTTACTTGAGAAGTCACCTTAACAGTTTATTAAAAATAGTAGATTTATAATTAATCGGCTAAAACCTTGAAAATCTCTCTGGTTGTGAATCTTAAGAACAAAACAAGACAAAGGGGGAAAAAAAAAATGTTGGCCAAAATACTTGCCTCTATTAAAGACAGAAAGAAAACATATTCACATGAAATATTATAATATATGCTTTCAGATCATTTACAGTCTTTGTATTATTTCCATGTTACAATTACCTCTCTGTGTAAGCTTGTTTGACATTATTTTCTCTCTCTCTCTTTCCAACAGGGCTCCCTGACAAATGAGCGCGACTACGAGAGCGTGGTGATGATGAGGATGAGGCAGGCTGCTGAACGGCAGAGACTCATTGAACAAATGCAGAGAGAAGACGAAGAGGACGCTGCCGGGTCGTAGCACAGCAGGAACCATCTCAGTACCGGCCTGCGGCTATGAAATGAATACCTGTGTCAGGCTTTAGTTTCATAAAGCCTCTTAAGTGTTTTGTTATTATTCTTTTTTTGGAGTAATACATTGTAAGGCAAAATAAATCTTTTTAATAACTAATTTTTTTTTCAGAATCTGTTGTTTTTCTCGGTGTGTTATGGCCTTTCTTCGAGAACAAAGGATGACTGAGGGAGACAGAGTAGAGAAGGTGGCTCCTGCAGGATTCAGTGTTAGGCTGCGTGATATCAGAGGTAGGAGTCCAACACTCAGGCGGTAGGGATGAATCACTACTGCACACTGTCTGTGTGACCGTATTAAATCATTGCATGCAGGCTGAAAATATTTGTTTTTTGATACTTTAATTGGAGATTGAACATGTTCAAAATAAAAAAAATGCCTGCTTTAGTCCTAATGTTTGCAGTTTGGCTGATGAAAACAAAATCCAGACTATTGGCTACTTAGTTACTTCAATAAAATAAAAATTGAATAGATATTTCATCTAAATTTATTCAATAATATTTCTGATGTCTCTTAGCTTTTATGATGATTTTAGGGATTTAATTTGCAGTCATAACATGAATAAAATGCAGTTTATCTTAACACAATACTCACATGCTGGCCGCTGCATCATTATAAGGTCTTGCTGTGATGCCTCTGGAGATTTTTTACATCTAATCAATAAACAAACCCTGAGGAATGATAAATGACTGGGTAAATTATTTGTGATTTAAGGCATACAGGGAGTTTTTAGCCTTATTCATCATGCTGTAAGAGAGCCAGAGGAGATTGGCCGTGCAACACCACACGTAATCTAAATGCTACAGTGACGTAACTTGCATCTGTCAGCCATTGTCTGGTTAACTGTTACAACTCATTACCTCATTATTGCAGCCAACTCACAGTAATGTAATGTAGTCAGTCCTTTCTGTTGTCTGGGTACTCAGTCATTAACTCTGTGAAATCAGTGTTGCAGCAATCCAAACCGCAGACTGCACTGTGACTATGTGGAAATCATTGCTCCCCATGTTAAACCAATAATCAGCGTAAGATAGGAACACTAGGTAGGCTGTTATGGGAATTCTTGCGGCCTCTTGCGATGAAAACTGAAAATACTCCAAAGGCCTCTGTTGTCAATCTGTGGGTTTGGATGATTGTTTCCTGGTCTTTGTGTACAACAATCTAAAGCTCTTCTCCTGCCTAAAGAGGCTTTGTGGATTGCAATCAAAATGTAAATTGTTTATTTAGCTTTACAAGGGTTTGCAGTCTGGGCGTCAAGACCCTCCAAGGGGTCCCAAAGTCATTCTGTGGGATGAGAAGATTATTAACAGGATTAAAAATTAAAATAACCTCTCTTTTATTGTTATATTCTTGTGAAATACTGAATACAACCTCTAAATTAAACAATCTCAGAAGGATAAAAATATTCTTTGATTGATCTGCGTGTATCTGATGACCACGCTAAGGTCATAACCTGTGATGATGTGTCTTCATTTCAGGGAATCACACACCGAAGTCAGCCAACGTAACCAAACAAACACAACCTTAATATAATACCTCATCTGTGAAAGTTGCTGCCTAGTCAGTCAGACAGATTTTTTTTATATCTGCAATGGTGGCTGTTCAACATTGAAATAAACTAAACAAATGATTCCACATTACTTCATGTTGTTATCAGACAATTTTTGTTTGCATTGTTTTGATTTAAAGAAATTACATATTATGTGTTAAGCAGCAGGTTTCTAAACTGAAGAACGCTCTGCGCGTGGATATACAAATATGACCAATATAGTAATGTTAGAATTTTAATTGCTCTGATAGGCAATTTGCCTTTGTAAACACTAGCCTATGGATGTGTAATCTATGAAAGTAGTCCACTTTGCTGTCGGCTTCTGTATGAAAATATGGATGACTTATATCTGGGGTGGGCAACAGAAATCGAGCTAGCTCCTGGACTCCCAAGGACAGTACTCTGCAGCACCCCTTCCTCCATGTTTTTGCTCCTCTTTGCGTTTTATTCCTTTTGTTGTCACTCTCTTTTAAGACCAGTTTACACCAAAGATTCAAGACGAGACGAAACAGTTGCAAGGAATGTTATAGCGGTGTAAACTGGTCCATCGCAGCTTGACTCAAGTCAGATGATGGTGTAGTCTGTCTCAGAGGCCAGTTTTAGAACATCAGGAACGTCACTTGTTTCAACAGTCAATCATCGTGTAGCGAAGTCCCCTGTCGCGAAGAGGCGCAGCGTTGAGCAGCCAATAGAAACACACACTCTCTGAAATGACGCATGATTGGCCGTGGTCTTCATTCTCTAAAGCCAAGGAGAGGTGCAGAGGTTTTGTGTTTTTTCAGACCTCCTGAATTACAATATGCTGAAAGGTTAGTATGGAATTTTTGCCTGATGATATCAAAAATAAACTGCCTACCTCAGCTTTACGTGCTATTCATGTTGATAAAATTGATCAAAGATACTCACACATAATGTTGGAAAGTTTGGCTATTCCTTTGCTGCTTAATGGTTTAAATTGTCGCAAACAATATGGAACCAGTATGGACAGTCATCTCAGCGTGGCATGAACATCATCGATGTGACAGCGCGATGCTGATGTGATGCTTGAGAAATTAGTTAGGCAACAAGCGGAGACTCCAAGAGTCCCTGCTCCCGGCCAAGAAATTGTCTAGCACATAAACCCTGTACAACTGCATACGGCTCCAGCTTAAAATTGATTAGACATACATGAGAGTAGTGTCAGTCTTCTTGCCCAACTCTCAGGAAGACAGCATACTGCTTTTTTCTTTGCAATAGCAAAGACCTGTTGCTTTAATTGCCAACCAAAAGGCTTTCATTTAAGAAATCCTTAAACAATTTCCGAGGAACCATGTTAGAACTGCTACACTTCACCTAAGCAGTATGTAAACATTTGTTGTTCCTTCACGCATGATATTGCAGAAGTGAGTACAGCCAAGAGTTTGCAGTAATGGATTGGCTGGTTTTGGGGTAACCTACACACCTCAGTGTTTCCATTTCATACGCCTCACACCAACCTCTGTCCCGATGGATCATACAACAGGCCGTGGACCAGCGTTATCCTAACACGCCAACTGCTTTAAAATTATTTGTATTTTATTATTGTTGAAAGCTGTTTCACAATAGGCTTATGTAACAGATACCTAGAAGATTCTCTCTGTTTACGCTCTCTGAAATGACACGCTGCCACTCTGTGATCCACATTAGTCAGACACTGCAGTGCCAAACTCTTGCAGTCCCCATAAGCTTGGTAACGAGGTCTTCTCCCTGTAGAACATCTATCCATCAAAATTATTTTCCTGTCCCTTAGGGGACTATGGCATAATGGTGTGTCCTTATTTGTGGCAGCGCTTTCTCCCGTCATTGTGTTATTTAGGAGCCACACGGCAGCTTCGCAACATCCAGCCCAGTCATCCATCTCTCCTCGAATCCTGTACTGCCTTGCTGTGGCTCTGTTATACAATGTCCAGCTGTGGTGTGGTGGGAGACATCTGCTCTTCTCCTCCTGCAAAATCCCCTCATCACATGGTTTTGTTTACCCGTAGCCTTTTTCATATCCCGGCAATGTGAAAAAAAGCCCCGAAACACACAAACTCTATCCAAATGACAACAGAGGAAATACAATTACAGGAAACACATTCACCACCAACCCTGCCCTGAGCCCACAGTGGCTTGTGCTGCATGCGAACCAGGATGAGAGGATGAGTCTGTTGTTGGCTCCGTCCGACCAAGGATTCCAGCAGAGCCTTGAAACCATCGTAGTAAGCTTCTTCTGCCCTGTTTTCCCTACGTTGTCTGAGTCCAACCTGTCAGTCGGTGTGTGCAGACAGTATCTGGAATCTCTACAGTCAAAACTGGGAAGCACCGACACCTTTTGATCATCTGTGCAGAGATGGAAGCTAAGTCATGTGTGAGGCAGCAGCGCTGGTAATAGTTTGGCTGTGAGCTGGCTGGCAATGTTTCTGGTTTGCGGGTCAGTGATCGAGGTTGGCCTCAGACATGCACTGGCAGACCTGGGGCTGTAATGAAACCACCCAGTGTTTTTTGGCTCTCGCAGGCAGAGTCTTGCACTGTGTGTGCCTGCAGCGCTAGTGCCTCATCTCGGGGCATGCAGCTTCCCCGTGATTTGCCACAGAGCTGCGAGGGCTCACAGTAGTTATCATCTTTTGGAGGCGACGTCTTTTAAGTGGCTGCTTAACAGATTATCAGATGGCTACATAAATATATAAATAACCTTCCATTGTGTCTGTGGTAGCTCGAATAAGGATTGCAGTGTTTTATTTTATTAAAAAGTACACAGGCAATCCACATCATTACATCATTTAATCATGAGCACATGAGACACTTAAAAAACCATCTTTACACAGTGCTGCAAGTACAAATCTATCTAGCACTGCGTTTTATTTGCTTGGGTGAGACTTTTTGCACAAGCTGAATTTACAGACATGCCTTTAATTAAGTTCTACTGCCAAATGACATTAACAGTAAAACCAAACCTCACTCCCTCCACTTGATCGCCAGAAGTAAACAGCAAACTGTGGGCAAAGAGTCTTGTAAATTCCCTGGAATGCAGTTTGGTGTTCCCCTGAAATTGAATCCCTGTCACTTGTTGAAGGTAATCTGTAACCTTATGTCTTGGATAATCTCAGTTTAAGAACTTTATTTTCACTTAGCAAAAGGGCTGATTTAGCAGCTGCAAGTGCGCTGAATGTAGGGCAGAAAACTGAAGTAAAAAAAAAAACAAAAAAGTATGAGGTTCACAATTCATTCATCCTTTTAAAGGCTTCTACAGGTACTTTCATACAGTCTGCACTCCTGTCACGCCGTCTCTTTGTGCAGACACCACACCAGCGTCTGTCCCACCCCCGTCATCGTCAGCACACGGAAGCCGATCTTCTCCAGCTTGTCCAGCACCAGGCGAGGCGGGTCATCCACATGGTACTCGGAACTAAATGAGCATAAACACAAAGCAACTCTACTTTACACAGATGTGAGATTTCTCTGTCTTTCCGTAAACTTTGCTCGGAGAAGAGAATGCTGTTAATTGTTCTGGTGCTTGTTCACTTCCTTCTACACCTTGGTTCATTTCCCGGCAGCATGTGAATCAGATTGCCAATGACAACACTTCCCTGATCTGTATTCCATCAACCTGAGTGGTTTATTCTAAATCTGCGAGGCAGCAGCCTCCCTCCACCATGTGACCTGATCTCAGCTCTGTCATCAGTATGTACACATGACTTGACAAAATGAAAGAAATGGTGTTAAATGCCTAAAAAAGGGGAATATGGTCTGGTGTGAGTGCATCTGGGAGTCGATTCTGTGCGTGTGGACAGTTGACACATTGCAGTTACTATCCCCTGTTTGCAAGAAGGTAAAACAGATGTTTTCATACAACGATCCAATGAGGACAGAAGTTCTTTATGTAGTCTGAGACATTTAAATCCTGGTGCTTTTGTAGATAAAACCCTGAGTCAGAATATGCAGATAAATCTCTCAATTTACTTGCTATCTAATTCACTTTATGCATTTAAAGTCTTGTCGAGGTTTTATTGCAAATAACCCACTACAAAAAGTGATTTACTGTCACTTTCCAATACTCACAAATTGTTTCCCAGCATGGTTGTTTTCCTTGCTCCCAGGTAATTCATGACTGCTGGATCAGAATATTCATCTCCCACATTTGTTGGACCATTTTCCTGCAAAAAAAGTAATTAAGTGCATTAAATCAAACAGCTGATAGTTTACCTAAGATGGATTGAGAAATTATTGCTTTGCTCCAACAATATCTGATGTCTATTTGTGCAGAAATTGGCTGCATATCAGGAGCTCCACCTGCAGCCCCTCTGGCAGGTGCAGATCATAATCACTATTAACTGGACAGCCTAAAAATAGATCATCCAATACTCTGAGGCTATAGATTAGCGTGCTCGAGTCGTGCAGACAACAAGAGGCCGAAAACTGGGCAACATGTGTTTTTAATTTAGTGCAAGAGGGGGGAAAAAAGTATACGAACACTGCTTGCAGCCTCGACTGTTTGTTGTTTTCGAACATACAAAATATTACAAGCCAATACACACTATAATTTACAACCTTGATTGATTATGCGCTATGCTGCTCTGCTAAATCGATTAATTCCCTGAATCTGCAACTCAAGAGCGTCTCCCTTAAAAAAAAGGAAGAAGAAGAAGAAGAGAAAAAAGCATGACACGAGCCGTATACAAATGCAGGATACGCACCAGTCGGATCTGCGTGCTGATGAGCATGTACGGCATCCTTGCTCCTTGACGACGGGTCGCTATTCCTCTGGGAATGACGGTGGAGGCTTGTGCACGGACGCGACAGTCCCCTCTCCAAGTTGCGCCTCTCCTGACGGCTCTTTGCGGAATGCGGAAACACCCACCGTGGAGGACCAATCACAGCTCTCCCTCGGCCTCTGTCAACAGTGTTGCGTCCTCGGCTTATAAACTCTTGATCAGTAGTTTGTTGACATGAGAAATGTTGCCAGTTTTATCAGAGAATAGGTTTTGTTTTCACTCAGCAGAATTAGAAACCACTGGAGCAGGAGTCCCTTGTGTGTTTGAATCATTCTGTGGCTGGAAAAGTGCAGATATTTTGTCTAGTGTTTTAACTTGCATGGGAAGCTGTTAGGGAAGACTGGAAAGGCTTGAGAACTGCTAGAGCTGAATGCACAGGCCAAATTGACTTGCTTTGTGCAAAGAAGTACACATTTTTGAAGCAGTACTACACAGTCTTGTATAAAGTACCCAAAAGCCATTCTTGAGTAAAAGTAAAGATACCTCAGTGGAAAATGACTTTGGTAAAAGTGAAAGTCACCCATTTGAACTCTACTGGAGTCAAAGTCTGAAAGTAGCTGGTATTTACTGTACTTAAAGAGACAGTTCACCCAAAAATGAAAATTCAGTCATTATCTACTCACACTCATATGGATGGAAGGGTGGGTGAAGTTTTTTACTTTACAAAACACTGTTGTTTCAGAGGAAAAAGGTTTGCAGTTATCCTCCAAACAATTGAAGCAAATGGTGACCAGGATTTGAATGTAAATAAAATATATAATAAAAGCATGAAATACTTCCATACTGCTCATGCAAACTAATACAAGTGTCCTGAATCCCCGACAATGCAATGTTGCTTTAGAAAACATCACTGTCACCATGTTTTTAGCCTTACATGTAGGCCATGTTTTTGCATATGTGAACGGTTTGAACATATTAGAGTCTACAGGCTACAGTAAACAACAAGGCAAAAAACATGGAGTCTGTGATGTTCTTTAAATCAACATGGCATGTTAGGGATTTGGGACACTTGCATTATTTTGCATGAGCAGTATGGAGTCATTTTATAGTTTTATTATTCATTTTATTTATGTTTGAATCCTGGTCACCATTTGCTTCAGTTATTTGGGAAATAACTGCAAACCTTTTTCCTCTGAAACAACAACAGTGTTTTGTTAACTAACTGACTTCATCCACCCTTCCATCTGTATGAGTGTGAGTAAATAATGACTGAATTTTCTTTTTTGGGTGAACTATCCCTTGAAGTATCAAAAGTAAAGCAAATACAAATGTGCTTAAGTATTTAAAGTAAAAGTACAAGTAAAAAGTACACGTAAAAAGCAGTCAAGTTTGACTTTTTAAAAATTGCTATTTTTTATTTATTTTGCCTCTGTTCTACAGAAGGACAAAATATATCAGTCATAAAACAAAATGCAAATAAAGTGATGATAAAGAAGTGCTTTCAGAAAGCTTTCTAAACTCCTTTTGGCCTGATTTGAACACAACAGGCAAAACTTAAGCTCAAGCAACTGGGCAACTGCTTCTACGTCATAACAACGAAATGATTTAAAATCAACATAAAACGCGATGACAGCACAGCACCTAAAGTAACGACCCAGTCATTACTTGTATTGCAGCTGAAGAGCACCTGTTTGCACTCGTGCCTCACATTATTTACCAAGGATCCAACTTCTTGCAGTCTATGACCCAACATTATTGCCTTACAAAACAAAACAAAAAAAGTCATTTTAGTAGCCTACCAAATTCCTTTACTTAGTAACAAGTAACTAAGATGCTTATGGGAAATGTAATGGAATAAAATTATCTGTTTTTTTTGGAAAATGTAGTAAAGTAAAAGTGAAGCAAAGCACAGATATCCAAAAAAAACTATGTAAGTGCAGAAACAAAGTAGTTCTACTTCATCGCTGTACAATACCACTACTACATTTGCTCACTCTGTCCATAAGTTCACACAGATTCAGTTTATGTAATGCGTTTGCCAAAAAAAAGAATTAGGCTATGTTGTGCATGGATGTATTGAACCCACACCGTTTGGAATCTAATTTCCTCCTCAGAGATTTATTAATTTCCTCCTCACTGCAACAACAATCATTCTGGATCCGTCTTGTGACTGAGAGGGAAATGAAAGACACAGACCAAAGGCAAACAACATTGGTGGGGACTTCGATAACATCAGCAATATGAATGTAATGTCCCACTGATGCTGGAGCCCAGCGGACTTTCAGTTATGCTTTGCATGTCAGACTCGGTGGGAAGAATTATTTAAAGCCTGATTGCAGCTTGATATTGTGACAGTAGGAGGAGGACAGAAATCTGTGCAGTATTATCACATTCAATGCTGAACACGTGATGTGCGTGGTTTTTCCATTAGATGTTTCGTTTTTTTATTGTTGAGATTTTATTGTATGTTTTTGCTATATTTGATGCAGCTGTGCATTGTGAGACCTTTAATGACAGCGTCATTAGCACCTTCTGAGGTGATTTAAAGCCATTAACCAATATCCCCTTCATTCAGAGGGGGCCTGTGTTTGGTGGGAATTGCTGAGAAGATTGCCACCTACTGGCTTGCAAGATCATTGTCATCCAGTTTGTGTTAACTTGACTCTGATTTATTTCTTTGAGATTGGTCATAATGTTCGCATACTGCTCATTTCAATGAATAAAGGCTGTCACGTTGCTTTTTCCTTTGGAAAGCAGCCATTTGTTGATTGACAGATTGGTGTTTTGGCTTTCAGCAGCCTGTGAGACAAATGAGCTTCCATTTTAGTCATTTGTGGTGTGAAAAAAAAGAAATGTCTTCCTGAGAATTATCTCTTTTCTCAAGTTTTATCTGTCCCTGTTAACCTGAGACCTACTTCAGGAAAGAAAACAGGAAAGCAGCAGGGTTGTCGCTGCGGCCCCAAAAATAAACCAGTAACACCCCTCTTGCCAAAGGAACACTCTCTCCAAACATGTTCCTATCCGAGCCACTTCCTGAACTCCTGCGGTGACTTCCTGTGCCGCCTCATCTGCTGCTGGTTATTGGAGTGTGGGGTCACCTCTTCTGTGACCTGCGGTGACAGTGGAGCTCGTCCCTGGTGGATCCACAGGAAGCATCCTTTGATGAGGCCTTTGCCTTCACCTTCTCAGCTTAAGTGTTATGGCCTTTTGCAGGGACACTTCCGTTGAGTGTCATGTCAACAATCTTATGCAACTGAGAGAAGCCATAGCAACTAAATACTGGACAATAGATAACTAATAGCAGCAAAAGCTGATCCTACTAGATGTTCCGGAGTGAATTTTGTGTCTCATAAAATATCTTTTCCATTCCTCATGCAAGTAGAAACAAAAAGAAAATCGGCATTAAGAAAAGTGAAAAGCCGGCAGTTTTTCCATTTATTTCGTATAGGACAACCAGTTTAACATGTAGTACACAAAATAGAAGCATTAAAATACAGCTCATTCTTAAAAGATAATCTTTTTGTCTCTCGGCATCTAGCATCCTAGACGTTGCACACACAGCATAGAGTTTTCTGTGATGAATTTGTCTGACAGATTTACCTGCTGTGAATATGTGCGGGTGAAGACCTGCACTGGATAGCTGCACTGCTAAAACAATCACTTTAAATCACAGAGCGGGGACTGAGTGAGAATGAACTATACAGCAGCAGGCCGTGTGTGTGCGCAGTGATTTACTGTAGGTGTATGTTGGAGTGATATTGCAATATTCAGCAGAGAGATTTAAACTGTGGGAGCGCAGGGACAACAGGCAGCTCTCTGATAGATTGTGTGTTAGGGTTACACTCTGTATAGGTTTACATGGGCTTAATTGTGATGAATCACTCTATTGTTGAGCCATGTGTTTTTTTATGGAGACTTCTATTCTTGTGCACCTCTGCTCGTGTGCGTATGCATCTGCCTGTGCAGCACGGTTCCCCTCCGAGGAGCTGCGTGGTCCCTCCTCCGTGATGAGATCCATCATTGACCTCTTTTTCTTCGCTGTTTTCCAGATTTCAACCAGAGTCTTACATAAAGTGTCTCAAAGCTGCAGAGATATTACCCAGCAGCCTTAGCTTGGTTAAATTCTCCTTCTGTCTCGTCTGCTGACCTCATCTCACCTCCACTTTCCCATGCTGCACTCACAGATAGATGACACTGGTGAGTTTTAGAGTTATACAATGTATTGTTGCTATACGTACATCGCTGTGAAGCACTCAAAAACATTGTCACCAGGTCGACTTTTTGTTGAGAAATACCAGGATGAGGTTTCCATGGTCAGGCATACTGCAAAGGTTTGTTTAGGGAGGCTTCCTCTCTGTGATTAAGAATAATGTCATCAGAAATTTAGAACAACTTGTTCTTACATACTGTGTCTTTTCTCTCATCACCTCGATTCAGAGCTGCAGTTTTTGTAAGGAACGTGTCCCTGTGGGCTCCAGCAAATGAGACCAAAGGGCTGAAACAGGAAAAAACAGGATGCGTAATAAATGCAGAGGAACAGAGAAGGGATTTAAAGTGGGCTTGAATGCATTAGCTATATAGAACCTTGTTTGTTGGTCTGCATACCTCATCCTTGTCTGTTTTGCATCCCAGTGAATTCAACCACTGTAAAGTGCGTGTAGAAAGACAAATTACTACTTCCTAGATGCAGAAATGCTGACAACAAACGCTCCTGTTATGAAAAATCAACACAACGCAGATCAACAAAGCTGGAAAAAAAAAAAAAACTGGAGTGCAGCAACATCATCAAGTATAAGATGACTTTCAGGGAGTTGTCTCTGTCTAGACAGGCAATATTCATTAAGTAGAATGTCCTCAAATCTTGAGTGTTGTTGGTAATTCATCTCTAATTTGAATTTGCACCAACTTTCATCTGCCAGTCAAATCAATACGCATTGCTCTTCTCTGCCACGCCTGCAACTAGCTGACCCCGTTGTGGCAGGCAACCATGTTGTCAGAAATGTTTTCAGTTCTTAAAAAAAACATCATTCTTGTGAAATCAAAAAAGGGCTCTCACATGACTGTACAGAATATAGAGCTTTTTTACCAGCAGTGAAACTGCTGTCAACATCACAGTGCCAAAGTGAAGAAACATCAGGAAGTTAAACATTACTGCAGACTGTCACATACAATAAAGTTTTAAAACCCACTTTACATAATTTGTTTGAAAATTTATTAAATTTCAATCAAATGCAATAAGTTACATTACTTTGATTATTTTAAACAGTTACATGACTTGCTACATTGTTAAGTGGAACAATAGTAATCTGTAACCCATTACATTTTCCATATTGACCTTATCAACAACTTGTGATTATTTTGGTCAAAATAACAATGAAGACAACAGCTTCCAAGTTCCCACGCTTCTTCACAGCCTCATTAAATTCTGTTTTTGTTATTGTTTTGACTGAGAGACCCCACAGCGACACAAATTACATATTAATGTATTTAAGACCTGAACTTAACAGCATGATTTTTTTTTACCCATTGGAGTGTGAGTATCTCTTGAAAATTCTAGAAAAAAGTATATATGAGCAGGGAGATGGATATAAAATCCGAAAGAGATGGATAGTTGGACAGAGAGGGCGAATAATGACAACATGAACACATACCGCTGGGACTTAGTCATATCATCGTTCCTGTTAAGCCCATGGTTGTTATCATGTTTTTTATTATATGTTGGAGCATGTGGTTGTTGTTTATGAACAAGTTCAGCAGAGGTTATTTGCTTTGTGTACGAATGTAGCATCACTACACCGGCAATGGCTGCTCTTAGAAAAACAACCACACCAATGTGCTTGGCAGGGGTGAGGGGACAGCTTGACTTTGTTTAACACGCAACAGCAACAACACAACACAACTGCACAATAGCCGCGTTCACAGTTGCCTTTTATTGGACAGGGAGCTATGAGGAGTTTTGTTGGTTTACATTCAAACTTAGAAGCTGCATTCTGTGTGATGTGTGTTACGATGACATTTTGAAAGGCAGCTACTTAGTGTGGCATTTGATGTCAAAATAAGCCACGTTTCCACCGCAGGAACTTTCCCCAGAGACTAGGAACCTTTCGAGGAACTCATTGTGTGTTCACCACAGGGAGCAGGGTCTTAATTAAGTTCTGAGAAGATTATTTTATCCACAACGATTCCCTGCTTGGGAAGTAGTCCTTTCCAAAAGTGCAGAAACTTTGGGGATCGGGCTTGTGGCACTGAACATTTGTGATCAGTTGCGCACTTAGCATTTCATGTCTGCAGCTGAAAACCTTTATTTTCTTTCATTGTGCTTCAAATAATGTTATGAAACAAGGCATACAACAGATGGAATGATGTTTTGACTCACAGTCCTGTATTTTTCATACTTTGCTCTTACATAGAAAGTTTTCAGAACAGACAAAAACAAACAACAGAACCTTTTTATTCCTTGAAAATTAGTTCCTGGGATGGAGAGTTCCAGGTGGAAAGCTTGGCTATGTATTCAGGACTTTTTCTTCACCCACGTCACCTCTGGTGATCACTCATCGGCTTGGTTACCTTGCTATCTTAAGCTGAACCTGACCTGATGTGAGAGCTGAAGTGTTTGTGATTATTCAGGGCGGTTTAATCCTTTACGAGCCTGCGTCAGCTACAGAGGCAGACATGACGCTGTCCCATCCCAAGCTCAACATAATTTTCCATTAATAAATCAAGAGATCCTTGAAGTGAAGAGCCTGACTGTCTGCTAAATATCCGGTTAGGAAAGAACTGTATGAACACAATATCCAGACACGTAGTGGTCTTGGGTATTGCAGCCCACAGTCAACAGCATAATCACGTGAAAGAGGGAAAACTTCAATAGCTGCGGCCTCCACTTGCCCAACAAAGGAGAAAAGAGAGCGACGAATGACGAGAGTCAATTATGTTAGAATGATGTCATGGTAGTACTGGCTCTGATGAAGGCCATATGTATTTATGGGGTTGCCTTGCTATCCTCCGTGCCCTGCATCCTTCACATCAGGAGCTGAATTTTCAGCTTGACAATGAGAGAAGTGCAGGTGACACGAACAAATCATGTGCAATGCTACAAACCACAGATCAGTATCAGTTACATAGTGAAAAGCAATATAACAAGTTTTTTTAGAACCAACTATGATCAGGATAATTGCAAAACACCGCTGCAGCACAGGGTGACAGCAAGTTGTCATCTGGAAGTGTGATTTTATTGTCTTGTTGTGACAGTCAACAAGTAAATTACCATCTTGGGGTCTGAATCCACGTAGGAAATACATCCAGAATTTGATCGTTTAACTCGCTTTCGGGGGTTTTGAGGTACGTTGGGGACTGGCGTGACTATCGGGAGTAACCCAGTTGAAAGTGGAAATGTTATGGTTTTACAAGATTATAGATGAAGTTGAGGGAAGAAAGTCACATTCTTAAATGTAGTGTGGTCGGGATGGTTGCTGTGTTCTCAGACCAATAGCTCACTGACACTTATCTAATTCGTAATTTGCTGCTTTATTACAAGCTTCAACTGAAGCATGAGGTCACGAGGGAGACACGGACACCCACACCGCTGCACGCACTCATAGACACACACTCATAAATATATATGTTTGCATTTTCACTTTGTTTCTCAGTCTGTCTGTATATCTCCCACTGTATTAAACTGACTGGGAGGTTGAGTAATGAGGCTTAACATCTAATCCAGACCTCCCTCTCTTATCTTTGCTTGTTCTCTTCTTTGTTTTCGCTCTTCCTCCTACCTCTAAGCGCTTCCAGGAAAAGTCTGGGTTATCTTCAGCACTCCCATTTTCAGCTTCAACCACATCGCATTCCACATAAATCAGATCCCTGTTATCTCCTATCAGCGCTCTTGTTCCTGGGTCACTTTAGGATGTTGGGATGTCCCAGATGGAAATTTGCATGCTGCTGTGTTGCTCTGTGAACTCTTGTGCACTCGTCGATGCAGACTTGTAGCTCGGGGATGTTAAATTTAGCTTTCATGTCAAAAACAGTGAAAACTTGTTGACTGCTGGAACATCTTGAAAGATGTCAGTTTCCTAAATCTGTCCTCCTGGAGCTATAAAATCACCCTGTGTTCCAGGCAACTTGGACAAATATCCCCAAACAAAGAAAAGGATGATAAAACACTGTGCCACATCCAAAACTACAATGTCACGTATAGACAGTTGTCTAACGTTTAGACATGCCAGACAGTATCTGACATGGGGCCCAAGTGAAATAAGTATCACGTTTTTTAAAACACATCTAAATTCTGCACAAGCAAATAAATCTTAATTCAGCAAATCTGTTGATACAGAATTTTGCAAGTATCTTATAGGCTGATTGATAGGTTTTTGCACATGGAGTTCAGCTCCTTGAGTGATTATGCAGAAATTTTGAAGTTAATGACTTTTGTTGTATTTCTGTTTTGGTAATTGAAAATTAAAAGCACTACTGTCTAAGAAAATGGACAACATCTGCTTCATACAGTCATCTCTCTCTGCCGGGTTTGCATTCAGCATCCCACTTCTGCCTTCATGTCCTTGTGGACCCACTTTGGTGAGATACTAAGACGGAGGTAGCAGATGACTGCATGAGGCTGATATTGTCCATTACCTCAGACAGTGCTGCCTTACAATTTTCAGTTAGCCAAAACACAAATACACAAAGTTATTAGATTGAAAATTTTTTGGCACAATAACTCAGAGAGTTGAACTGTGTTAAAATGAAAGCTGCGTAACTCATCTTCTTCTAGCTTAGGCCACAAACTCATCAATTATTCCTTATATTTAAAACAAGTTTAATTTTTTCAATCAAGATGCCATTGTTGTCCATTTTCATATATAAGCAATTTCGATGCATTGATTAGGCAACTTTCTGACATGATAATGAAATCTATGTGTAATCTTAAAGCTGGGGTAAGCAACATCTGGAAATCATGCTAATTAAGCTGTAGCATGAGACTCCTAAGGAAGCAGTTCCTCTGCACCCACCCCTCCCTGTTTTTGCTCCAACTTGTGTTTTATTTCTTATGTAGTCGCTCTCTTTTTTCAGCTGGTCCGTCACAACTCGCCAGCTTTAGAATGTAAGGCATTCCCCCTTTTTTTTTTGCCAATCAGCTCGTACTGACGTTACCTTCAACTAAGAAGCGCAGCGTAGACCAGCCTATAGGAACACGCACTCTCTGGAATGACCAGTGATTGAATGAAATGTGCCTGTCACAGTCTCTATTTTCTAATGCCTGAATACGGATTGAAGGAATGCAGACGCCAAGTGTTCTTTCAGACCACCTGAATTATAATTTGCTGAAAGGTTATTATGGAATATTTGCTTGATGACACCAAAAATAAACTGCTTACCCCAGCTTTAAGGAGGTTATTCATGTAACTTAGACATAACCTTAGTTGTGGATTGCAGCTGTTCAACATTGCATGGGTGTTTCTTTTACGCCCAGACGTTGGGGATCATGAGGTAAGAGGTCAGGAATCTCAACAGGGAACATATGATCTCCAACTTAAAGTGAAGTGAAATGTAATATCTGAAATATCTGATTTTTAACATCAAGTTAACAGGCCGTGCTGTGGATTTTTCCTACAGTATGCTAAATTGAGTTTTTTGGGTGCGTGAAATGCCACAAAAAAACCTAAGTTAAACATACAAACGCAATCAAACAATCAGACAGGACAAAACTGAAAAGAAAAGCTATTAATCACTATATTGCATTCATTTGTTGCACTGACCCTGGCATGATTAGTGCAAAGCATTGCTCTCTTTCGTGCTAAACACTCCTGTGGTGTTCCAGGAAAGAAGCACTTGTCTGCGAGCCCTGACCCCCACCCATTGTGTCTTTCATGGGCTGCTTCCCATCTTCCCCCTTCGTCTCGGTGCACACTCCAAAAGCACCAGCCTGGGGTGAGTGGCTGCTTCTTATTGTCAGAGTCAGAGCGATCCCAACTGGTCTGAAGCCTAATGAATCATTTCCTCTGAGATACGGTGAGAAAATCACTTTCAGAGTTTGGAGAGAGCAATCGATGCAGCATGCCTTCTCCTCTCTGTGCTGGAGCCAGGCGCAGTTTGTATACATATGTGCGTACAAGTGATCACACGCACTCAAAACCAACACAGAGAGATGGCTGACGTTGTGTGCCTTTTGTTGTACTCCTTATTTTACAGGCAGCTACTTCAGCTCCATGAAGCCACAAGCTTGATTAAAATGGTTTTAGGCGAATGAACATATGGATATCAGATGTTGTCTTTTCTAACCTTTCCCTTTCCATGAAAACAAACGTGGGCATGTACATGATTGTTAAAACACACTGCCACTCATTGTATATATGTATACCTTCATGCATGCACAGACCTATTTTCAAGAGCGTTCAATAAATATCCACTTCTGACTTTTCCGACCTGACACACACACGTTCATACGCAGCTTGCTCTCTGTCACGTACCATCTCCCTCTGGATTTCTGGACCTCCCTGCTGCTCAAGCTGTGTGACTTGGCAGTACATACCGTTGTGCAGAAAACACATCACCCAGGAGGTCAGAGTGTGTGTGTGTGAGTGTGTGTTTGTGCATGAGAGAAAGAGGGGAAAGGCAGCGGTAGTGATACTGCGTACACTGCTCACAGTACGCATTCCCCTGTGCAGCATGTTTGTGTTTGCACACGTTAAGCACCATTAAACAGGTGGCTCCGTAGCGCCGTGCAACCAGACTCCAGAGGAAACACTCGTACAACTCCCAGGCTCCCTCCTGGCTTCTCATATTTTCATTTCTGCACTGTAACGGCATTTGTCTCGCCTTGTCCTGTCCACCCTCCCTATACTTTATTTGAACTCCCCCTTTCCTGACTACGGCTTCCCCTTTGCCCCCTCAGGCTGTTTGTCTTGGCCGCTCGCCTAGATTCGTACACATTCTGTCCCCCATCCATCACGGTCATTTGGGAAGACTATTTTCCTTCATGCATGTTCAGTGTTCCCCCTGAAGTTCCTCCATTTACTCCCCCTCGTCCTCCTTGTACCACTACATTAAACAGAGGTCCTTGGCAGCCGGGCAAAGAAATGAGCCAGAAAAAGAACATGCCACATGGAAAGCTTTATCTGTTTCCTCCCAACACTCATCTTAAAGAGATGTCACAAGCTCAGCCAGAAAATTGGGTAAGAGTTGAAGCTCTCCCTCCCACACCAGTGAGACAAAGATAAAGTCATTTTCTAAAGACATGGTTCTGTTTTTTTATGCCATGAAATACCTTACAAAACACAAGCTAATGTCAGATAATGACACATTATTTTCATTGCAAGCTATCTGACCACACCAGAAGGAATGTAGCGGCTAAGAGCGGCATCCAAGCGATTCTGAATTTCAGTCCCGCTGCACAGAAAATGCCAACAAATGCCTTGTTGGTCTTGTTGCCAGATTCTTGCAAACCATGCTGGTTCACCATTCTTATATTACCAAGGTGAGGATCTGCCAAAAGTGGAAAATGCCTGAAGGATATTTCTTTCCTTTACCCTCTCGAGCGAGTTACTTCCTTAGTGTTCTACAAACCCCGGCCTACCCAAGTAACAGTTTTGGCTGCACAGATTCTTGCGATGGCATCATGCTGCTCTTGTGTTCAACTGTTTCTCCATCCAGTAATAAATGTCCTTGGCCTTTGAGGAATTCCATCCATCTAGCTCAGTCATATCCTCAGTGTGAGTGTACCATTTCGCATGTGTGTTGTAGTTGGCCTGCTGAGCAACAAGTTCTGCTTACATCTAATTAGCGCGCTGACAAATTAACACTCCTTGTGTTAAACAAATGTCTTCCTTATTTCCAATCACAGCATGAAGGATTCCCGGAAATGTGTTAAGCTGAGGATGGTGCTGGCTCTCTTTAAAGTGTTCTCTATGGCTTTTTTAAAAGTCTCTTACTTTGACTTTTCTTTTGAGCCTGCTCTTCATTAAATCTGTCATTTCTGATGCATCCTCAAGACAGGAACAATGTCGCAAAAATACTAGAAAACTTTTCCCAGATATCAAAGAGTCTCGAAGAATAAAATGTTGGATTGTTTGGAAAATATTTCAAACCTTGTGGGGGTGGCATGGATATTAATCTGTCAGATTAAGTTGTTTTATTGACCAAATGTAAAACTAATGGAGCACTGGGGTTATAAGCACTGGCCTCTTAATGTCCTGATTACTTTCTATGTATGGGCCAGAGGTACCAAAGATGACACACAGGGATGCCTTCGCTCTCTTTTTCTGTACTATATCATTTCCATTTAGTCCCTAATCTTTTCTAAATAGGCTAAATCGACACAAGTCTAAATATTGGACTGTGAGGAAAAATAAACATCAGTGAGGATACTTCCTGAGGGGATGGAAGCCCTGCCTCTTACGCAAACTAAAGTCATTGTTGAGTCTACAGTACTTGTCGTTGCTATATTGCCCACATTGTTTGTAGTTACTGTAAGTACTGTTTTATTCTTTTGTTCATTGTATTTACAACTTCTGGAGGGATCTTAAAGTAAGTGATTAGGCTTTGTTACTACTTTGCCTGCATTGCTTGAACTTGATGCATGTGTGTCGGAGAACATGATAGAGTGTTCCATAAAAGTTAAAATCGCCAAATCGTGCCTGCTTTTTAATAAGACCGCAGGATAATGGTTAACGTCACTGTCATGCTATTAAAACCACTGTGTGACCACACAAGCTTTATGAGTAGGACATGGTCATCCTCAAGTCACCACAGCCATTAGTAGAACCAATGCATTATGGGATGTAAGCTAGAGACCACTGCCACTGTTACAACAGTCTGACTCCCTCTGCTTGTGCTTTGCCAAGAGGTAGGGCCTGGAAATACAACAAACTTCATCGGGCCTCATTCAAATTTACATCAGTAAATATTCAGCCTGCTCTCACTATCAGCTGCAGGGTGGTTTCTCCAGCTTGCCCTGACATCTGACCTTCCATCGACTCCTTTTATCTATGATATTCCGTCCACTTTGATGATCTTTAACCTCAACTATGTAAAGAATGTTGTATGAATCATGTAACATTTTTTTGCATGTCTATGTGAACACATTCAATTTCTTAATTAGGCTTTTTGTTAGCTAATTAAGACAAAGCTTTCCAACTTTTTGTTGCCTCAAGACTCAACATTTAGGCTAAATCTGAAAATTGTTCACATTTTGAGCTACTTGACATTTCTTTACAGAAGTTCTAAGAGGGAATACTTCAGTCTGACACAATACAGAATGCTAACGTTAATGCTGATTCTAACTCAATTGATAACTTGATTGATTGAATGACTGATTGATATATTTTATACTGAAGACATAAAAAAGAAAAAACAAAACTACAGATAAAAACAAAGAATATCCAAAATAAAAAGAAATTTAAAAAAATCCTTTCAACAAATTCAATAAACAAATTCCCATAAGAAACACTAATTAGATTATAAATTTTCAAAGAGGAGTGGGAGAAAGTATATTCTTATTATTCCTACCTCTTCTTCACTACTACTACAACTTTAGAGCTGGTTATGCTTGCATGTGCTTATCTCTCGTGTCTGTCCTGGAACAACCTCTTGACTTCATGTAAACGAGGGCACAAAATCCAGCTTCACACAACTTAGTGCTCGCAAAGAGAGGCATATGTTTCCAAGCACACAGTTTCACCTGGGTAATCCCCTCTTGCACCGCACCAACATTCCTCCACCAACACCCGCCTAAGCAGTCTTTTTAAGATTCGACAGGGATTACTAAACAGATGAATTTGTTAAATTAACCAGTGAAACCTTTTGACAGCATTGCTTCATATAAAGACGTGCTTTCTTTGCATATATAGCTAATGTCAGATTGCATAAACATCATGAAGGTCACTGGTCATGTAATGTGATTCTTTAGTTCTGGTTTAGTCTCCACCAACTCCTACAGGAAGTATCTGTCTGATAAATTGCATATCAAAGAGATTGTTTAGAGATTTTTTATGTGTATGAGATACTTATGTGTAGTCAGAGTCTTACATGCTGTTGGTACAGTAACTGTCAGCTCGACCTCTGTATGGAGAGGCAGGACAGTGCGCCGGCAGGAAACAGAGCATTATTCTGCTGTAAACGGTAGCAACAGCAGCACTTCTTTTAGCCACCAACAAGACAACCCACCTAAAGTATCTATGTCCCTTTATGTGAAGCTATATTTTTAAAGTTATTAGTGCTTTAGATTGCTGTCAAACAGCTGTTTGTTGGGGGACTTAATTCCTTCAGGTGCACAACATCCGTATTTCTATGCACAACCGCAGTCATTCCTGTGGTAGTCCCAAAGAAATTGGCTATCTGATCTGAAATTTTAAAAATGTAGCATACACATAAAAGGACATATACACTTTAGTTATGTGGCCTTGTTGGTGGCTTAAAGTCGTGTAACTGTTTGCAGCGTTTACAGCAGAACTATGCTATGTTTCCTGCCAGTGCACTGCACTGCCTCTCCAGACAGAGAGCGAGCTTGCAGATATCTGCTGCGCGTAATACACTGACCGGGCATAAGTGTCTTATGCAACCCCACATCAAAAAATCAAATTGTCCTCTTAAATTGTTAATGAATCCACGGAGTTGTTGCCTATTGTTTTGTAAGTAATGACGCTCCGATGAGGACTGACTTGCTTTTGGAGCCAGCCTCAAGAGGCCATTCATGAAAATGCAATCTTTGTAATTTCATGTAGGGTTTTTTTTTTTTAAAGTTCCCAAGGTTGCCACGTAATCTGGCTCTTAACCTGCTGAAATGCTCTATCATGAAAAAAATAAAAAGCTAGCTAATTTTACCTGCTCTTTGATGCTGCAGGAAGCATACATTAGAATTATTAGGTTGTTTTTTTTTCATTTCTTTTTTTTTGATGATGTAACTACCTGCTGTTACTGGAAAGACCAGAGTGGTGAGAATGAACCTAATGAAAATTTCCAGGTTCTTTGGAGCTGAACAGCAGGGATGGAGCAATTATTGTGTGAGTTCATTACTGTTAGTAACTTCTTCTTCTTCTTCTTACATTACTCATAGTTGAATTAATAAATATACTTAAAAAGGCAGCTTTAATACTGACTTATTGGAAAATCTGAACCATTTGTATATCAGCAGAGCACTGTCCCCAAGGTTAGGAGGGAATAAATTATTTATTCATGGCGGTAATGGAGAGGTCCTACTGTCATGTGTTGCTGAGTTTGTGCAGTGGTACACCACAGGGCATTTTATGTCATCTACTTTACATGAAGGAAATGGATGTGACTGAGCTGCTGTATAAAGTATACATTTTCCTGTAAAATCACCTGACATCCTTCCTTTCCTCACTCCAAAGACGACATGCTGCACCAGCTTCAGCACTACCTTTTATGACTCGTCATAAATCAGCCTGTGAGGTATCGCACGTTAAACTCTTCCCTTGCAGCATGTTATGAAGTGAGGAGTGGGTGTGATGTCAGTTTAGGGCCATACCGAATGGGTGCCATGGGATGTGAGCAGTGGAATTTTTTTTCGGAGTGTGTAGCAAGAAGTATTTTCTCAGCTGGTCCGCTCAGGAGGACGCAGGCAGCTGTCCCTTTGCACTCAATGTCTGCATGTTCGCAGTGGACCTAAAATACAGATGTATCCATTACGTCAGTGAACATTCACGCTTCAGTATGAGTCCATTCAAGTTGTTCAGCCCCCTCGATATTGCTGACCTGCCACAAATACAAAGACAGATGTCAAATTCACAAACATATCTGCAGGCTGGTTTTTGCTTTTTTAGTCTGTCCTGGCTGCGTGGAAGATGTCAGATATAGAATTGCTTTTATCTTTTATTAGAAACTTACTCACAGGATGTTTAAGTCTGTAAATTTTGCAGACTTTTAAAGACACGAAGTTGCAGTAATTATAGGTTGGAGCTGGTTGCGATGAACCGTTGAGGTTATAGGATGTCCGGATTTATCCTTACAACATATGTGCTCAGGACCACAATGGCATTTATGTGTTGTTTTCCTTCTTTCTCAATCTGTGGGATGATCACATTTCCCTTAAAAGAATATAATTAATATCCTTTTAGATTAAAAAATTTGGTCATCATTTTGAAAAGGAGTTGCTCAGGGATTTGGGGTTTGGAAACAGTGTTATAATTATACTCGGGTTAAAGTTAGGGTAAGGATTATTGTAGGATGTTTCATTGTTGCGGTTATGATTTGTGCCAGGGGATTCAGCACAAGCCAATTGCATGTCCCCACCACTAAGTATGTGTGTGTCCGACTCAGAGTGTGTCTACATGCCAGTATTTGTATTTACTTTACTCATATCTTTGAGCTATTTTATTAAAGAGCATTTTTGGACTGGCTTTATCTGTTTTAAACAAGGCCAAGTCCAGATACTCTACATCTCACGTAGTTCCCAGTTTTGTAATAACAACCGTAAATGCAACAAGTGGCCTACTCCTGTGTGCGCAGCAACTTATCTCACTGCCTTTTAAAACTCCTAACTGGCTCTTAACTGCATAAATGTTCAGTAAATTTCTCTCAGAAGCAGAGGGGGGAAAAAAGAGGGCAAAGCAGAGTGTAGCTGTTGGCTGCAGCTTCTGGCAGCTCTTTGACCACTGAGATACGGAGAGACCCGTGTTGCTGAGGCAGGAGGGAGAGGGGGTGAGAGAGAGCGGGACGCCTTATTATTGCTGGCAGAGGAAAGAAAGTGCTACCTTGGAGGCGGTTCTCTGCAGAGGCCCATACATCTTAGTTCCTGGCACCCGAGCCAGCGGGGGGTTGGGAGTGCGCGTGAGAGGAGTACAAGGGGGAGAGGCTTGGATTGGAAGGGGGGTACGATGAGGGGCCTATGCTGCTGGGGAGTCAGCCAAAGTCCAGGACTCGCTTAATGGGTTCTTCTCTGCTATGTGATCCCAGTTTGGAGGATTGGAGCAGACACCCTGACTCCTGTCTTCCCAGCTCTGCCTACTGCGATGAGGTTTGGAAAGCGGATGGTGGTGGAGGGGTGAGATTAGGGGGTTGTGGATGCATCTCACTTCTAGTGTTACCTAGTCACGGGAAAGGCACTGGGTGACAAACTCAAAGCGACTTGTGTGCGTGCGCAGAAATCTGACTCATTGGCTGTCATTCATTAGAGAGCTCTCCCCTCCTCTGACTCATCAAATGGCACTTAACTGATTTGAGCGATACACGTCAAGTTAAACTGCACTCATAACTGGATTAGAGCGCACGTCTTATTTAAACACAGCCATTGAGTAAAACTCTATCTTCACATCTTGTCAGGTGCTGTTTTTGGGGTGGGACACAGAGCAAACACGTGTTTCAATCATAAATTTCCTGTCAGTTGTTTTCACTCTTCGTCAAGCAGCTTCTTGGACTTGCATGTGCTCGGGTGTAAGACTTCCCACTGTCCTCAGATGCCTTGCACCATTTTCTTTAAACTTGCCCTTTTCCAGTTCACACACTGAGACCAGCAGAGTAATGAGAGTCGACTTGTAATTAATTCTCCGTCTCTTTGTTATGAGTCCAAATCAACTCTTTTATCATCATCTAAAGAAGTCAGGATCAGACATTTTAGAAGTCCCTTAACAGGATTAGAGTTTGTGCAAGTGAGTGCAATATGCACAAAAGTGTGATTGTATTCAGCCCTAATAGTTCAGACAGAGGTAGCACACTGCAGATGTGTTAACTCCTTCTATGCCTAAATTGAATTATGTAGCTACTGTACTGATGCTGGAGAGTTGAGTGATTTAACTGTTTAAGTTTCATTATAAACATGAAAGCTATATTTTTTCAGAAAAATTTCACTCCCCCCTCTTTTAAAGGCTTGGCATGGGATTGTTATTGGGGTAATCAAGTTGAGCACGCTCAACCAACTATTTCCAAGTATGGCAGGCAAAGTGGAGAGCTGCGTGCTCAGAGGCATGCACCTGAATGTCTCTCCTGCACTCCGTCTTAGAGTCTGGCACAGGCACCGCTCACTGTCTTACGTAATGCTATGAGATCATCTGCCAAAGGTTTAACACTGTAATACATATTTGTTGTCATCAGTGGCATTGCTTTACACTCCAGTAATCTTAACAGTTTTCTAAAAGTATCCACTCAAATGTGAGGAGGTGATGAACTGGTATGCAGAAAATCCCTCTGTTTTTGCAAACGTAACATAAAATATCGCTGGCTCATGACTTTGACGTCTCAGAATAAGTTCTCTCTGGAGCACTGAGAGGATAAATGCCACCATATAAACATTCAGAACGTGATCGGCTTCTGTGTCCTCTCCGTTTTTCCCTCTGTGGGACCGAGAGGAGGAGAGGAACCGCCGGCCAAGTCCTCTAATGCTGGCAGGCTGAGTAAACGGTGTCTCCGGAACCTTATGTTAGCCCCAGCATTTCCATAAGCACCCTTCATCCCTGCTCTGTTATTCTTTATGATCCGCACCTCCGCTCCAGCTCAAGCCGCCTTCCAGCACCTCTCGTTCTGTCCCGAGTGGCCCCCTGCACCCATTTAGAGGCCTGTTTACGGCGTCCCACGCGAGGGTCCTCTGAATGTATTGCAAAAAAGACAGCTGATAATAGTGTGGTTAAATTTTAAGAGTCAAGGCACCCCCGCCCATGCGTTTGACATCCTGTCCACATCTGTTTTCTAGGAACTGTTGGATGCTTGTCTGACTAAATATTAGTGGCGCCTGTTTGTGTCCCTAACAAACAGGCTGCAGCCTCCTGATGAAAGTGTTATGCTTAATTTCCAACTTCAGCTATGTGTTGCAGGAACAAATGTTTATGTAATATTTGGCCCATCAGCTCTTGCATACCCACATGATCAACAGATTCAGAGAGAACAGCCTTACGGAGAAGTGAGTTGGGTAAAACAAGAAATGGGCTGAATAGTACAAACTGTCAGAGGGGTGTTGACCTCTTCTGGTGCATGCGACCTGCTTTTGCCCAGCTGGTAGCCTTTGAGCTGTCATGAAGCTAATGAGTGCTGAATAAAGTACAGGGTATACAGTGTTTCAGCATGTGTACGTTTGTGTCCATTTAAGCAGCTTTGAACTCCTGCTACTGACCCCAGATCTGTCAGCTGCATTATCAAAGTTGCTAAACTAAAAAGAACAGAATATTCAAACACATTAATCTGAAATTCATAAGAAGAATTCCCAAAAATATTTAATTAAAATACGCCTTCCATTGTTTGTCAGTCCACATTTTAATTTTTGTCCCCTCTTCAGTGAAAGTGAACACCCTCAAAATAGGCACAGCACATAGACTATATGAAATTGTTGTTTAGATTGAGAGGAATCGAAATATAACATCTCACACTGTCAGTGGGCCGACATGTTCCAAGCGCAGACTGTTCCCAGTCTCAGCAGAGCAAGGTATTTTCAGTCGAGTGGTCAGCTCAAGCAAACCGTTATTCTCTCAGTGAGTGGGGAAATTCTGACAGGCAATCAGAGCCCACTACAAAAGCAGAATGTAAAAACAACTGAAAATGAATCCCTACAAACGCAAATAGCTTATTGCTAAATTGTTTTGGTCTGGCGTGAAGCTTTGCCAAGAAGAGGGCTTGAAGTGGGATGGCGTGAAAGCGAGGGAGAGAAAGAGAGGGCTTCTGCCACAGCGGAGAGCTGAATTATGGGTAGCTTGTTTGACATGAGAGCATGTGACATTTTTTTCGGGTTACAAGATATTTCATACCAAAATACACGAGCTAGATTTAATATGCAGATACTGCAACACTGACAGAGGCAGATGATGACAGATGGAGAGTCATTACTCTTTCTTCAATCACCATTGTTCATCATGAATAATGACGGTTACACAAGTGGAGTTCTGCCAGACTTTTCTGTTTCTCTTTTCTATTTCTCTGCAGCAGTGGATGTGACGAACTGCATCTTGATTGGCCTCGATGTCAACGATGGTAATATATTACTCTCTTATTCTTACCAGTGAGTATAACATATTGCATAGTCCTATTCATTGTGGATTCAGATGATTGTAGCTGCACTGTACAGAGGCCACTGTTTCAGACCACAGACACAGAATCTTGGACTGGCATTAGCTCAGGATGTTCAGACAGAGATTAACCATTTATTGTTTGTTGGCCAAAAGTATATGGACAACATTTTCTACTTGCTTTTGTTTACTTTTGTTTTTTGACTGGCGTTCAAATATATCTTAATGAGACAGCAAACAATATTTTTAGACAATAGTGGCCTCAAACTTTGTGGTTTTGGTAAAAACCCTTTCATATTTTAGCATGACAATGCATCCTTGTACCAAGTACAAAAGTCCATAAATAAATGGTTTTCCAATTTTGGTGTGGTAGAACGTGACTTGCATGCACAGAACCCTGACCTAAACCCCATCCAAAACCTGTGGGAGGAACTGGCAATTGTGAGCCAGTTGTTTGTATACTTTGTTCAAGCGTCCACATATTTTTGGCCATGAAGCTTGCATTTAAAAGGACTTCTAAATATACAACATTTGTCATAATATCTTTGCTTTTCAATGTGGAACAGCTGGTTATTTCTATTGTGACTGGTAGCTACACTCATGTTGTCTCTCTTGATTTAAAGGGGACACATTATGCTTTTTAGTCTCTTTTAACCTATAAATGATGTTCCAAAGACGGAATGCCACTTTAAATTATGCCAAAGCATAAAATAATGAGGTGAGGGTATGAAGCAGTAAACCCTGTGGGCTGTTTCTAATGGCTCGGAACACTCTGTTCTCATCAGTTTTTTTTAAATCCCAGACCACTTGTGTGTCACAGTATGCTGGGTGTCTCTATAGGTTCATCTGGAAGGTGTGTGTCTGAACTGGCCAATCAGGGCTGAGTAAGCCTTTAGAGGCGTAGCACAAGCTAAAAGATAGCGTCTTAGAGGCAAAGATCCCAGAAAAAAAAGGGCTGCTGCAGTCAGCTGTATGAGAAAACAGATGACTTTTTGAGCATCAGAGCATGTAAACCTGCTCTAGTAACCAAGAATAAGATATGAACCCAAAATATGATCATAACATGGCTTTCTTGAATAAAGTTCAAGAATCTATTTCAATAGATTTGGTTAATACAAAAAGTTAATGTTTTGAAAAATATGCATAATTTTTCTGTGTGTCATATGAGCAAAACAATACCATTCTACTATATATCTGTCCACCAAAAATGTGACTACAACCAACATATGGTTAGCCTAGCTTAGCTAAGCATAAAGATTGAAAACAGAGGGAATCAGCTAGCCTAGCCCCTCCCAAAGGTAATAAATCCATTTACCAGCACTTCTGAATCTTGCTGATAAGCACATTATATCTCATTTATATTTTTTTGTTGGTTAAAATGTGAAAACAACAATCTGACATTTTCAGAGGGTTATGTGCTGAACTAGGAAACAGTCATGCAAGCAGTTGATGTCAAATGGCCTTGTACTGTAGATCATGAAACTCTTAAAAAAAGTGCACACACTGTAACTTTAAGAATCTGACGGTTTTGTCCCTCAGTTGAAACATGATCCCAGTGTTTACTTTGTTGTTGTTATGTTTTGCCAGGCTGGTAATAAGCCAGCTTGTCCGCTTGGTCTAATTTGACGATGAGCCGTGATGCGTGTTGAAGAGTACATGTCTTGCCAAGAGGACATGGTGACTTTGTCTCCCATGGCTTTCTTGCTGTCCATCTACAGAGCAGAATCCAACTATTCACAACTCAGCACAGCAAATAAAAATCCTCTGAATCCACCTTTTATGCCCATATTTGAGATAGTTTTCTATAGAAGAGAATGTTTTCAGTTTTACTTCTCTTTCACCAATGTTGTTCCTCTGATAATCTTATTTTTGTTCTGTACAAAAACTTAATGTCATGAGATTCTTTCTCTTAAACAGAACAGTAAAAAGCAGAAATTATCCGCACGCCTTCAAGTCTCTCTTCCGCTCATGCATGGGATATCACTCCATTGAGCGTTTCCAACGGCTCGTGTTACTTGAAAAAATACACACAGCAATTATCTGATTTATTTCCTCCCTTTTCAAAACAAATCACATACTACGTATGCTTCTCAGAGATACTTGTATGTGTCTTGAAAAGGTTCCAGTCTGGGTTACACAACAGTGGTGCCAGCCGTGTGCTATCGTCTGAGCAGACAGCACTATCTCTGATGCTGCTCAAGATTGATGGCCTCTTAAATGTGCTGGACCCACAGGGAAGCACCAGATTCTCACTGTGAAGGTCCACCAGAAGCTTTCACCAGATTCATCACCAGATAAATGAGCTCAGGAGCTATTTGCACAAGACATACAATAGTAATCTAATTTACTTTCTAGGTTTGGCAAATAAAGAAGGAGTTATTGTGTTTGATTGGGTTAAACCTTGCCAAGTCCTGTTGTTTCTAATAGAAAGTAAGGAAGTACAGCTGTTTAGACACTGAAGAATGTAAATGGTGCAAATGTGGTCTGTTAGCCTCCGTAGCCACTCCAGCTCTCTGCAGCGCTCCCAAGAAAAACTGGAAATCCTGACACGACCTCCGCCTCCACATCAGCGTGTTTCAGTGATGGAAGACGGCATACTGGAGGATGAATGTCTCCACCGTCACAGCCTCTGCACCCTCTCGTCTCACTCCACTCTGTGAACGTCACGCAAGTGCTTCATCTTTGCCATTTAACAAGCATCATAGGAGACAATGTTGCTCCATTTCCATATCAAACAAAAATGACTGAAACACAGTTAGTATGAGTAACTGTTTCAGACCATGAACTCCCATTCATGCACAAAAAACCGCTTGTTCTCATACTGACCAGCATGGATCACTTCTTTCTGCTCTTCCTGGAAATAACTGTAAGATGGAAAGAAATGTGGAAAATGGAAACTGCACATTGTGTTATTTTATATCAAAGGTCCTCTACTTGCCACCACTCCAAAACAAACTCACAGAACGGACAAAACAACAAGTGCTAACTGTCCCGCCCAATAATAATGAGCTGAGTGACTGTTTATTGCAAAGGATCACGTCTCACGTCGCATTCCAAAACTTGAAGTGAAGGGTCACTAATTTTGGACTCTGTGTCAGTAACTTGTTAAAATTGCAGAATGTACAGCTGGACACTGAACTAAAGGTGGCAGGACTTGATTATAATGTCAACTGAAACTTTATTGCAAGTCCTGCTCAGTGTTTGCATCCATGACATAATTCCACTGGGGGCTTCAAAAGAGGGAAACATTTCTTCAACTAACAAATGAAACAATCACACAAAAACTCTGGAATATATTACATTGAAGCTGAATGCAATTTACAGCTATTTTCCCAATTAAATTATTTGCACATAACAGCGCTCTGATGACAGGATGACACTCTCTTCAAACATGGAGCATCAGTTGAGGAGAGGATAGGGATTATTACAGTGTCAGTCATTTTTCCATTTAGAGTGAAATAACCACAGAGAGAGTGTTTCTATTAACCGAGGGAAAGTATCTTATGAAAAGCTTGTAGGGAAAAAAAGCTTCCAAACAGAGAGGAGAGACAAGTAGGCCCTTTGAAACATGGAGCTGGTTCTGTTCTGGTTTGCACACCTAATTTTTAACTGTTCCAAGCATTTTGAACACATAAATTGGGAAGTTGGTTCCAAACTGGAACAAAGCAGGTTTTGCTGGGGGACCAAAGCAAGCATAGAAAATTCCAACATTGTACAATGCCTGTTGATGACACATCTGTAAAAACATCGGTTCTACTCAAAACTGAAACGTGTGTTGTTTTACCAGATATCGCCAAAGTTTTGTTAATCCTGAACCGAACCAGTTTAAGCACCAGATCTAATTTTGTCAGAGAAAAACGCTGAGTATTTGTTGACCTTTGGGCGATCACAGTTATTTGACTTCTTGGAAATGTCACCTTTGTCTGTCCACCCTGTTCTCTGGAGAAAACTGATTTATAGTTGCTTTGCATGAGCTTTTATTTTCCCCCACAGGCTATTTGTTCTTGTTATTCAAAGAAAAATGTTTACTGGACTGCTTACTTACATTTTTTTTACAATGGAATGATTAATGATCCGCTTTGGGTTTGATGCTTTGCGCCAGATTGAAGCGCACGCAAAATTACAGACATATAATTTGTCTGCAACATTGAGGGTGTAGCTGTGGTCAGTGTGTTGGTGTTATAGGAAAGACTGCTGAATAAGAACATGAGGCCGATTCCAGCCAATGCTCTGACACAATGTTCCCGCTGTGTTTCAGCAGACGATGGTGGCGGGGAAGAGATTTTCTGGAGAAGTAATTCACCTCACTGCGTGTCATCTACCAAACAATGACACCAGTTTGCATGTCTAACCTCTTGCAGAGCTGAGGGGGTTTTGGAGAGAGTGCTGAGCTGTATGTGGTGGTAGCAGAGAGAGCCTTGTGGGAGGTCACTCTGCGGCTCGGCGTACGTGCAGAATGTGAACAACCTCAGAGCTGAAAAACTGTCAGCCTGTACACTTTTCTGTTTTCCTTTAGGGAGTGAAACTCGGCAGGTCGAGGTGCTGTGGGGTATGTGGAGCGGGTTACTCAGGGTGAATGGGAGTCTTTCAGCTGGACACATTTCATGGATGTTTTGGGAAGCAGTGATGGAAATGGGGGAGGTTAGGCGGCCCACTCCTCCCCCCTAGGGTCTTTGTGGTGTCAGAGCAAAGAAACAGAGAGAGAGAGAGAGAGAGAGAGAGAGAAAGAGCCTGTTGCTGTACAGAATGTCTCCAGCCTGCTCTCTAATTAACTTCTGTTAAAATAACTCCTGCACGTATGCAGGTAGATTTCAGCGAATAGGACCACTCACTGAGTAAACGCTCCCATGTGGCAGGGAAGGGGAGATAAAGGGAAGAGGAGGATGAATATGATAAGCCGCTAACCCACACTTAAACTAATATTTATGTACCAGACTTACAGCAAGAATAAATGTTGAGCAATGGGTGGTTTTGGTTTTCCCAGAATAAGGAAAGACATTCAGGAGGAACAATTTTAGGAGAGTTGTTGACTATGGATCTTGGAATAGACAGATATCATATGAAAGTATCTGTGAATCCTATAATACTGAAAAGGAAAATGACGGAAAACTTGATCATGATGGAACAGCTGAGTCATGCCAGGTTGAATGTCAGTAAGCAGCGCTTGACAGCTATGGAGGCTGTCTGCTGTCATCACTTTGATATGAAGGTTGCCAAACATAAACTGAAGAAGAAGAAAAGGAAACCGCCGCACATTCCGCTCCAATTGCATTGACTTTAATTTATCTATTAAAGTAATATGCACCACCACCAGCAACTCCAAGATTCTACGGTGTGCGTTTTCTTCAAACTTCAAAATTTGCCAAACATAAACTAACACTGGTGAACATGGAAACTCAGATCTTTTCCTGAAACTTGGAAATTGTAGTAGTTCCATCTTAAAATGTCTAAAAACAACTTTATCTTTCTTGTATTTGTCTTTGTTATATATTTTGTAGAGTTTTATACTTGCATTATCCCAAATAATTCCAATCAACAAACTCAGAGAAATATATTTTTTTATTCGAGGAAATTTTTATTTTGAGGCTGTCACTAACTTTCGTGGTGACACAAATCTTTTTTTTTTTCGTAAAATATTGGATAATTTATCCTCTGTAGGCTATATGGGAATTTTCAGATATCTGAAATGGGAAGGAGAACATCAGCCAAACTCTGATTTGAACTTCAATGATCATTAAATTGTTTATATTTAAAGTTATCATTTGTTTTTATATATATATAAACTTACCCTGAAAGTAGTTTAACAGGTACCTGTAGCTGTCAGATGAATATAGTAGAGTTAAATAGCAGAAGAGATGTTTAAAGTCACAGAAAAATAAGTCAAGCACAGGTTACTCCAATTTATTACATATTAAAGCATAACAACAGTTGCTGAACCAAGAAGTAGCGGCGGTTACACAATGAAAACAACTAGGATGTGACAACAAGGATGTGATGCATGCATATGGAGTACAGGCAAAGTTTGCAAACTGGCATGCAACCTTAACTGACCCTGATCTGTAACAGTGTTTGCAGAGGTGAATGAGTTACTTTCAAGCATTCCCCCATGAAATGTTAACACGACTTTGCTCCCAGATGCCCAAACTGTTATGTTCTATATCTCGAATCTTCACTATTTTTCTCACTCTTTTCACTCTCTGCTCATTGTTTTGATAAATGAGAGATAACTTTGACTTGACTTAACCTGAATTCATTTGTTTGGAAACAAACGGCAGAGCAGTCAGAAGTACAGCGCGCTCCGTGTTAAATATTGACGAGCGAAGCTTGAGGCTGCTTACTGTTGCCTGAACTGATGTCCTGAGTCACAGCCTGCTTGTAAAAGGGAGAGAACAAGAACATGCAGGGCCTGTAACCCATATTAATCTTTCACAATAACACTGAGGCCAGACATCAGGATCTATTATTATCTCTTTGACCTCTATGCCCTCTGCGATTCTCAGAACTTTGGCTGCTCTGACTGATTCACCCCACAGGTTCAGTTTGAGATCAATGCAACCTTTAAAAAACAAAACAAAAACAACTATCCGAAGCTTTAGTCAGCACAGTGCAGACTGTACCACACTGGGTCATGCTCATTTTGAAAACATTATTTAGCAATTCAGCTTATTACTTAGAAAATGCAGTATGCCTAATCAATCATGTTGCACAGTAATGTATTAAGGCACTAAAGGAAGGAAACAATATAATCCAAACCATAAATATGTGGCTTTTAAACACGTGGAACACATGACACGAGTTATTATCAGAATACAGTACAGTATTATGCATGATTGAAGGGTACATGAGTGTAGATGAATTGCACACTGTATTTGTATTAAGCTCCGAAATGAAAAAAAGTTAAACGCACAAAAAGATAATGGAGTGTCTGAATGAAGAATGGTACAGAGCATTGAGCTGAGACCACACAGCTGGAACATGATTTCCCTCCATCAGTGAGAAAAACAAAATGCTTAAAGCGAAGTTTATTCATCACCACGGGTTTATATTGCAATTTAGACTGACTTGGCTAAATACCCCCATATAAATAACAATACATACTTAAGGTCTATTATGAATTGTGGTTTTGGGCAAAGACATCAAAGCTTTTTAATTCGTATATGATGTGGCAGAGCCTCAACAGCTTTATTTAGATTTTCTCAGTCAGTCACAGTTTTTTGGGGTTGAGTAAAGTTGCTGATGAGTTCAGCACATGCTTTCTGATGCCATTTACAGTGTGAAAACTTTTAATACATAAACAGGCAGAGAAGAACAACAGTTTTGTCTTTGGTCACAATTTTAAAAGTCAGCAGATATGAGAAAGCTTTACATTTACATTTTTTATTAATTTAAAGCTTATTACATAAGAATCCCTCAGTGATGCAAGTTGCTAATATTTATTTTTGAACACATACCTTATATTGTTGTTTTGTAAACAGAGAACTTTTTTTAGTGGCTTACAAGTAATTCTCCCCTGAGCTTGGCAGTGATCTTGAAATCTAAAGGCTTCAGTGTTAAACCATAGGAGCAGTTCAAAGACAGGTCCTCATCTGGACATTTCTCAAAACTACATTGGTGGAGCAGAATTGCAAAGAACAAAAATATCTCGACTTTGGCGATCTGGTCGCCGATGCATCGTCTCTTACCCGATGAAAAAATCAGCACACTGTTGGTTATGTCCTTATCAAGGGCCCCATTTTCATCAAGGAAGCGTGAGGGGTCAAAGATATGTGGGTCCTTCCACATCAGGGGGTCATGATTGACAGACCACTGATTGATGAAGACCACAGTGTCTTTGGGGATGTGGAGACCTTCGATAGTGACATCTGAGGTTGTGGAATGAGGGATGGT
>JAQLOL010000007.1:17843441-17856179 GCA_029783665.1 Naso thynnoides | reverse complement strand
GGCTTTGCATGCTGTGTTTTACAGTGTTTTTTTTTTGTTGTTGTTGTTGTTGTTGTTGTTGTTGTTGTTGTTTTTTTACAGTGGTGTTAATGCCTGCCGGACTTTCTTATATGGGTATGCCAGCTCCTGCACACAGTGCTTTTCATCCCCCTCCCCCGGGTTAGGGTTAGGGTTAGGTTGCTCAGTCATCGCTGTGCTCTGGTCTCTGCTTCACGGACTACTGTCAGCAACTTATTTGTGATGGCTTGAATCAAAAGTTGTATTCAGGTGAATGAAGGACAGTTAACTTTGTTAAACTTTCCGAAAAAGGCAAGCACTAGACAAAGGTTGAGAGAGTTCCTGTTATTCATGCAAATTTATTCCATGTGGATTTGTTTACTTCCTCAGCATAAGCACATAAGCTTGATTAATGGCCAAACTGCTGCTAAAGAAGCACTGTTCCCATGTTGCTTTGTCATGAAGATTCAGAAGCATGAGCTGTAAGTAATATTTTATTAGTGTCCGATCTGTGTTTATTTTGAATCAGTAAAGGGGTTGTGAGTACAGCGGAGTGTGGAGGTGTGTATGAGGGAAAGAGGGGGAGGTACAGACAGCACAGACCATTTTGAGAGAATGCAGAAAATACAAAGAAGAGAGAGAGCTTGAGACATTGTTTCCTGAAGATCTACAGACTTTACTGTTTGGTCAGTTATGTCTCACTGCTCTATAGGAGTCCAAAATCAAAATCAAAGACCAGAAAACGAGTATAATATGTCTTCTTTAATGACTGCTAAAAGTGTTACCATGTTCTCTAGTGAGTCTATATTTTGCAGGTCTTGCACGATAGTCTTATTAGGACTTTTTGCTGAAGACAGCTGTTTGCTTCAGGCAACAAGGTTGCTGAGAGTTGTGAGCGAAGCAAAACAGTAAAGTTGTGGGCTGTAAAACAAAACGAGACAAAACAATGAGCTGAAAGATGCTAAACAGGTCCACAGAGCAAGGAAGAATGGAAGGGGTGACAATTCTCTGTGTGGTCGTCACTGCGAGCGACATGGTGTCTCCGCTCTCCGGTCCACACCAGATGTTTGGAGAAAGATGTTTTGCTCGTATAACTTGTTAAATGGGAGTAAAATCGATATATGAGTGGGAGTGAAAGAATTTTATGTCTTGGAACCACAACAGACTGGAGATATTTACAGCTTTAACTGCAGCCAAAAATTATAAGGTAGATGCTCTTTAGCCGGCAAACCAAGATGCAGGTTTTCTACCTACAAGGAGTTTATAATTCTGCAGCACTAAACCAGCGGGTGTATCAGTCCCTGCAGGAAACTCCTCAGCATTATGGGAAAGCCATTTGTGTGAGGCAAAATACCACAACTTCACCAAGTGTGAATTTTAAAGGGCCAAGCAACAGCCAAGTCAATAGCAAGTAAACTGGGCGCAGTATGAGTGAATCCAGACGACTTTAGCTCCCTAACCATAAGCTTTCATGTCTCTAAAGTGTGGGACCAAACTAGTAGTTATGAGGTTGGTTTAAATCCTGCTTGAGTGAGAAAATGCTATAGAGTAAAATGCTGACAGCAGTGTCTTCTAAGAATGAAGGATGATATAATGACATGTATGCAAGGATCTAAATTTGATTTTAATTTTGCACCATTTTATTTATTCAGCTTGGTCTTAAAGTCCTTCTGCAACTGTGAAATACAACTTTTCTTGCTGACACTGAAGGCCACTTTGCTAGTGGTTTTAAAACATCATAAATTATGATCTTTTTTTCTATTATTATTGGTTTTCCTGATGGTTGAACAGAGAACCACAAAGTTTTGTGCACTCTTGCATGCAAAACGTGCAACGCAGCCGCATGCTTGGAGGTGTCAACTGCATGATAGAGTGCCTGCGATAATCCTGGTGACATTTGATGGACAGATCTGAATGTGCCAGAGATCTTCTGGCTTTCCCACTCTTATCATCCCCTCTACTTCACTCAGCAATGGATGAGCGATGAGGAGCCACTGAGGTCAGGGGGGGACAAAGAGAACCCTGTTACGTGACACGAAGGGGAATGATCCTTCCTGCTGTTGTGCATTTCGTGAGAAGGGGAGACAGGCCGCTGTAGGGAGGAGAGGCCTGAAATCCAGAGGTCAAGCTTTCAACAGGTCGCGCCCTCCATCACCTACCCCTCCCTTTCTCTTCTACCACATTTGTGACCCCTCCACCTCCCTTCTCACCGCATCGTCCCCCTACCTGATGAAAGATGTTGATGAACAGCAAAGACAGAGCTAGTGCCGGCTTCCAGGACTAAGGCAAGACGTTTCATCTCAGTCAGGTGCTGTGAGTGCATCTGCAGCCATCTGGTCACCCCTCCCGTGTGTTTTTTGGAGAGCTTCCCTATTCACGACCAGTAACCTGAAAGCACCTTGGGGTTTTTTTTTTTTTTTTAACCTCTCCTCTCCCTGTTTTCCTGTAGGAAAAGGACTCATTTCGTGTTCCCTGTAGAAGTAACACAGTTTCCTTGACATGCAACAACTGCCCATCATAAATCTACACACTTAACTACGGGCCCTCAAATCTATCAGCTTGAACGCTTTGAGTCTGGGGGCCACATCGTGACTCGCAAGGAGGCCGGGGCGCTCAGTCACGCAAGCGCTGCCCCGTGCCTGGACCTCAGCCTGATTTTACTGCAGCCAGCAGGGAAACCAGACGCTACAAAGGCCCCAGGTTCACATTAATTTCACGAGCAAAGTTAGGAGGAAATAAATCATTTTGGGGATTTATGAAAAAGGAGAAAGGAGAAGAGGGGATGCTGGGACGTGTGCTACCGTGACCCAAACAAAAGGGCAAAACACGGGTGCATAAAACAAAGTAAAGTTATCATTTGCATATCTGAAAAATGAATGAAGGGTCAAATTTAGATTTTCATGGCCATTCCAAACTGATAAAAGCAAGTTTTATAATACAGCTTTATTATTAAGTTAAATAAAAAATCTGTCTAGGTGCATGGGTAGCTATATTTGACTAATCATATTTCCTCCAGACACGCAAGGTTCCAGGAACAAGACCCCAGGCTTTATAGGTCATTTGAGATCGGCAGTTTGGCTTTTACAGGGCAGGATTCAGTCCAGACTCCATTAAATAAAACACACGCGAAGCCGATGTCTCCTTTCCTGCACCTGAAATACGGCAATCATAAAACCAAACCTATTCACACATTGGCTGTGATTAAGGACAGTGTTATTGTTCCTGTTCTGCTAAAGACTAATGATCTCTCATCAAAAGGAAGCTGAGGTTAGAGGGGCTACCTGGTGGAATTTTTTTTTTTGCACTTTGCCAAGAATAATCCCCTTGCTGGATATGACTTATTTTATCTGAGTGTGCATCTTTCCAAGGAGCATGCCACGCTCAAATCCACCCACATTTCCTTCACCTTTATTTCAGTATTACAGGGGAAAAAAGTGTTTTGTGTCATTGCTGTTGCAAAATCTAATATAGTTTAAGACTTAGAGTATTGCAGTGTTTTCTTAGTTTCCTTCCACTAAAATAAAACACATCTACGTATGTTAAAGGTTTAACAATATTATCACTTCAATTAACAGACAGCTTAGTTCCATGGAATATTGTGAAAACGGAACATTCTTCACCTGTTTCACTTTAAAATAACTTGAATTGACACATTTATTAAAATATTTCCAGAAGCCAGAAACACAAGAGCTTGTTTTCATACATTTCTTATGGATGTCTTGTCTTTTTTTCTCCCATAGAAAAGCAGTTAAACCACTCACCACAAATCATGATTTCAGCGTGGGAAACATTTACTGATGTTTGATTTTTTAAATGATTGATTTAGAAGCACTGTTCTTGATCTCTGGTTTAAATAAATCAACATGCTGAAAGCTCAACTTCTTGAAATCAGCATATTTTTTTCCTACACTGTGTTTCTCAGTTATGTACTACAATTTTAAATCAATGCAGGTTTGGAGATGAAGACTCTGCTGCTGCTTACCTCTAAACGTATGGACACATACAGAGCACATCACAGAAGGCTGCTGTGCTCTGCGTGAAAGGCCTTTTTCGGGGCAACACAAATCAGATGTGTATGGCACTAATTAGCCCAGTTTTTTACTGGCACGCTGTGGTCATTTAGAAGATTAATCAGCCATAGATAAATAAACAGGCTTCGCTCTCTGAATGTCACTCGCCAACCCTACACGCCCAGAGTGCCGCATAAGGAAAGTCCCATCTGATGTCTGCTTAATATACCAGAAACTTTATTAATCTTTATTTCTGCAGACGACGTCAGTCTCATTCATAAAAGCAGTTACGTATTTGACAGAAGGTTTGCATTTTTTTAACCTGAAATGTTGAATCATGGAAGGAGCCTTTACACATTTCATTAAGATAAATCTTAGTGAGCCACACAGATCACAAACAATTATATAAAAGATGACTGTATGTACATTAAACCTATTGAATAAAGAACAAATCAAGATAAATTAAAATAGCAAAGATCTGTTCAGCCATAAATCATACTGTATCACATAGCCAATTTTTGGAAATTTTACATTTGTGAACTTTTTTTTATTTGAGAAAGAATTTTAAACAAATTAGAATCATATCAGCTATTGAAAAAAATGCACAAATTAATGGATAACAACACAAGAAATACACAATGTCCAGTCACTGCTGATCATTAACATTATGCAGTTTGCAAAGGTACACAGTAACACTTATATTAAGGTTCTTATATTAAGTGTTACTTAAAAGTTAATAGGCCACTTTTAAGGCCATATAAGATGTTTATTAACATTAATAAGGCCATATAATGATTACTTACAGCAAAATTAACATGTTTGTTATTGCTTATAAGACATTCATAAGCACTTACTAGAATATAAAACAGTTTAGAGACCTCTCATTAACATAAGTAAGTTGTTTATCGACATACAAAGTATTACCCTCTCTGGTATTTGTAAAAAATCATTTTCCTGCCACCAGCTCATCCAAAACTCTGCTGCCAGAATTCTGACTAGGACTAGAAGATATGACCATAATACTCCGATCATGGCCCCACTACAACAGTTACTTGCTGCTTTCAGAATTGATTCTAAGATTTTATTGACAGCATACAAAGCTCTGAGGGGCCTTGCCCCAAGTTATTTGACAGACCTTTAAATGCCCCATGTTCCCTGTCGTTCCCTGAGATCCTCTGATGCATCTTTGCTTGAAGTTCCGATGGTGTAGATCAGTTCAAAAAGCTGACAAATCCTTTGCTGTTAGAGCTCCTACACTTTAGAACAACCTGCCAGAAGAGATCAGGGCTGCTACCTCAGTTTTATCTTTGAAGTTAATTTTTGAAACCATTTGTTTATATGTTTTTGTGATTATATTGGTTGATGATTGGTTGTTTTACTTTCTTTATAATCTGATATTGCTTTCATATTTTCTTTTCACGTGTTTTATTTGATCTTGTAAAGCACTTTTTAACTGTGTTTTGAAAGGTGCTATATAAATAAAACTTTCGATTACAATTGTTATATTTTAGACTAGTTTCAACATAATGGCGTGCCCTCAGGTCTCTTATCACTATAGGTAGCCATGAGCTCATTTCTTGTTTTCCAGTTAAGTCTCCCTGCATGGAGGATACTGCTCTGTGTAGGCACGAGCTAATTATCTGCAGGCACGCAACGTGCTAGCCGGCTAGCTCGGCCCCCAGAACTGTAAAGAATGAGAGGGACAAGGCTTCACCTCACCTTGTTTTTTTGCATTTGGCCATATTTAGTTCATATGACATCAACACCAGTCATGAAAAAAAGAAATATTTTCCTTCTTAAACATTTACACTTTGCATTCCAGTGTGTGACTGAAGCTTTGATTTAGAAGCTCTGTGATGTATTCTGAATGAATCACAACCCTCTCTGCAAGTTCCACAGTGAGTCAGACAGGGCATCTATTGAGACGGAGTCATCAGGACAAATGACTTCCAGGAGTTTACTCCGTCTCCTCTGTCAGTGCTCCACTCATTTAAGCAATTTTCTCAATGAAGGTTATCCAGATTAGCCGTCTCTGTTCCAAAGGAGGGGAGGGCAGCAGAGTCAGGAGGAAAGAGAACTGTTACTTGACCACATGAAATGAAATGCTGCCCTCTTGTGTCAGAGTAATCAAAGAACAGCACACACTCCAATAATACAAACATGCAACAACTGTGTTAGATGTTGCTGGGCTGCTGACCATGATGCTTCTGTCCTCTCCAACAGTCTTACTGGGATTTTAATAACTGATGCACTTTGAAAAAACCTGCAAAAACAGGGTAGATAGGTGATAAACATTGTATCATTCTAAGACATTTAGGGAAAATGTGCCTTAGGAAAAGTAAACTAGAAATCCTGGTGATGCCCACCAGAAAGAGTTTGTCTTGATGGAGCTGATAAACTCAGTAGGTTTGCAGGCCGTGGTAAATACAACTCCAGGTATTATTTCTCAAAATTAATCACTTTGTCATTGTCGAAATCGGTTGCATTTGAGGATTAACGTAACATTCGGTTGTAAATTCTGTTGCAGAGAATGGCAAGAAGTTAAAGTATTTTAAATTTGGACGACAATGCTGTCAGCTGTTACCATTGCCGGCACTCTCTGCTGGCCTCATCAAATTTTATCGTCCCGCTCTCATCCACTTAAGTGACATCCAGTTTGCCGTTTACCATCTGCCTGATTCCATGTGAATGCAGCTATAGTCTGAGCTGTCCCTGCTGTGGACTTCGAGATAACAATCTGCTGCACAGCTATCACAAATATGCTAAAGGTGAAGATGAAAACTATAGCATAATAACTAATGCTGAATGGACTACAGCATTAGAGATCCAGCACCTGAAAATCATAACATACCATTTCACATTTTAACATGAAGCTATTTTTGTGAAGAAGAAAAAAAGAAAGTAAAGTACAAGTAAAGCACAAGTGTAGAACCTCTAAAAAACCAGGTACAAGTGGACAACATTGTGCGGAGCATAACTGTGTCATGGTTTGCCTTTCTAGCTCAGTTATTTCCTGTTGTGTTAAGCTCCTGGTGTTTTTGCATTTGCTGATCAAGTTCCCCTCTGTTTCCTGTTTTATTTTGGTAACTATTTTCCTTTTGCATTCTCCTCATCCTGTCAAGTTCCCCTTCTGATTGCCTGCCCTGCCTTTATGTGTTTCACCTGTGTTGATTACCCCACTTGTGTCTCATTCCTCCATTTGTATACAGTCTCTGTGTTTCCCCTCTTTCTTTGTCAGATTGTCTGTTGTTGCTCTCTGGTCCTGTTTGTGGTCTTTGTGCTCCTTCCCCTCTGTGTGATAATTTTTCTTAGCATTTTCATTGCCTTAGTTATTCTCTTAGTTGTCTTTTTTTTTTAAACAATCATTGAGCTTGCCTTTAGATTTTTCTTTTTTTGTGTTAGTGTCTTTTTTGGGTCCTCTTTTTTTAAACATAAAAAAATGCAAAACACACGTCAAGATTGAAGTTGACAGCGCTCTCAGTTGGGTAAATTAAATGTGAACACAGCAACAAAGAGGCTGTTGGGGATCTCAGCTCTTGGCTCACTTTCCCTTTTCAGTGAATTAGGTACAAGTCAGAAATATGTTTTTATATACAACTGTGAATTAGAAATATCAACTGCCCATGATTCACAATCTGATAAGAATGCATCAAAAGAGCCACTGAGAAGAACAGCACTGAAAGGCTTCAGCTGATAGATGTGATGTAGGTGGAGCAGACTGATTTAAAGAAGAGTTGGATTTAAAAAAACGAAATAATCCAACTGGATTTAAGGCTATCATCTCACTAGCGGTACTGCAAAAAATGTTAAATGAGAGCACCAACACGTGATGCTCTAATTTATCTTTTTTGTTTGACAGTCGTCTTTAATCCACATGGCCTCTTTTTCTACAAAGGCAGAAGATGCGTACTGTACTTGAAAAACCTTTTTTCCACATTAAAACCTGTGCACACCTACCAGAGCTCATGTGATCTGCCTAAGCTAGTACAAAGTACTAATTATAAAGATTTAAATGTTTGTGGGGGACTTAAGCTATCACTCCTTTAATGTCACCTATTGTAATGTCTTCTGTGATGGAATTTTCCATCTTTTCTAGCACAGGAGATTGTTCATAATATATATCTGTAATGGAAGCAAAAATCAGTTATTTTCAACAAACACTGCCACACTTAAATATAGCAGCTTAGCGGTGTCTGTCATGTTTACGTCACAGCTGCGTTATTGCTATTCAACAAATTAAACATTTACTTTGCTCTCAGAGGGAGGGCTGTAAGAAAAATACTTCCTGGTGACTTACATGATGCACAATTTCTCTTATCATTCTTACAGATGATGAGCTTGCACTGTTTCTGCTAAACATGCATATTACACTCACACACACACACACACACACACACACACACACACACACACACACACACAAACTATACATAGATATCTTCATTTCATATGACTTTAATGTATTCACATGTGTAGATACAGATATGTACATATTCAATAATAACCACTATTGAGCATTGCTTCAAAGGTTTAGCTAGTTAAATCTAGCTAGTTTGCATGAACTCCTAAATTGACATCAGAGCCTAAAGGGGCCTCATAGAGGCACTTACAAAATCTGCCTGTTTTTGTTTAATTAAACAATGTTTACATTAGAAAGTTTATAGGTGATTTGCATTGGCCACCACAACTATGTGATTTGACTCCTTGAATTCAATAGAACCACAGTTATGACATTCTTCAGATCAATTTTGATGCAATAGAAAAGCAAATATATTCACAAATGCACTACTTTTACACTGTTAAAAAAAAGCTGATAAAACTCATAATTTCAAGGCAAATGTCTTCACTAAACTTTTGAGTTTTAACTTTCTGAGGTTTTCAAATAAACCAAAAACATTTTGCTGACCTATAATCAGTTGCTTTGAGCTTTAGAAGAAAAAAAAACTGTATTTAAAAAAATGGTGAGCTGTGAACCTTATTTGTCAGTGTTGTGCTTAAAATTAAATGGTTTCCATTAAATATTTTAATTTGTTAATCATTATTCACTGTACCAAGTTTTTTTCAGTTGGGTTAACATCTTTTTTCAATACCTAATTTCTTGCTTCTAACACTCAAAAATTTAAGATTATCACGAGAAGAAAATAAGTTGAATGATCATGGGTTGGCAAAGCTTTTTAGTTGATTTGGATTGCGTATGACTTAAAACTCAAAAATTTTGTGAAAACAACACAAATGTGCATTCCAAATAATGAAACATACCAGTACAATTCAAAATATATGCAAATTTTGACATCCACATTGTGGTGTCATTTTTAAGATTATACAGTATGCATGTGCACTTAAAAGGTCAAATGAGGTTTTGTGCGTTGATGCGGACGAAGAAGCTTTGTAGATTGAGCCCAGGCCAATCAGTGTTAGTTATTCCAGACCGTCTCACATTTTTATCTGCACGTCTTCTTAAAAACACACCATCCCAGAGTTTCTCAATCCTCCATAAAATTCAAGTTGATATTATATGCTAAAGAGCTGCTACCACAAATGTTTGGATTCACTAGAAAAACAAAGATCTGCATGCTGTTTTAAATATTTTTAGACTACACTAAATTATTGCAATTTTTTTGACATCGTAAGGATGAAATTTAACAATATTGAGTTTAAGCACGTCTGCTTTAGCAGTTTAGGTCTGAAAATATTTGAGATGGCGAAAACCCACCTTGGACGAAGTCTGACAAGCATTAATCTTTCAGTGGCCACATGGTAGAATTTATCTTGAATGAGACATTTTATCTTTTACAATCCTCTAAAACTCCAGCTGATAACAATTTCAAGTGAACGTTTACGTTGGGTGACCAGACATCCCAAAAGGTTCAAGACAGTCTGGATTAAAAAGCAGTTTTTCTACAATTCTGAATCCTGTCCAGTTTGTCTAAAAAAAATTCAACTAAACCTGAGTTTTGATTAGTTATAACAAAACATTAAACACTGATCGGTGTTGCACTCCGTTGGTGTTGCCCTCAGGTTCTGTTTGGCTCTCTTAAGCCTACAGCAAGGATTGCAGGGCTACAGCCTTTTAAAATATTCGGTCCATAGCCTACATGAATTATGGCTGTTGTACGTTTTTTCATTTTTTCTGTTTTTTTGTCGTGTAGAATGGAGCTGCAAAATGTTGTGGTGGCAGCCCATAGTTACCACCAAACTGCAGGTAACCAGGAGGAGAGGGTGGATACCCACTGATCATTTCTGGCATACAAGATCCAAACTAAGTGTTTTAAAGCATGTTTAAAAGAAATATAAAGCAACAATGCTGCAGTTGGGATAGTTTGAACCTTGGCTGAATAAAATGTAGATTTTCTGCGCTGGAAAAGCAAGGAATTTAATGTACTGAAGGCCACGCCCACTGTGGTCACATAACCATGTCTATACCTTCTCAAAATGTCAACAATTTACATCTGGTCACCCTTCATTAAAATGATGTCACAACTTTCACCTTCAATCCACACTGCATATCTAAGTTCTCAAAGTTTAGGGGTCTGGAAGCACATTGATTTTTAGACAAAATAACAATCAGAACCATTATGACATTTTCTAAACAAGGATGTAAATATTCTCCCTTTACATCTGCGAAAAACTGTTGGTTGTAAAGCACTTGCAGTTTTCCAGGTGATTTCAGTCTTACTACATTTGTTAGTTAATGAACTAAAGAACAGTTAAATACATCATTGTGTCTTTTTGACAAATGTTATCTTAGACAATCAGTGGTACAGAAAAGTCATTCCTTACAACACACATTGATAGCACAAGTGAAGAAAATCTTAATTATTTTGAACTCAAACAATGAAAAAATGGCAGCCACAACATCGATAACTCTGAAAGATCTGTAAGACCACATTGATTTGAAATAAAACAAGACAAATGACGCATGTCATTGTAATTCTTTTGTACATTTCCGGACATCAAACATAATAAGTATACTCTCTACCTAGTCTGTGCATTTTTTGGATAAAAAATAGATCTGCATATTTACATATGTTATGTGCACAGCATGTTCTCCAGCATTAAAATAATATTGCATGTTTATTGCATACGTGAATGTGTTTTATGATTAAAAATCTTTTTTGCTCTACTTTTAGTAAAGGATCTTTTTTCATGTGAGGATGTAACAAAACTGAAAGCTATACATTACTGACAGAGATTGCTTTTTAATATATACTGAGAGAAACGTTACATTGTAACACTGTCATAGGGAGCTCAAACAACAGATTGCATTTGTTAGTTTGATTTTGTATTCTTTTGGGAAAAAAATGGAAAAATTATACAAAATAAAGATTAAATGTGAAGAAGAAGCAAAACAGATATTTTGAAAAAGTGATCATTTTTTGTTTAACTGGGTGGTCTGACATGTTAAATCTATTTTTTTGTTATAATATGTCTGAGTCTCATGCCCAGATGCAAGCTTTAGAGATTAGTAAATAAACAATAACTGTTAGTAAAGTGCATTTATTTGTTTTAAATACGTAGTCATCTATATCTGACTTTGTAAGTGTATTTGTTGTACATGGTTTATTTTTACTTTTTAAGAAGCCGGACATTCTAAATACATTTAATTTAGATTGCTTTGTAAAACAATAGGCCTACAAGTTTATATTTCATTTACATTATTGTCTTGATAAGAAATTTTCAAAGGTCCAATACTTTTCTATCATCAAATAGAAAATATTAACTGAGGACACGATAACTAAATTGTGCTCCTTTGCTAAAGACTTAGGAAACGATTAACATGGAGCTAGCCAAGCAGCCCTACTTGTGAGGTCTTCAGCTGGGTTAAAAAATTCCCTCACTCCCAAAGCAAAAAGTGTCTGCATCAACATTACATGACATCAGGTCATTAGGTGTTGCTAACAACCAGCAATATTAGCATATGAGCATGCTATTTCGTCAGAAAACTAATGCACTTAAATAAATATCAGGCATGTAAAAACATTGTCAGTTAACAGTTCATTGCTAACTGTTGAGACTTAAAAAATTCATAAAATGAAACTTTGTTTGATGAAAAGCAGTGTGATCTAGCCTATTAGCTAAAGCTATGAGCTCACGTTAGCTTGTGCCCTTCATCAATCACATAACCTTCATCTTACACTCGGTAATGGCTAACTCCAGCTAACCTCAACCTGCCTGTTATGATTGTAGTAATTGCATATATTATGATAATAAGCATATAAATGTACTAGATACCATGCTTGTTACTGCCAGAGAAAGTGACGAAACAGACCTTTGACTCTACACTGTAAGGTAATAATTGCATATACAAGATCCTAACAGCAATGTACTAAAACAAATGACAGATTTAAAAAGGTCTGTTGGGCTGCACAATTGAGATAGCTCTTATGGTACAATACTTTTCTTTCTGTCTTTTCATTTTTAGGCTAACATTTTTTTCTTGTTTGTTTTCTTTTTTCAGCTTTTGACATCACTTAGCATTGCAGTGTCAACTATCCACATAAAGTGTCCAATGATGTCACAATGTTAAGATACAAAATCAAGTGTTAACAATGAGACTTAGAGAAGCCGAGTCTTTTTTCTATTTTTTGAGAGAGAATTAGCAAAATGATGTTGACATTGTACATACACCAATATTCACAAAAGACAGAAAGTAGAAACCTATTCAACATTAATTTAATCTATAAATGTATTTCAGTCTTTGGCTAAATGATCTGAAGTATCTTGTTTCATG
>JAQLOL010000007.1:17830238-17841846 GCA_029783665.1 Naso thynnoides | reverse complement strand
ACAAACCCCCCCCCCCCCCCCCAAAAAAAAAAAAAAAAAACTGGAAGTCTTTATGCCAATTAGGTCAGTTGTGGGTTTATTGTTTGTTCATGTCTTTGGATTGCTGGGGGAAGCTAGAGCACCTGGAGGAAAAGTATGCACACACAGGGAGAACAGTAACACTGTGCTGTAGCATGCTAACAGGCTAATCCAAAATATTGAAATATTATACCTGCTTTACACCAACATCTAAGTATTTTGCTGCCATTTTAGCATTAGCACTTAGCTCAGAGCACGGCATCTCGTCTTGTTTGTATATATGAATTTTTTATGAAACAGTGGGTGAAAACAGGCTTGTCTCTATGAGCTCAGGATAATGACTGCTGCACCTTTCAAAAGATGCTAATGTGTTTTCCTGCTAAGAGTTAGTCAGAAGAAACACTACCGCTGTCATATCGGTACTATACATTTGAGGCTACAGCCAGCATTCCAGCACTCATGGCGAATCTGCATACCAACACTCACCAAGGATCACTAATTGAAATACTACACTCTTATTTTTCTATCATTTCAAACTCATATAGAGCAGAGAAACTTTCCTCAAACATTAGAAAATGTCATGTTAGGTCCTCAAATTTTCCAAGACACTCAATATGCCGGCTGATTTACATGGAAATTTTTAAAAAGACACCTTGAACTAATCCAGTGTAGCCTGTAAGATTATTTTTGGAGTAAGCATTGCTGATCTGAATTAAATTTGATCCTACAAACTCCTCCTCACCCTTCTGTAAATGGTGCATGTTGTAGTAAAGACAATAGCACAAAAAAATTTGCTCAGTGATGCTTACGTGACATGTAATGCAAATCCTGTGGTTTATACAGGTTACTGTAGGCTTGCGTACTGGACGTTTGTGTGATGCAAATGAAATAAACAAATTACTGTCACAGAAAATGGACAGTGTGGCTGTATTTTTGTGTAGATATGAATACATAATTGTCTGCAGCAACAATGGCTTGTCTGTATTCTTAAAATTACAGGTATTTAGCCTCAGAGGACTGAATGAGGGAGGCATGAATGGGGTGAACAGAACCTGATGTCTGACAAATGTGTTGATGCTGCCCCCTGGTGTAAAATGGAACGCCATTGAACACAGCTTTGAGAATAAAAGCCTTTTTTGTTTTGTCTTGTTTTGATCATCTCTGTCTGAAAACATTTCGGCCTTTATCACATTTTCTGATATCTTCCACAATGATGCCAACGTCTGACTGATAAAGACAAATGCAACTCTAAAACAGAGATCTGAACAAATAGCACTGCAGATAAACAACACTATGGCTGACTATAAATTGACGGATGGCAGAGCCTTTAGAGGAGCAACTCCAGCTCCTCTGTGGTTGTTAACAGGTTGATAATGTGGTTACAGCTAGCCTGCTAGCTCGCTAAGGCAATTACCGCCCCACCAGCAGCACTAAACACATTTAAGACATGATCGCAGTCTGGATAGGCCTGGACGGATTCATTGATGGAGTCTTTATTGACAGTTTGGAGTTAACTCGGCGTATTGAGCTGTGTGGTCAGTTGGTGATGTCATTGTTCTTCCATTAATGCCTTTGTGGCCATTAGCTTGTTGTTAGCTCTGCATAATGGGGCAGGTGAGAAAGCAAACTTCTCCCTCCATAAAACTGTCTTCTGCTTCATTTGTCATGAAAAATAATTGTCCAGATCGAACAGCCGTGCTTGTAGCAGGTGTATTAAGTGATTTATAAATTGTTCTCAGTACTCATCAATAAATAAATCAGTGTTGCCTGGTGCAAGGTCAAATATAATTAAAGTTGTTTCTCCAGTTTCTGCAGGCTCTTCTTCTTGTTGTTGTTGTTTTTCGGGAGCAGGTTTCTTGGTGGTTTGTTGCACGATGCTGTGGGGATAGAGCCAAGGGCTCGGTGCCGTATGGCAGATGAATATTTGATGGCCCTTAATGGAGCCTTCGTCCTCGCGCCATAGCTCTGTTGTTTCCCACCACAGGCAACAGACGACTGTGGTTGAGCTGTGTGGTTGCCATCCATTTTGGTGCTTCCCTGGTGAATTTGGTTGCCTGTCTGGCTTTGCCGCACAACAGCTGCTTGTGATTTCATCATACCGGTTTGGGGGGCGAGCTGTAAGGCTTACCAGTCAGACAGCTGGTGATGATGCCAAAGCATGCATGCAGCTGTATTACTCGCGTTACGCCCCGTGTATGAACTTGTCCTGACCAAGGTCAGAAGATCACCTGCCATCTAAGACAGAGCCACGGCCTCATGTTACACATCATCCGCCATACATCTGGATATGTGTCAATATTTATGTCCTGCAGGTATAAAACATTGTCTGCATCAATCCTGTTGAGGAGATTAAGATCTTAACTTGAGAGCGGTATGACGCAGCCTGTCGTTCCAATTAGAAAAGTGACAGTGAGGCAGAGCAGCTATGCATTTGCTCGGTGACCTCATCCTCTATACAGCACAATCCATAACTGTCCGACTGACAGAGAGCCACCTCCCACTAATGTTTCAATGTCGGCCTGTTAGTGTAAATGGATCTCACAATCAAAGTGTTTGGAAGGCTTCAGATGAAGGGTGTTAGGAAAAGGAGGAGTGGGTTCGGCCTTGTGCTGGAATGTGAGATATCAGAGAGAGTGTGTGTGTTCAAGGCACATGTCTTTGCATGTTTGACACACACACAATCACAGCTGCCCCTCGCATTACACAGCTATTTCTGACCTGCTCAGCATGGAGGGGACAGACAGAGCAATAGTGCACCTTCTCTTTGGTAAATAACACAAACACTCAGATGTGTGCACAACAATCATGTATCCAGATTATCATTTTTGTGGTATTATTGTGGTGAAAAGGCATGTTAAGAGTACAATGTTAAACATCATGTATTACAATATAACATCATGCATTACAATATGAATCATAGTGACTGCATAACACATATAATCAAACTCAAAACTTGTATTTGAAATAGTCAATGGGAAAGAGTGTTGAACAAACATGTATCTGACCTTGAGGAATGTAGTGTGGCATGTCTTTTTTTTAAAGTGCAGTTGGACTGTCTGAGTTGAATGGTGTCAGGTGCATTAGCTGAGGCCGTGTTATTGTGTGTTTCAGTGAGTCTCATAGTGACGAGCACTGGCCTACTATGTGTCTACATGCCTGACCTTGAAGGTGGACAGAAAGGCTGACAAATAAAATTTGTGCCAAGAGATGCGGGTGTGAAGGGGTAGAGTTGGCCACTTGATTGACCCGATGTGGCACCAATAGACTCAAGACAGAAAATGTTCATCTTAAAAAATAGATATCAGAAGGAGGGATTCTGTAAACAGGGAGTGGCTCGGGTTTATGACCTGTGCTTTGTTGCTGGGAATAAACTCTACTGCTTTCAACTCTGGACATCTTCAGTGGTCTCTTTTGAGCTTTTACAAGACTTTGAACTTACTATCAGGGAAATTTTTGCTATTGTTGGGGACAGCAACCACTTGCCTTAAACTAAATTTGTCACCAACAGTATCGTTAAATGTACAGAACTGTGTACAGTTTTTACCTCATAGACTGTCTGTCACCCTGCACGACCATGACTGATGTAGTGGAGGGTTGCGCTCACTGATTGCTTTACGGCCTCTGAGTAAAACCTGATCACTGCTCAAATATTTCAGATATAAATCAGTTTAATGCAGCTTGGCTCACGCTTGGATTACAACCACAGCAGCCTCCCTGGGTCTCCATACAATTTTTTTGTGTCAGGTGGTGTGTGAAGAGAAAATATGGATGGAACATAATTTATGAACAGCAGAGATTCTGATGGCAAAAGAAAAAAAAAACAAAAACAAGCGGTCGGATTTCTCACATTAATTTTTCATCACTTCTCTTTTACAAGGTCACAGGTGGCACCCTATGTAGGCCAGAGCTCCATCACCCACCCAACCAAGCAAACAAACAAAGACATGCACAGACAAACACTGTAACTCTGAAGAGGAGCTTCTCTGTGGTTGACGGACATGACATGTGTCACCATCCTAGAATTACAGTAGGCGCTCTCAAGGTGACCTCGGCCATACCCAGGACGGACTTTTTTGACATACGATCTTTACTGATTTTGGCTGCTTTGCCAGCTATGACAGTTGGGAAAACAAATCAAAAATATAAAGACAAAAAGCTTGTCATTGTCAGTGGCAAATGCCAAAGATTCCATTACGGTCATTGCATTAAACACATGGTGTGATGACACTCTATTCTTGCCATCATCTGCCTGATTTGGAACACATCTCCCACCACATTTTCAAGCATACTATGACATCACCAGTCTGCAGCTCGTCCCTTAGGTTCTCCCCATGACATCAGTGTCTGCACCCAGGCAGGGGGTGTCTCTCTCCTTCCCGTGACCCAAAAACTTAACTCCTCTTGCCGTTCAGCGACCCCAGTCCAGTAACCTTATCCTTGACCTCAGAGGACGGGGTGAGACACAGCAGTGAGGAGATGTGGCGACACTGGAACAAGGTGAAGAGTGAGAAGAAATGTTTACCAAAGATGAGGGAGGATGGAGGTTGAGAGGCGGCGGTCAGCTAATCTCCTTTCAGGTGTGGGGTGTGGATGCCACACTGAGGTGTGAATGGCCAGAAAGAGACCAGATTACAAACCTTGGTGTCACAATAGAAGTGTGAACTAGGAGAGAAGTCTCAGAGGAGTGTGAAGAAGTGGAGAATAAAAGGATGCTCGTGGGGAAGTGCTCATGATGACGGGTCAGCGGGAGGTCTGCCGAGAGTGGTGAGGAGGTGAGAAAGACCAACATCTTGATTAGAAGGCAGCGTATTGGAAAGGTCATAAATTGAACTTTTTGTTCCTTAAAGTTTCACCTTTTTGTGAAAATGTCTACTTGAATGTGAAGGATGTTTGCGTAAAAAACGAAAAACACTGAGTGAGCACTAAGTCATTCTATTCTTCAATATTCCACCTCAAGTATTAATGTATTTAAGCACTCTTGACCATTTCCCTTCACTCTGACTGTTAAATACCCCCATTAGGTAAGTCAGAGGGACAAAAAAGAAAGGAATGATCTCACCTCTGAAGTGCCTGCAGATCCACTTTATGAAAAGATGATTTCATCACAAAGCGGTAGAGTTACATACGCAGCAGACTGGACTCTTCAAGGCAATATGACTGAAATTATTTTTTTAACATCCTGACAGCGAATGGCCCCTTAAAACCTACAAAACTGACTAACTGCAGCTTCATGGCGTACACTTACATAATTTAAAATTGCATTTCAAAATAAAAGAGGAACCACAACTGCCCTATTTTAGTGGTGAAAGCAACAACAATGGAGGTGAGGGGAAAAAAATCTTAGTTAAGTGAATTTGTGCATTTCACAGCTCCTAAGTCACTTCACAGCATGTTAAGTGTGCATACCATAATTAGAGTTGAATGTAATCATGGGCAATCATGCATGTGGCACAGCAGCACAGTGGGCTTGGTCTTTCTGTGCAGAGTTTGCAGGCTCTCCCTCTTCTTGCAAACATGAAATTGAAGGCTACATGTAGGTTAAATCTCCTGACAGTGGTCCAGCTAAATGGCCTTATCGAGCTAGATTTGTAGCTTGACTTAACTGTGCGTGTAAACATACTGAGTTTCTGTTCTCCACAGCACCGGCTTACAGCTGCAGTTGGTCCCTGAGGTGGCTGTCTGGCAGCTGCTTCTTACAGCTGAGTTAAACGCAGGGAACCAGTGTCACTACATTGTACTCAGTAAAACTGTATATGACAATTAAAGAATGCATATGCACAGAGATTTTCACATGAAAATATATATGATAATTTTTAGGAGTGATTACAAACTCTCCGACAATTGTGACAGTTCAGCATGGTGAACAGCAAGTTCATCAGTGCACATGCACGAAGTCTAAAACGGATGCAGCACTCGACTGTTGTGCCTCCTTGTCCATGCACAAGTGTGACATTATTAACGCAAACTCCCACTACTATTGCAAATATTCATAAAATACATATATTATGACTTTCCTAACAAGAGCTTTCATTTTAAGTACAATAAAACCTGAGTTGTTTCCCCTCAACACTGTACGCTAAATGCTACTTTTAGAACAGTTTTCTGCATTAATTTGCTGCTGTAGCAGCTTCATAATGTCCCACTGTTACTGTCATTTAAATTTAACAGAGACAGTGATGGAAAGGAATCCTCAGCCCACCCCTGGGATCACTGTAAAGATGCCTGCCCAGGCTGTTGCCCTGATGTGTGGGTGGGACATTTTAGAGGCATTCCAGCTCGACCAAGAAGTCCCTTTGTTGACTCTGTCCTCAGCTGCAGGTGGCCAGGAGCTCCCTGCTGGGTGCTGGAGAATCCCAGAGTCAGCACATTAGCCTGTGAAAAGGAGCAGATAAGGAGGGAGAGACCCCTGCTCCCCCACTGAGTTCCTGCCCCCCTGACAGCTGCTGCTTCACAGCTGTGAGTGAGTGAGTGAGTGTTTTACCAACTCCACTGAACTCAAACATATAGTACTGCACAGGATTAATGTAAACAAGTATAGAGAGAGCTTTTAGGCCCCTTGATTTTTGTTACTCATATGTTCTGACACCATAAGTTTGTTAAATTATTCAAGTATTCTTAAGACCTATATTTACAGTAGCTCTGCATTATGGATGCCATTCTGTTAATCACCTCAGGAAATTTAAATGAATATTCAAAAGAAATGTCAAGGAGTGCAGTGAGCAACCTTCAGCGAAATAATGAGGCAAACAAAGCTGCGGTGTATTTAGAGACTAATTTCTCCAAGCATGACCCTCCATCGAGCTCCCACAGTCCGCACCGGCTGAGGTAGGGGGTACGAGCACGGAGGTGGGAGTCGGGAGAAAACTTCACAGCACATTTGTCTGCTCTGAGAAATCAATAAAGCTTCTTTCATGTGAACTTCATGGGAGAGAAGAACCCAAAGAACACTCACAAAGGTTCATTAGTGAGTGTGCTTGCTTTCTTTCACTACAGCAGGGAGGAGAGTGCGAGCAGTTGCCTATGGGCAGAGTGAAAATGGCATAAAGAGAAGAGAAGGAAGATGTTTCTATTGCAAAGCCTATTGGCGCTATACAGCACAACGCTTTGCCATATGGGACTGGCAACATAAAATATGCATGTTAATCCATATGTTGCCTCTTTTTCCATGAATATTTAACACTCCAGCATCATTGAGGGTTATAACACATTGTCTAATAACTGTGGAGAGGTCCTAAGTGGAGTGTCAGTCTCTTATTCCTCGATTATCACAGGCATTGCGATCAATAAATCATAGCTTCTGACAGGGGGAATCAAAAGCCATGAATTTCAAAAGTAAGCTCAGCTGAAAATCGAACCGAAAAACTTTTGCTGGCTACCTGACTCGATACATGAAAGAACAAAGCTGATCTACGGGGCGGGAAATATTGATCGAGAGCCACAGAGAGGTGTGGAGAGTTCAGGTGCAGGTGAGTATGGATCCGTGCATCCGAAGTTTCGTAGGACAGATGTCGGGGTTATTCTGAGGTGAAGGTCGCAGGTTCAAACTCACGGCAGCTGTGGATGGATGTTTTCTGAAGGTTGCAGGAAGGTTACATCTTTTGTTGATGCAAAAACGCATCTACTCAAAAACAATCTAGATTTTATGTTTAAATACATGCAACAGAAGCTTTTGTTTTGCCAGATGTGCCATTAAAAAAGTTTTTTTTTTTTTCAAGGGATTAAAATACCTTGAGGATGTTATTTGTGAGACGGATTTCGTTTGATTTTTATTATCTAAATTCCCTCCCACTTAAAAGGAGACCCTTCCCCTCCATTAATAATTGACATCTTATTACTTATCCCCCTCATCGAGGCAAGCTTTGATGTGAGCCGCGTTCTTTTATCAGCACAGTGCTAAGTATTGATCGCTGGGCAGATAGGAGCACTATCAAAGGGATTCCTCGTGGGGCAGTCAACACCCGGTCACCTCATACTCCTGGAATGTGGTCAAGCACCGAGTTCAGCTCACTATCGCTGTCACATGTCTTTGCATCCCTCCGCTTCTTATTCGGCTCATCTCGTCTGAGCGCCGCTTATCTGGGTTAAATATTCACAAAGAAAAACAAAGCTGTTGAAATGACATCATCTGGAGTTGAAGGAGGGGATGTTGCCAAAGGGGGGTTCCACCGAAAGAACCTGTTAGGTCTCATGTTCTGGCTGAGCGTTACAGCGGATGATGATCTCATTCATAAAGCTCATTATGGTTCACTGGAGATGCTTATCTTCAGATGAGTAACAAACAACTGCAAACAGAATGTAAACATTGTAAATTACAGTAGGTTGCCGTGCATTAGATAAACACAGTATTTCTCTTGTTAACTGAAAACAATGTGAAAATAAAATTGGATTGAAATGCTCCTGGATTGACTCGTTATCGCACCACAGCAACCCAACTGAACAATAAACCAGGAAACAAAGCCTGCCAGTCACACGTGAACGGCGGGAAAAGTGCCCGAGAGTGTTGTGAGAATGATAAGCACCATCCCACTGCGCGTGAGGTGGATTATAACTTCAGGAGATTTATATAATCCATCTGCATTGGCAGACACAGACGTCCTTTGTTTATTCTATTAGGCACTTTCCCATCTAAATACATTTCATACATTAAGTCCATAAAGCATATGCTGCTTTACAGGCCGGCCATTGATTGTTATTCGACACTCGGAGACCAATCGTCAAAAGCACTTAGGCTACAATAAAACACTGAGCGTAGTCATAATGAGCATATCCTATTTAACCGAACAGAAAATACATTTTCACTGGTGGACACTTAGAGACCATTAACTGCAGTCGTGTAAGAGCCAGGCGTCTTTCCATCATCAATATCCCATAAGTGGACCTCTGCATGTATGCCGAGGGCCCAGCCGTGTGAGAAATCTCCCAGGCTGCCAGAGCTGTTGTTGTTGTTGTTGATCGTTTGTCCAGCCTGACTGACAGCACTTTTGTTTTCCGTCGATTAGACAATCTGACTTCATCACAGTCCACGAGGGGGTTCACATAACGCTGCCTGGAGGTCACCACACCCACGTGAACCCCTCCTGTCTGCTGACCGCCCCAGTGACAGAGCCACCTGACGGCCCGCCTTGAGTCCAGACCGAGACCAGACAGTGGACGTGGTGACCCCACCCTACTGACTCACACACACACACTTCACACTTGACACACTCAGACCTGCATGTAAATTTTTAATGGAATATACATTAAGGAGCATTCATGGTGATACATGATGTTTCCTCACAGCTAATATTTCAGCAGACTATGTATCAGATCTGGATTGAATGATTGATTTTCTATCAAGCTGCTTTTCTTGAATGAATAATTCAGGATTATTGCTTGTGACACCTTCAGCATATTCACTTACATGCTTTTCATCACGAGATTCAGATGGATTTTTCAAAATATTGCAGCGTGCTAAAAATGAATAAAAACTAGGCTTGGATCAGGTAATAGAGAGCTCTGTCTCTATGCACACCTATTATATTTTTTTTGTCATAGCACCGTACTTGTGTATTTGTGTATTTGTGTACACATGCCATGTTGCTTTGAGCACGCATTGTTGAGTTTGAGGAGTATGTGTTTGTGCCTTTTGATGACTTTCTCTCTTGGCCTCCTGTCTGTGATGAGAAATAAGAGAAGGCTGTGTCTGAGGTCACACACTGATTACATGTCCCCTAATGGGGTCAAATGACTCCTAAATGCTTTGTTTACACTTTTACAACCAGGACTAGGCTTTAAACCAAGTGTAATGAAATCTAAAGATTGCTAAACATTAAGCAGAGTGTCCATGTTTTCTGTGAACTTGAAGGACCATACCAGTCTATTTTTGACTTCTCATCATTAGCAGAGTTCGTCCCTATTTTCTACAAATGTTTTGTTAAAATTTGACCACATGGTTACTTTAGTAGACCTCAGACCTCATTCACTGCCATTCATGTTATAACAGGGTAAAGAAACACTATAGGACACGTAAAAGTTGCTAGGTAAGGCTGTTCACCCTTCTAAAGAGGTCTGTTTATTTGGTCAAAGCGAAAGAGAGAGGAGCCGTTGAGACAAAAGTTATTACGCCTGGAAAAATAGTTGCTTACAAGTGCTGCCTTACTAGCTTGAATATTAGTGTGAAGAGGAATTTTAACACAACTGTTATTTTTAACTAATGTCACACATTTTAAGGCACTTTCTGTAACTTTTATTGAATATGGACAAAATGTAAACAAACACAATATCTCATACATAAAGTTATTTTGGGAAAAATGCATGGGGTTTATGTGCATGTGGCCACTGCCAACTAAGGACAATGATGTGTAGCAACACTTGGATGGTCCTTTAAAGTGTCGCATGATGTTACGAGGAGAGAAAACAGACAAGAACTCTTTGGAAATGTAATTGACATGCAAACGACATGTTATTGTCAAACACAGCATTTGTGAAAATCTGTGAAACATATATTTTACCAAAATATTCCCAAAAGTTCTTAAAATAACGGCAAATACCAATGATTGAATCTGTGAACTGCAGTCATCACTTTCGATATTTATGTACTTTCTATGGTTCAAATACTGAGCCAATTATGGCCTGCTGTTTGTGTGGGTTTATGATAATTAGCTAGCTTAATTTTCCCTCCCAGATTGATGAGGGAGAAAGCAATCATGAGGGACTGGATTTATATGTTGATTCACAGCTTGAAGAAAGAGGATATTGCAGTGTTTTTTGTTTAATAGCTCCTGCATCTTTCAGGAGCCTCTCCAGTTTCAGCTGGCCTGAGTCCTAGAGCTGGATGAACAAGCGCCAGATAATTATCCGCACCAGTGTTAAGTACAAATTGCACAGATCGGCAGATCGGCTCTTGAAAGGACTCGCTGAAGCACAGATACAGTAACTCTCTAGTTGGCTGCAAACTTGTGCTGTCAACCCTTTGGTTGTGCAAATACGACCAAATAAAGAGCTCTTGAAAGACGAGCGAACACGCACGCAAACACGCAGCCAAAGCAAAAGACACACTTGACACTGATTGCTTATCATGAAAGTGTCTCTGTTGCACAATAAGTGAAGAGTGTGACTCAGTGTATTCTGTTTCACCTGCATGACAATAACAAGGGCAGGTGGCCGGAGCAGACCAAAGTCATATTTGATGTCCAACATCAGACTGCTCGCACCTGAAGAGTGTGACATCACAACAACTCTGAGGTGATAACCCGGCAACGGGCCAGCAGTTGTTGTGAGGATAAAGGATCAGCCTCCGTTTGCTTTTGCTGCTCTTTGAACCAGAAAACACTGAACAGAAAAGGATCACACATGAAAGGAGCAACTTGCTGAGAAAGCACAGAATTGGGGGTGCTACCTCTCATCAAAGAGGTTGAGTCACTTCAAGAGCAGAGATGCCTTTTCGAAACGCCTTGATGGTGGCAGCTGCAAACTGGTTGCTTGGCACCTGTCATTGTATCTGTCGAAAGTAAAAAGTTTGAGAGCGGTGTAGAGATGGGGTAGATCTCCGGGGGGGTCGTTGAAGTTGAAAAGATGAGCAGAATTGAAAAGATGATCCATCTCTGATGAA
>JAQLOL010000007.1:17804646-17823569 GCA_029783665.1 Naso thynnoides | reverse complement strand
GCTGTACAGTGAGAATGCTGTTTTAAAGGCAAAGGGTGGTCGCACCAAATATTATTTTGATTTAGATTCCTCTTCTGTTCATTCACTTTGCTTTTCGTTAACTGATAAACTATTAACACTTCTATTTTTGAAAGCATTCTAACTTTACAGCTTTTTCACACCAGCCCTAAAACTTTTGCACAGTACTGTACATCTGAGCTGAAAATGTTTGTGGTTATATTGGGAGTTGAGAGATCTGTCGAGATCTTGATCGTTCTGTGCACCTGTAGTAGAGAACATATTGTTTATTTTTGGTGTTAGCAGTATCTACATGTTTCAACTCGGCTCCTTTTCTATTAGATTAGATTAAGATTTATTTGTCCTTTTACAAGGAAAATTGTTTCCGCTTTCTATACGGCCTCAAAAAACTGGACAACAAGAAAGCTTCAACATGAATACAGAAATACAACATACACCCACCAACAACACAATTCTCAAACTTTACATGCACAAGACACACAAACTTAGACACATTACAAACTGGATGCTTTGTTCAATTCTGTTATGGCAGAGGGGACAAAACTTCTGCTGAAACTGACTTTTTTTAAGGTCCTTTCCTATAGCATTCTCATCAACTGATCAAACGTCTCATAAGGTTCAATGAGGTGGAGTGACATTATGTTTTTTGGCTTCTGAGGGAGTGCATGACAGAAATAATATAGACACCACTGCTCTGGAGTAACAATGCTTAACTTAACTTGTCACTTTCACTATAACAGGTCTAGATAAGGCATTCCATTATTATTTAAGCCTAACTTACTCGTCAAGGCTGATTTAGGTGAAAAAAACTTGTTTATCTGTTGTGAAACAAACAACCTACACACATATGTTCTGTGCTACAGGTGCCTAATTAGACTGATCCAGATCTAGGCCACTTTCAGCAGGATCTAGGTCATCCCACCTACAAAAAACAAAAGGCAAAAAAATGGCAGTTAAAAGTCAAATAGGCCTATAAAATGAAATGTTACTATGATTTTATAGACTGATGGACCCAATTTTGGTATAGTCACACTAATAGGCGCATAATTTTCTAAGACAACAAAAACTATAGCCAGACTTAAAAGTTTTCTATTATTTAGGCTATGTATGGCCTTCTCTTGAATACATAATAAATATGAAGGCTACACAGTTCAGATATCAGATCACATGAACAGGGTGTAGCCATCTGTGTTCCTTTCTCTCTTTAATGTCATGTGGCCATGCAGAGCTTCCCGGTGACAGCAGTTCACAGGTTTTTTTTTTGTTGTTTTTTTTTTGACCAGATTAGCAACAGTTGTAGTGTGAAAGCGTTCTCGTGCTACGGGGAATTTCCCGTCCACGTGTCTCAATACGCGATGGCGAAGGCGGGATGAAAACAAACGCGACGATTGGTTGGAGCGCTCGAGGGCTCCGCCCGCGCCGACACTCCGCACGGTTGAGCGACAGACGCACTGGCATCTTGAAGGAGGGTTTATTTACTAACTTCGAGCACCACGCCCGGACAGGCGGAGTCAGCTCGGGACCTGACGTCGGCGAAATGAAATCGGGCGTTGCACTTTTTCCCGCAGAATGGAAGTAGTCGTGGAGGTGACACGGACTAAACTCGCCTGACTTGCCAGGATATTGAACTCGTTGTCCTCTCCGTCTGACTTGAAGACAGCCCGTAACAACGAGGTCCATCTTAGTGGTAAGTTCCTTAAAACACATTGAAGTGTCCTCGTGCGTGAACGCTTTACTACCAGTCGGCACGAGCTCGGCTTGAACATTAAGTGTCATACGCAGCAGCAACAACAAAAAACGTGCCGCTGCTGTCGCTGAAACAACAGCTGCAGCAGCAGATACTTTGACATTTACCGTGTAGCCTGTATCACTGTGCTGTAGCCGTCAAAGCGGTCTAAACAAACACAGTTACATCGTTAAATGTAATTTCGCCAGTCAGTCAGTGAGTTAAGTTTTGAATTGTACCGGCTTTTCCCGGTCTGCGGAGCTCAGTCGGTGAATGGACTTCAGACCGCGCAGCTGTTTTTGCGGTAAGCGTTTCTCTGTCGCGTCTCGTGTCTTCATTAAATCATAGTGACAGCCGTTTTCTTCATAGAATTAAATACTTTGACGACGTGTAGCTACATTCGCGCTCTATACATGCGTAGACTTTTAGGCTATTTTCTAAAGTTAACGTTTCCTTTACGTTTCTACATCTCTGCGCACTCGTTCCCGATTTAAGTATTCTTTAAGACGTTGTTTCAAACATGCTTAGTCAGCGGATTGTCAACCAGCAGCCTAGACTTTTGGATGGATATTGCCGCGAGACTTTTGAAGCTTGAGGCAGTGAGTCATTTGTTGTGTATAGTGTTTGTTGGCCCATGCGAAGTAAAACGGTGCGACGTGAGCCTCTTGATAGGACTGAAATTGTTAACTGTGTCAATAACAGAGCAGCCTCGCCATCACCCTCTCTCCTTCCCCTCAGTCCGGGTTATTTTGTTTGCAGCAGGGGGAGCCACTGCCTGACACAAACCCTCAGCTCACTACCACAGTCGAGCGCCACAGAAAGCAACCTTAAGTACATGAAAGTTGAGCCTATTTTTTTTTTTTTCTGAGCCTTCCATGTTCTTACCCTTTGTTTGTCAAAACAAAGCATTAAGTGGTTTTACACACAGGGTTTATTGTGAAGGCACACAGTATATTGTGAGGTCTGGGCATGCTAGAGACAGACCAATCTGCTCATGTTGGGTGAAGAAAAGAAAACTCCTTCTCAGGGAGCTGGCAAGCTGACAGACCAGGGTAGCGAGAGTGGTTTAGGATTTTCTTCAAAGACTGTCATTACCCTTTAGCTGCGGACCCTAATTTGGAAGTGTGGTAGTAGTCTAACCCTGAATTACAACTCAATGGTGACTTGGGGGTTAGCTGTTGAGGCGACTTGAGTTTCACCCATATTTTGATAACTCTTTGACCCACCGTATCATTCAGGGTTGAGCCGAGTGCATCACTGGCACCAGAGGGTTTCCCAAGTGCTCCTTAAGATTCTTGCTGCTCTGCTGCAATGATTTGTAACCACACATTTTATTATTCCTGTCATTAAGTGTACACAGGGTGTAGATTTCAAATAGTATATGTGCACTGATACCTGCAATTGTTTGATGTAAAAGTATCCCATACTGGTAATTTAAGTTAGTTATGATGGGAGAGCTATTTAAGAAGCTTGGCTCCTGTCCACAACGCTGCTTAGCACAGACAAGAGAGATTCTACCTCTCCTGTAGCCGAGTCAGCCAAAGTTCTTTTTATGTAAATGTATCTCTACCGAGGTTCCTAACCGCAGTGAAATGTGTGGCTTCATTTCTGAGATGAGTAGAGCTATTTGTCTAAATAAGCACTGAGCTTTATGCCACAAATGAAGGCAGAGTGCTATGCTCATTTCTCCTCCCAACTGGTCCAGTGTGGTTTTATTGATTTGAGGGCACTCTTTATGTATCAGACAGGTTGTCTATAACGATAATGAATACCGTGGAGTAATGATCGCGCAATGAATGTGTCTGAGATCATCTCATCAGCTCTAGTGCAGACATTACGGAAAAACTTGTGATGCTTTTGATTCGTAAACTTACTTGAAGACAAAATGTGCCACATTCAGCTGTAGCAGTGACCTCTCTTTCCTTGTTCTATTGCTTTTTAAGGCTGCTTATCTTATAGCGCCCCCGTATGGACGATGAGGAGGATGATGTGTTTGAGCCAGACCCTCACTGCTGGCGCACCACATTCCGGGAGATAAAGTGTGAAGACCGGGGCACACAAACACCTGGCCCTGCCCTGGCACCGTACAACGGCATGCTGCCCTGTGGAGTCGCAGAGGAGCCCAGACCACTCTTCTACGGTGAGGCCGGTGACGTACGGTATTTCAAAAGAGAGAAAGGGAGATTGCCTCGTGCGTGATAACCAGTGTTATAAAACTGGAGCACGAAACTATAATATGAGACTTACTGTGAGAAATGGGTAACTGTGTTGCTGCGCTGATCTCATCCCTGGCGCCTGATAGTCGTGATCACAGTGGCTTTTATGGTCTGTATGGAGTGTACCCAGCTGCTTCGCTATTCAAAAGGCGCCAGACTGGCATTGTGAGTGAAAGGACGTGACAGAAGCGCGTACCTGCGTAAGCATGAACTGTACAGAGGACTGATTATCAGTGACAGCAAAGTTACATTGGTGCCATATACAAGTAATCATTCCTGTGTAGCTCCATGACAGCTGACTGCCCTCAGATCTGTGTCATGTGAATTTGTTGTGGATAAGTTAGGAAACTCCTCCATGACTCACAGAGTTTGATTAAAGAAACAAACAACAACAGCAAGGAAGTGGTGGTTAACACTAAGCATTTTAATTGGTTGAAGACATGTTCAGCAGTGCTTGACTGATCTTTGTACCTGTTACATCATCAGCACAGACGTAATTACGGTAAAAAAAAAACAAAAAAAAACACCCTGTCAGGTGTCATTGCTGTATTTAATTTGTTTTACTGAACACTGCTGGTGTTGACAAAATAATAAGTCTTAGCCTTGACACTCAACAGGCAACGCAGGTTTTCGTTTGCACTTCCCGGCACACTTTGAGCTTGTCGGGGATCAGGAAGAGAGGCGACAAGAAAGCGAAGGGGAGCAAAACAGGATGGAGCAGCCACCCCGACAGCAGCCCGTGGCCCACAGTGTGGAGGCCTGCATTGGTCAAAAACTCCAGCTGATAGGAGACCAGTTTCACCGGGAACACCTACAACTGGTGAGGAGGAAATATGCATCCTGCTGACTGTACAAACCCAAGACAGACACTGTGGCCTCTGGTTTGATGGCAGTAAACAAGTGCAGCTGGGCAATAATACCCTAAGCAGCAACAGTCTCCCCTCAGTTCACTTCGTGAAGTGATGCGTGCAGGAAATCCCGATGAAGAAGTGTTTGACTATTCCTCTGACAGTTGTCAAATTTGTCTAACAGTTTGCTACCTGTTACTGCTGCCGGGCAAACAGTTCTCTTACTTATATTTGGATAGCCTCTAGACAAGGCACTTAAACTGAGCTGGCAAAATAAAAGTGCAGTAAAACCAGGAGGATACGCTATTATACAAATCAGTTCGTTTAATATTACACTCATAACCATGTGAGAAAAACATCATAAACACTTCTTGGTTCTTTGCTTTTAAAACATAACAGTGGTACAGAAACAGTGAAGAATTTCCCACCTCATTAATTCTTATGCAGCAGGAAATTTAATTTCTTAAATGAGCCACTTAAGAAATAAAACGCTCCACAGAACTATTTTAAAGGTGGAGGAGAGACTTTTCCTTGTTTTTGCAATGATTTTAGGGGATCCTTGGATTACCAGAACTTGTATATATTTCACTCTGATTTTGGCTCTTTATATCAGCAGCTCATATAGGTTTTACACAAAGAACCCACAGAGCTTTTATTTTGAATCAGCTCTACTTTTTTGTCTGGCTTTACAATATGATGCAGATTAACCATAACTCCACTGCCATCAAAGTAGATGTTACTGTGTTTGCGTGGTTTGACCTGTAAGTGTGTGTCAGGTTACAGTGATGTTTTTTTGTAAAGTCAAAGTTAAAGAAAAAAAGAGTAGCCCTCACATCAACTTTTTTTTTTTTTTTTTTAAACTTACATTTGGATCCCGTGATGATCCGTCAAAGATTTACAGTGGGGCAAAAAGTTTGCTCTCTTGTATTGTGTTTGCTCCGTGTTTGTTTTGGAGAGGCTGTGCACATGCAGAAACTTAAAGAGCCCAGTGTTTCACCCCCCTCACCACCCCACCCCCACCCTATGAGCCAAAGACATTTATGAACCAGGACAACCCATCCCCCACCTCGCCAACCCCAGGCCCTCCCCCCTGCCTCCTCTTCCTGTTTATTTCTCTCTCTCTCTCCTTTCTCCTGTTTCCTCAGTGTGCTGTGGCGGCAAGCAGCATTAGAGGATGCCCGGCCTCAAACAATGCAATGTGGTCACAGTGACGCCGTCCACTGAGTCTGTGTGCTTCTCAATGTTGCTTGCGATGTTCGACCGCGACACACGGTCGTTCCATCGGCTTGAAAATCAAAAATGTACATAAACTGTCGGGGGAGTGCCGGCGCCTCCTGTTGCACAAGTGGAACAGTCTTGCACATGTATTTATTCACACCTGCCGATTTAAATGCACACACACTGAGACGTCCAAGAAAAAAGCAGAAGTGGCGGGAGAAGGTAAACATGTTGTAACCTAAGCCTGTAACTCAGCACGCGAGCCCCAAGGGGGACAGCTGTGGTTCTAGGGAGTCTCCAGTCAGCCCCTTCCCTCGGCCACAGGAGACAACCAAATAAGAGGTCTACGCAGCCATAAAGAGAGGGGGCTGGGATCCATAATGATGCTATTAGCTTGTATATGAGGAAAGGAGGTTTGGAAATGAACCTCAAATGATCAAGTAACAACCATCTTCAGTTGTTTTAAAACCACCCTTTGGGAAAGAAACCCTTCCGTGATACATAATAACATAATTCTTCTTTTAACTTCATACTCTGAAGTGCGAGACATTTTCTGATTTTCTCATGCACTTATCAAGTTATTTATACCCCTGCAGCTTAGCGTGACTCATGTGTTGTGACACTGACAAAAGCAACACTGACAACCAGACAGTCAGACAGGAGGGTTGCTCTCTGATGTGTGCAGCTGAGTTTTACTGACGCACAAGGGAGGCAGGCCTGGGTCAGGGGATGAGGAAGTGGCTTGTGCTTCTTTTTGCTGGTTGAGTAAGCAGCAGAGAGGACAGTCAGAGTGAGAATGGCCCTGTGAGGTCACATCCTGATGCTGCAAGTGACAGGGCACAGATGCACTGATGTTGTGATGGTGAGAATAACTTTAGCCTGCATCATGAAGAGAAAAGGACCTTGTAATGCTAACTTAGAGACCAGTATGACCACTGTTCACCCTTGTCATTCAAATGGAGCATAACTAAGTGTTTGCCAGTGTGTAAATGTGCAGAGTGTGTGTGGCTGGAGGGATGTTTTTATAACCCAAACACTGACGTGTGGTTTTGGGTGCTTAATACTGCTGAATCCTCTAATTGCTATTTCCAGCTCTGGTTGCACAATTAATTGGGCTGTGCGTGTGTACATGCTCATGCAAGAAAACACTCATACTTGTTTTTCTACTTTGAGCTGCCTCTCACCTTGCAGAGTCTGACAGTCAGTGCAAAACTGTCACCCCATAATAGAGGTACTGTTTGTCAGTTCTCATTCCTGTCGGCTCCTGTCAGTAGGTGATTGCAATCATTCAGTGCAGACACTTGTCCCTGAGCCTCACAAGTGCCTTCGACTGCCATCATTTTGACGGATTTGGGAGCGATGTGGCTGTGAGTGTTCCTCGTGTGAGCCCACGGCCCTCTGGCGAAAGGAGGGATTAGGTAGCGGAGGAGTGCTGGTGGATGCTGACAGATAAATTGCTCCTCAGTCAGAGAGGGCTGGAGGGGATGCCGAGGTCCCCAGAGGATGGCTGACATTAGCCAGCCCGCCATTTGAGCCACAGCAATAATGACGGTCACAATGGCAGGAAGACGGCTCTGGCCTGCGCAGGGCAAGGAGCAGAGTTGGGTTTCATCCCCATGTTTTTTTAAGAGAGACGACTATTGGTGCTTTCGATAGGAGGTGTTGAAAGCAGGGTTGAATGTCTCCTGTGTGTGTATATGTATGTACAAATGTGTGTGTGTGTGTGTGTGTGTGTGTGTGTGTGTGTGTGTCTGCACACACACAGCATTTGCGGCTTTATCTCGCCACTGTTCCAGTGAGGGCACAGCACTCTCTCCTTTCAGCACTCAAAGGGGGAAGGAGTGGAGTCGCACTGGAAATAAAAACACACAAACCCGGCTTTGGGTGTTTACTTTTTTTATTCCTCGTTCAGTGATTGTTGTTCACAGTAAATTTGTGCTGCTGTCTATTATCTAATACCACAGCTTTCTGTTTGTATTTTTCCTCGTCTCCTCCCTGATGTGACTAATCCAGAGATTCTTGCTGTTGAGGCTGCCCTGTTTGCTCAAGAGATAAGAGCGAGCTTTGGAGCAGCTGGCTGGACAGACAGGTCACATGTCAAACTGATAAAGCACATCAGGCTGGTGTCACAGTGACGACAGCGAGCATCTGGCGAGACTCTGCCGTTCTATTGCCAGCTAAATTTAGAGCACGAGCCACATTTTGACAGTTGGTGGCATGACTCATGATTAAGTTGCGACAGGCCTGCACACACCTCTTTTTTCTCAGTTTTGCTCTCTCTTTCTCCCTGTTTGTCTCAGAGTTTCTCTCCCAGCTCGGTGGAGAGGGGGGCAAGAGGTCACAGGAACATTCTGTTTCTGTTTATAAAGATAAGTTGCCTCTCGTGCAGCTTAAAGTTAACACACAAGCTTTGTGGCATGAGAAACCCCTCACTTTACTCATTAGACCCCTGCAGCTTTAGCTGTCTAACATTTAAACTAGTGCTGTCAATCAATTAAAAAAATTAATCAAGTTAATCACTGTAAAATTCTGTGATTAATTTCAAATTAATCACACATCTTTATGTTCAGTTCTAAATGTGCCTTGAATAGATATTTTATAAGTTTTAATACTTGTATCAAAGTGAGTCTGGACAAATATACTTGTTTTACGCAAATGTATGTTTATTGTTATTGCAGCCATCCAAAACAATGACAAATACTGTGATATAAATTTTGATCGAGCACCCGCTGCTTTGCTAATTTTAGTCTGTTGTGATCAGGGCTCGATTGCTCATGTCTGTAGTATGGTTGCTATGAGCAACAACAGCCCCTTCAGTCTCATCTCCGTGTCTTATTTAGCCCATTATTAGTCATAAGTGTCATATTAAACACTCGTCCACATTATAATAGTGTCCCAGTTTAATACAGACTATAGCATGGTGCCAGAAAACAGAGTTGTGGAGTTATTTGAGTGAGGTCGGTGTGCTAATGGAGCTAGCGTGGAAGCTAACAGCTGACTGCAGTCAACCAGTGCAAACATGGAGCAGCTCAAGCTGCTGTCACCACTAAGACTCACAGGTAACATTATGGTGTCCCAGTGTAATGCAGATTATGACAAATACTGTCTAGAATATATACTAACTCCTCCACTTTAGCTTTATTGTCTTATGTTGTGTATCTGGTATAAATGTCTATGGTGATCGCTTCCTGATTTTCCATACAGTGGGGCAAACTGAGGGCAAGAATGTGTGTGTGTTAATCGTGCGTGGAGAAAAAAAAAAAAAAAACAGCATTAAAATAAATTTGCTTTAAGATGTTATTAATGCGTTAACCTTGACAGCACTGATTTAAACCCAAATCACTTTTAAATATTTCAAATATTGACACAAAACATGCATATAGCAGCACATGTGCAGTTATTTTGATCTGACCTTTTTTTTTTAATCCCAGAGTTGTAACTGACTGTAGCCTCTCTTATAATTTGGTTTCAAATTTAGAAGACTTCAGGCACGCCAGTGTTTATCAAGTCGAGTCATGCTGGCTGCCAGCTCATCCCCTCCGTGCTGCATATGAACATGGAGTGTGTTTACGTGAAGCACAGATTATGGTTTTATTATATCCCGATCAAAATATCCCCGGGCAAGATTTAGATGTCATGCAACAAAGAAAGAAAGTCTTATCAAGATTCCCAGTGGTCTTTAATGATTTTTTTTCACCTTTTGGTTTTGTTTTGAACATAAAATATGTAAGCAAGTAGTAAGTGCGCTATAATGCACACATGTTGGTTTAAACCTGGCAAAGCTTATGCAACACCCTGCAATGTTCCACCACAAACTGATAAGCAAATAGAAACCCAGAGGCTTATCGCAGTGACAGTTCATGGCTGGTAACTAGGTCAATGTTTGGACACCACCTGAGCAGTCGTGTAAATATGGCGTATCTTATCTCTCCTTGTCGATATTTTGGCTTTCATTAACAGCAACAGAATGTTTCCATGAAAAGGAACGGCATCGGGTGCGTTGTCATGAAAAAGTAATCTCAAGTTTCCCTCAGTTTACAACTCATATGGGCTGAAAATAGCCGCGGCATTATCAGGCGAGGTGGAGTCTGCCTTTCGTCTGCAGATGAGCTGTTGCGCTACTGTACCTCTCTCGTGCAGATATGTGTTTTCCAGAGGCTCCCTGCCTCTCATCAGGAGCTCCCTAATCCCATTTGGTGTAATTATCTTATCTCAGCTTCTCAATGGCAGAGATAGCATTATCCCTGCTAATCGCACACAATTCAGTTGGCTCACAAACATGAGAGAGTCTCTTCCCGAGCCACTTGCTGCTGGACTCTGCCAGAAAGATTAGAAAAAGTGTGACCGTATGATGAATGTGTTTATGGCTCGGAATGTGTGTAAAGATCGCTGGATTGTGTAGGGATCCTGCACACAAAAGGAGGCCTCTCTAATAAGCACTTTTGGGGACAGAAGGAGACTGTTGTGAAAATATCAGCGTCGTTCCGGTGTCTGGTTTTAACTTAGCCTGTCGGTTGACCCTTGTCACCGCGCTCAACTGTCAATCAACACACATCACAGTCAACCAAAAACTTCTATTGTGGCTATTTCACTAGTTTCAGAAGAGTCTCACAAACTTGTGTACATTTCTATTTTATTTGTTGTTTCAGTATCATCGAAACCAAAGGAACCAGGGGCCGCTGTGGTGGCGCCTCGGTGCAGCTCTGCTCAGCCTTCTGTTTGACAGGGGGTTCATCGCTGGAGGAGGTGGAGCGGGACGGAGGTGAGGGGGGTCCTCCCTTCACATCCCTATTCTTCATCTCTCTGAGGAACTGGACTCCTGATGGCACTGTCATTTCTAACACGGGTCTGTTTTGGGTGGGGGGAGAGAGGAGACATGAAGTCGCCGCGGGACGGAGACAACCAACTTTTATACAAGGTCATGTGTGTTTTTTTCTTTCCAAGAAGATGCCATGATGCTCCGAGATTCCTCTACAGGACAATGTTCATATTTTGGTATACGTGTGGTGTAGTAGTTTTGTACAGTACATTGTTCATGTAAAATTTTTGCACTTCAATATGTATCCATCTTTAATGACCTCCGCAGACCCTGGGAATGCCTTATCCAATGTATTCCGCCAGAATGAGTATTGAGCAATTTTTTTTTTTTTGACAGGCAAGATGAGATGGTTAGGAAATGAAAGGAAATGTGGTGTGAGGTTTTCTTTCCTGAAGTCTCCCAGGCGACCAGACGAGTTGATTTGATTATTTCCAAAGAAGCAACTCAGAACAAAGCATTTTGCACCTCACCTCAATGGAACATTTATCTCCTGAATTTCTTCATTTTGCTTCCTACTTTGCTTTTCTTACTTCTCCATTTTCTTCAGTACGGTGTTATGTTTGAACATGATCCCTCTGTATCATTCAAAATATTGGGAACAAAGTAAAGTCTCTGCAGACATCTTTTTAAATATGCACCAGTGTTTCAAAGCAAGCCTTTCCTCAGTCACGTGCTACATGTCAAACAGCTAGAACATTTTGGCTCCGCAGGTATTGGGGTGGAGTTTGCATCAGTATTGAACCTCAAATTAAGGTCAAACAAGCCTGGTGACTGCCAGCAAACCTGTGTACAACACATTCAGATTGCAGGCAAGCGCTTTTTGATGCTGATAGAAATATTAGAAATTGGGAGTGTAACACTAAAAAAACAAAAAGCAGTTATCTATACCTAATAGGTGCTTTGTTGATTGACAAAACTAAACACCAAGCAATAGCAGAAACAGTAAACTAAATCAATACTTGAAGACAAACACACTGTAAAAATACTTAAGGCTGCACTAAAATATTGTCAAGAGATCATTTTATAAACATTAATCAACATGTTATACACATACTTATCACTTATTATATGTAAATTTTTTTTGTACAGCAGCTTGACTGCATTAAAGCTGGGGTAGGCAGTCTATATTTGGTGTCATCTGGCAAAAATTTCATAGTAACCTTTCATCTTTTTTAAACTCATGTGATCTCAAAGAACACTAGATGTCTGCACCTCTCCTTGACTCTGTATTCAGGCTTTAGAAAATAAAGACCGTGACAGGCACCTTTCGGCCGATCGCGGGTCATTACAGATAGGACTTGTGCCTATTGGCTGCTCTATGCAGTGCTTTTTAATGACAGGTGACATTGCTACGAGCTGATTGGCTGTTAAAACAAGTAAAGTGCCTTACGGTCTAAATCTGGCCTCTGCTGACGGAAGTGTCTGCAGGCGACACCATCAGCTGATTTGAGTCGAGTTTGCTCCACTGCAACTTTCCCTGCAACTGTTTGGCCTCGAGGTGAATCTATGGTGTAAACTGGCCTTAAAAGACAGAGCAACAACGAACGAAATAAAACGCGAGCTGGAGCAAAACGGGGGGAGGGAAGTTGAGGGGAGTTGCTTCCTTAGGAGTTTCATGCTACACCTAGCTTGATTTCTAGACGTTGCCTACCTCAACTTTAAGATCACACTCTTAAGTTATTGGATGTTGCAGATTTAGAGTTGATTTTGCCACTTCCCTCAATGGAGTGCACTTAACAGTAGTTGAAGGTTTAGAGTAATGTCAGTAGATCTAAAGCCTGTGACTAACACATGCTGTCTGGCATGTAGCACACTAAAGAAAAGCTGTGCAAGAAACTTAAAAAGATGCATGAAAAGATACTAAGATTTAAACTGTGTCGAGTTTTACATGTGTGATGGAGGTCTAGCACCGGTGCACTAAATTCTGACGTTAGAGGAAAGCACATTTTTTGTTTTGTTATACAGAGCAAAGTAAAGAAATCTTCACTTAAAAAAAGTATTTGAGCAAGTCTACCAGAGTGATTTAAATTTGAATGAGAACAACAGATTCTCTTTCTTCAATTTGTTCCCCGATTCACCCTCCAGTTTAATTTCTCCCCGTGTTTTCGATGTGTTCGTTTCATGTGATTGTTTTCAGACCTCCATGCCCTTGAAGTGGAACTGTGGATCCACTGTTTTTGCACTAGATATTCGCCCTTCAAGAGTTCAGATTGTTACCGAGCTAACCTCTGTCTTGAATGAAGGTTTTTCAGTTATGACTTGTTTTCTTGCCACATTTCACTCAAACAATCGATGTTGTGAACTGACTGAACGCAGTCTAGAATCTGGATTGGACATGGTTTCTTGACATTTAACAAATCAGTGTTTCAGGCCATAGTAGAATTAAAATAGAACCACGTGCCTCCATTTAAAGGTTTCTGCCCTGGTTTGTTTTTTAAAGCCCACATGCACTCTGAACACCAAACAAAACTGCATAATCAACCTGTGAAACAGATCTTCTCAGGCTTTTTTGGGGGGATTTCACATTGTTTTATATTCTGTTGGGTGGTTTTGTGTTGTCTTTGGTGCTCAGATCCAGACTTGGGACTTTTTTATTTAACATAACCATCAGTGACTCAGCAGATGACAGAGAGTGGAAATGACTGTAATTGTTGAAATATGAATATATGTGTAAAGACACTGTTGACGATGCTGTTTGTATATTTCTCTATTGCTGAACCCAGGTCAACCTTTAGACCCAAGGAGCAGTACATATCAGGGGTCTGTAATTACTTGCTCCTCACAACGTGTCAAGTTTATCACTGCTTAATTGGGGTTTCCTCTCATTTTCTTAAAGATGTCTCAGGGACGGACTGCGTGGGCTACTGGTAACCTTGAGAATCTATTGGTTAGAAGGAGAGCAGTTGTTTTTTTCCCACCCTTTTTTTCATGACAAAACATCCCAGGGTGTTGTCGGATCTCTTATTTCCAGTTTTATTTCAATGTAAAAATTCCTCTCGGCCAATTTCTCAGCACACACACAAAGGTACAGTTTGACTGAGGAGACTGAGGCTGACTTGCTGACTGTGGTGGCGACGGGGGGCTACTGAGCGAGTAGTAGGCGGGTGAGGTGCACTGAATGTGGTTGTGGTTATAGTTTCCTGCGGATCCTGAACGCTGAGCCAGTCACTGTAGCGCCCCGTCCCACCATTGGCTCTTGGCTTCCTCTTTGTGCTGCTCCTTTTTTACGTGGGTATTGTTCATCGGTTCATTTTTCTTTGTAATTTATTTTTTACCTTTTTATTTATTTTGTACATTTGCCCATTTCTACTGTATACACTTGTGTGTGCAATTCCTATTTTTCTTTTTTTATAGCCTTGAACTTGTAAATTCTTCTGTCGTTTGACTGTGTGGAGCAGCTTGGCTTGCTAAAGGATTTAGGCTGTAAGAGGTTTGCAGTTTGACTTTTTAAAGGATAACAACTGTGGTCACACTGAATTCATGCTGGTTACAATGGCTGTCAATGGTAGTAATTGTTTCACCAAAACTGAGAATTTCTGTCAGAGCTCCACATCTGAGGAGGACAGTTTTGTGCAGTGGAAGTAAAGAATCCATCCATATATCAAAATGTAACAATTAGTGGCATATAAGCAACAGCTTGACAGTGGAAAAGTGAAGTTGATTGGTAATTTTCTGTCATATTTCTGTTGTCTTACTGTCTTACTTTTGCTTTACACTATAACCAGCTAGACTCCCCAATGACCACAGCTGTTGCCCTTCATGAAGGAGAAAACTGCAAACCTTACCTTTCAAGCCTTCATATGTTTGATACTCAAAACATAGATTTTGGGTGGAGTAATTCTCTTAAAAGGTTGTGATTTTCCAGGGATGGGCCCAACCAACTCGGACCTTTTTCATTATCTTTCACCAGTCATCATGAGTAGATTCACAATACGTGGTTTTAAAAAGCAGCGGCTTTGACGCAGTTTAGCCTTTTAACAGTCAAACCACATAGAAAAGGTTGCCTATGTATTCTTCTCAAGTCACAGGGCGTTAGTTTGTGTTTATTCTTTAATCTTGATCATTGTGTTGTAATCAATATGCACTGGAAAGTACTTTGTTTCTGTAGATCCCATGGGTCCCTTATCCATTGTGTGTTAATGTATAGTGTATACTCTGGACTGTTCTCTCGGGCTAATCTTGCCATGTGTCAGACGTATATCTGTGCATCGACCAAGTAGACTCGGATCGATAGCCTGTTTGATTTATTGGAAAGGGAAACAAGCCACCATGGTGCCCTTGTATAATTTTGTTAGAGTGAGGTTCCGAAGCTGCACTCATCACATTAAACTGTGTGAGTGTGGAGAATCCCGAGAGCGGGACATGTATTTTATGGAAACCGCAGTGTCTTGAATTTTGTAGTCCACTTTATATAAATTTGAAGTTTTCCAGGAAGGTTTTTAATTTGTTTTTTGTTTTTTTTAATGTTAACATTTCTTCTTCATGGTCTTTCTTACCTTTTTAAAATGTATTTTCTTAAGAAAAAGGACCTGCTTTTGTAAGGACAGTTTGTGCTTGTTAAATAATTTTAATGAGAGTAGGATCCTTCTGAAGTCCATGAGATCAAGGGCATTTTTTAATACAAAAATGAACTTGCAACATTCCTTGCACATCTCACTGTGGTGTACAAAACAAAACCAAGCAAACCAAAATAATTCATGGTTGTGGGTAATTTGGCTTATGTGCTTGTGGCTATGAAATATTTGCCCTTCATTGCAGAACAGATAAAGTGTACATGTATTTGTAAAACCTCGGAATATGCCTTTAACTGCTCAGTTTCAATGAAGTCTTGATTATCACACACTCTCTGTTATACCAAGAAATGAGACCCAGCGAAAATGTAGCATTTTTGTAAACATTGACTGTGTGTTTTCGAGACTCTACTGTGCACTCATTTTTTGTGTTTATATATATTTTTTGGTTGTTGATATAATATGGAAGTAAAGACAATTTGTTATGTAGTGCAATACGCTGTACATACGGAGCTTTGCTCTACAAATCTTTTTTCTGGATTTTCTTGTTGTTTATTGGTACTTTTTTCAATAAAATTTTATTGAAAGTGTCAAGTTGAGTCGCGTTTGTGTTTGGATGACAGGAACACAAGCTACCATGGTACCCAAACTTTTTTTTTAGTTTCCTTTAATTTCCTTTCATATTGTGTTGATTGTAGCAGCATGTGTGGACAAAAGCGGCACTGCTTGCTATCATAAAAATCTTGCCTAGTGCGAGCATTTGTTTTGGAAGAGTGTGGTAGAAATAACACACCGCCTATTTGCACAATATCAGTTCGACCATAAATCCAAATTTTTTTTGAGTTTTTAAGAAAAATTATCCTCCTGCTTCCAACCATAGATAGTAAAATATTGAAAAGTGGATTTTTTATGCTTGTTAGCAACAAATCGTCTCTTCTGGTCCATGTGCCGTAAAGCATTTCGAAGCATTTCTGCTGATTGAACGGATCGGGCAAAGGCTTTGTGAAAAAAGAAAAGTAATCTCCAATCTCCTCGCCGATGGTCTCATTTGCCAATGTAGGTGAGATTTGAGGCATCAGTATAAAACTTACACTGCTTCGCAACCAGATAAAAGTTCCAGGGACTTTAATGTGTAATGAAAACTGGAGGAAATGTGAGAGATCAGAGGAATGCCTCTCCTCCAATAGATGTTTGCTAGAAGAATCAGATTAGCGACATAAAAAATCAAATTTTTGCTTATAAATATACATAGGTCTAATTATAAGTCAAGACTTGAACACCTGAAACAGACAGAATAAAGAAAAGAATTAACATTCTCCTTTATTCTGTTCCCACTTGTTTGAGCCCTAGTTTTTAATTTGAAGCATTCTATTGTGAAAGTAAGCCATTGATGGATTAGCCAGTATCTGGACTGAGCCTGTCACATCCCTCCTGCTGTTAGGTCATTAATTTATTGGGAGCAACAGGGCTTCCAGCTCTCTCAAATATCTGTTGTCTACACCCTACACACACACAAGCCCCTGTATAGAGCAAACAAGTGGAGTTACCTCACATTGCATTACTGTCACTTTCGAAAAGGTTAAAGCCAACGCTGCTGAGCCTGCAGATTAGTTACACTGCAGCGCGAATGCCCTGGAGATATGGGAATGATTGATCACTCCTGACACATATAAACATGAAAGTTTAGTGTGTGTTTTGCTCATCTGTGTGGAGTGCAAAAGTGCATTCTTCTCAAGTTTTAAAAAGCTTGTATTCATTTGTGTGAAGGCTGTTTCTCAATATCTGTCCAATATAAATGTTTATGTACTTTCCTAACAGTGTGCTCGCAATCACACCCAGGATTCTGTTGCTCTTTTATTCAACAAACCAGACATCTTACGTACAATCGCCTCCCTCGGGGCTGACGCGTGGCACTTCTATTATCGCACATGCCAAGTACACTTCACAACACCTGACTCACCTGTTTGGCCACTTTCAGTGAGAAAAACTCCCTTGTCTGTGGCCCCCCGATACAAACGCATGCACACAATGACGTGTGTCAGAGGATGTGGTTGAAACAGAACAGCTTCTAACCCAGACAAGGTTGGTTTTGCGTACACAACTGTTCAGCACTCCCCTCGTAATCCTTTGTCTTCTGAGTGTTAAGTGTAGGAATTTTAAGCCATAATGGGAGCTAATTAAGAATGCTATTTATACAACTGTCAAAACATGTAAAGATCATATGACTAGAGGCCTCAGTGTAATCTTTGAAAAGGAGATTGCTTGCTTTTTTTTAGATATTATGCTAAATTTTGATCCTTTGGCAGCAGTGCGCAAAGGCTCTCTGCTGCTTCCTTTGCTGTTTACTTCGGCTTCATGGCTCCTATGGTCCTCTTCTCTAGGCTCTGCACTTTAATGGGTAGAGCAATGGCTTTCCCTGGCCCAAACAATGGCTCCTCTGTTCCCGTGGCCTGGCTGCCAGCTGAAAGAGACACCCATTAGAGAAGCGTCTATCTCTGGGGTCAGGTCCAGGGGTCACACACAAGTACGGCTCTTGTTTATGTCTGCAAAGCCAATCAAAACACTGCAGCCTACATGGTTAACTCCTACTTGCCTGGCTCTCTTACAGACTGAAGAGGAGTTTCTGCTTTAGCTAAAGTCACAGAGTGCAATGCATTCAACCACAGCTTTAACTTGTCCCTCTCACTCTGTTTTAAAGTGGCATGTTGTGTCACTGAGTGAATGAAGTAGCTGCATGAGAGAGAATAACAGCAAATTAGTGTCGACAAGCACCTCAGCACCTGCTTCGCGCCACCAGCCACAGATTCAGCCCGCAGCCCTGAGACCTCTTCAAGTGGCTCCTCACACCAGCACACACAGGCAATTACTGAATTATCACCTGTGAGCTCACACTGTTCATTGGGCTATAATTTAATGTAGGCATGATTTGAGGAAAGGAGCCAAAGTCAATTTTAATGAGTCTGCATTTATCTCATTTGCTAGCAGCAAAATAGAGAGTGCTGTACAGAAAAAGTTACAAATAAATGAATTATTTTAGCTTCTGTTGCAACGGTGATAAATCTTGTTTATCACAGATCTACAGCTCCAATGGAAAGTCGTGAGCATATCAGTGGTTACTATCCAAAGTGATACAGAGAATTGCAATGAAATTTAGTACATTAATAGTTCTCCATAATAAACACCACAAACTTCTCCTTTAATGCCACCAGCACATAAGCCAGGTTTTAAGTGTAATATTCCCACAGCATAAGAGTTTTAAGATAGGCTGAATTGAGCAGTAACAGTTACTTTAATAATAGCTGTATGCTACTTTGTGTTTAGTGGTAATTAACAAATCCTAGCATGCTAGCATGCTAATTTAAGACTGCAAACTTAGTAAAAATTGACAGCCAACACTTAAACCCTGGTAATCATAGACCTGTTGGAATTTTCACTGTCAGCATTTTGGAACATTAACATTAGCATTTAGCATTAGCTCAAAGCTAAATATGTCCAAATACAGTCTTTCAGAGTTGCATGGTCTGTCACCAAAGTAAACAATGAAGATATTATCTGTAATGTTTGAGC
>JAQLOL010000007.1:17770373-17790636 GCA_029783665.1 Naso thynnoides | reverse complement strand
GTTCCAGTAACAGGATCTGCAGAGGTAGAATCTGGACCCCAGGCAGCAAAAACAATCATCTGGCTTCTACTGGGAGTTAGGAGCAGGCCCTCTGCCAATAATAACAACTCTCTCATCAACCGAGGGAGCGAGAGCAAAAGAGAGCAGCAAGGGGGAGTAACAGTGTTTATCTCTTGTTGTGTTGTGTAGGTGGATGTGAGCGTTTTTCCGCAATGCTTCGCTTGTGGGATCGAAACATCGCAGGGACCCGTGTGTGACCACAAAGTCAGCCTCATGACCTTTTGTTCCGTCACATGCACAAACACGCACACACAGGCTGTCAAACAGTAAAAGAAGCAACAGGAGGTACCTCTCACTGCCACTGCCACCACACACACACACACACATACACACACACACATATAACCGAATCTGTGCAAAAACAACATGTCAAGGATATAGCTTCTTTTTCTCAGGATGGTGAACTTTGGGTTTGCATCCACCACAAGCTAACAATGATAAGGTCAACACATGCAGGAAACAAGAAGCTGTGAGCACACATTTAGATTTAGATTTGCGAAATAGTCGCAGTTTCTGGACCGAAACCTGCTCTCATTTGGATCCTGCTCAAGTGTAAAAGTGCTTTGAAATTATAAAGTGGAAATATAAAGAATAACAATGCACACAAAGAAAAATAAACACAGATGTACACAAGCAAACAAATGTTGTGATATCCTGTTTTGTTTTGAATCGTGCGTGTGTGTGTGTGTGTGTGTGTGTTTGCGTGTGTGTGATTTCAGTCTAGCTAAAGGGATTTGGGATGCCTGTCTTAAATATTCTGTCTGGTTTTCCCTGAGGCCTTCTGGTGAGGACAGATCCCTGCTGGAGACTGACTCTGTCTGCATGAATCACAGCGTGGGCGTGTGTATGTGTGTGTGTGTATGAGATCTTGCATGTTTATATGTATCGGACTTTGTTTGTGCCTGCCCATTTTCTCTGCTGTCCATCTTATCCCTGTTCCCCAGATTTTCTCCCTCTCTCTTATCATTATTTTCTGCCCCATCATTCTGCCGAGAACTTCACCCAAGGTTTCCTGACTGAAAAGAGGTAGCCAGTGTCATTTGCACCAGTCAGAGCTGCTTTATCAATGCACACCTGTGACCACAAAAAGCCACCCACATTGGTGCTTATGTGTCATTTAGCAAGCCAGTGTTTCAGCTACTGTTCACTCAAACATTTAAAGCACTTTAAAGTATGGATAATGCCACTTATGGCATGTGGGGATTTTTTGGTTAAGTAATTACAAAAAAGCATTTGTGTTTCTGAAAATGACTTCATTACCCAGAAATTAGTTAAATCAACTTTGTCACTCTGTCTCTTAGCTGATGTGGGTGGAAGTGAAAAAAGTGTCTTTCTGCAGCACTTTCACTTTTTTTCCTGACAACTGTCACTTCCACAGTAAGTTGTTAAATTTATCAAAATACATTTATTCATGTGTTTACATTTTATTTGGATAGTCCACCTACAGATAGTTTATAAAGTATTTTGTAACATTTCAACAACATATCAGTTAGCTGATTGTTTGTTGAATATTTGTACATATATTTTTAAGTAGTAGTTGAACACTGTTGAATCTCTGCTGAACAACGATTCATGAACTGGTTAGTAGTAACAGTTACATTATTAAATGTCAACTGATATGTTGTCAATATTTTACGAATACAAATAAACTATCTGTAGGCAGAGGTGGAAAGTAACAAATTACATTTACTCAAGTTACTGTAATTGAGCTTTTTTTGTGTCTGTACTTGGACTTTTTTCAGTCATTTTCAAAATCTGTAATTTTACTTTTACTTCAAAAGGTTTTGTTTGAAGTATTGTACTTCACTACATTTTAAATCAGATCCGATACCAAGTTTAAATTTAAAAAAAAAAAAAAAAGTAAATAAATCCAAAAAAAAAAGAGGGCCCAGACATTGAATGATGGACAGGAGAACAAACTGACACTAAATCACAGTAACCAGTATAACTATCCAATTGCAAAGTGGTCAGTTGAACCCTGAAATTTCTACCACAAAAAAAAGCCACGCTGCAGCAGCCACAGGTTTGGAAAAGGTGAAGTGACCAGGAGTTCATTCAGAGATGCAGATTTATTTGGTGCAGCAACAGCAGCAACACCTGTTGAACAACACGAAGCGGGAGGAGAGCGAGAGGGACAGCCAGCCATGATCCGAAAATACAGCAATAAAAATTTTCACAAGTGTGACACCTCCACTGCTATAATTCCCTCCCATGGTAACACTTCATGTAGCCTGTTGGCATAAGTAGATGTATTCATTCACTTTACCATTTATCAGAGAAAGGAGAGAAATTCATTAAAAATCAGCAGCTAAAAAGTAACTAGTTACTAGTGCTGTGAGTAATTTTTTAAAACAGTACTTGGTACTTTCACTTAAGTACTTTTTCAACATTTTCACTTTTACTTGCAATTGAGTAATATTTCAGCAATGGAGAAGTACTTGTACTTGAGTAAAAGTTTTCAGTCCTCTTTCCACCTTCGTCTGTGGAGACACTATCCAAATAAAGTGTTACCACTCAAGTTTTTGTACTAAGAAAAAAATTGAAGTGCTTGTATTTTACTTGTGTATTTTCTTTTTCTGCCACTTTATGTTTCTGCTCTACTACATTTCAAACAAAATATTGCACATTTTACTCAACTATAATTATTTAAAAAGCCTCAGTTACAGGTTACTTTACAAAACTGAGAATTTTACACACAAAACATTAGATGGCCTCATAAAATATGATGCTTTACTATGAATTAAACTGCACTAAGATATACAAGTAGAGAACAAAAAATTAGTCAGTGAGTTGATTAGTGATTTATGGTAAATGCATTTGCATTTAGTGCAGAAGGTGTCCTTAAACCAGGAAATAAGCTAGCTTTGCTCAATCTACCGTTGCCTCGTCTCAAAGTCACAACATCTTTTGAACGCTGTTGTTGGTTAGACACCTGAATTAAGTATGTGGTTAACACAAGCTTAACAGAATTCCTGTTTTTCTTCATATTAGACTTGTTGAATACATCAATAACTGCCCCTCTCCTGGTTTTTCAAGCTTACATGTGTCTTTAAAAGAGTTGTGGCTAACAAGTTGCTAAGTGAGACTGTGGCAGTTGTGGGGGATGTCAACACCTTCATGCCAAACATGGAAAAATTCCGACTGCCTTCAAATATAAAGCATCTCTGGTACTCTGTTTTAACGTTCATTAAGGTCCAAATCAGTAGAATTTGTTGGTCGTCGTGTAAATTTTTTAACCATTTACATTTGTTGTCTTTAATAATAAAAAAAAGCCTGAAGGTTGCTTTTCTTAAACCAAATAAAGAAATCTGTCTAAATTGATAATGTGGATTTTACCCTACTTTTTGTCACCCAGTGGATATTTGTTCACCTCACATCCTGTAAAATACAACCTCTGAAGGCTTTCGTCTTAAGGGTGGTTGAGTAAAGAGATCCTGACACTCCTCCTGTTGTGAGAGGAGAGTATTCTTCTGTTTGAGACAAGCTGTGAGGTTGGCCACTTGTGTGGATGTCAAGGTTTAAAAGTTCAGCAGTCAGACAGACAGAGATTGAACTGGGTGGGACTGTGAAAAGGCCTCTGAGGCCAGCTAACCCCACGTGTGAACATGTCAGCATGTGCAGCCCTTTGCAGAAGCAAGTGTGACCTGGTTAACTTGTATCCTTAAGAAGCAGACACTTTGAGACTTTTATCTCCTGTGAGCATCTGCAGGGTTTGTGATGAGGAGAGTTATGTCTGCGGTTATTTCTAACTTTCATCGCATTACAGCCTTACACAGCACCGACCCCCTGAACTTAAGTTTGCGTGTAAGCTACAGTCTCAGTGGTGTAGATTTCTGGCTTATCATGACCCTTTGCGCCGCAGATCTTAGTTGGGTGTGACATCTTCTTATCAATACACTCTATTATGGCATGTAGTCTCCCAGTATAGACTCTTACCACAGAAACACTGTTAAGTACAGGAAATATGTGGCAGGATTCAGTGCTGCTGCAGAACTGCTGACAGTAATCAGTGAGAACAGGAGTCTGGCTTTGTTGTACAGCAAAAAAACAAAAGTTATAAAAGTATTTGTGGATATTACTCAGATTTGGACCTTTCCTGTGCAACAACACCTGCGGTCTGTTTCTGGTTACTTTGTAAGTGTCAGGTCACAGTGTTCCAGTTCAGGTCCACGACTGCTGAGAGGATTTGTCACCACAGCAGGAACACATCCTGCTGACTGAGGACTCAACAGAGAAGTGTAGTAGTTTCATTTTACTGTGTCTGTCAGTGAGGTCCAGTTTGCCATACAGGTTTTTATATGCAGATGATTTAAGGGTACGTCTTTTGAAAGGACCTTATTAGTCTATTTTTGACTTCTTACCATTAGCAGAGATTGCCTCTATCTTCTACAAATGTAGCTGTTTAAATTTCGATCATGTGAATACTGTAGTAGATCTCAGACTGCATTTTTAAACCCCAGTCACTGCTGTTCATGTTGAAACAGGGTATAGAAACCCTATGGGACACATGAAAGTTGCTAGGTATGGGTAATTCACCCTTCTAAAGGCCTATACACACCAGGGGTGTAACGAATAAACGACACGAAAGTGCGAATTGTTCAGATGCAAAATGTTCAGATCAAAACTCTTCACAGCTTCACAGTTTTGACAGCTCACTCCACAGAGCGAAAAGTGGGCTCACATGTTATAAATGCGATATTAAAACATAGCAGAAAACACAACAAAACTATCAGCCATCAAACAGAAAATGTAGAGTAAAAATACAACACCACACGTCACAGGCATTAACGGCGGGTGGGTGTAAGCCATTAGATTAGATAAGTGAAAAATTAATAGAGTCTGCCACATGTTAACATACGTTAGCTGATGTTACCTCATCCAGACGCAAACTACATTAGGTAACGCTATTCACCATTTACAAAGCCCAACTGATCGGTTATTCTCTGCTATATGTTGTCTAAGATTGTTGCCTCTATAATCTTTGTGTTGTTTATCAAACAATGCTTGGTGCTGAGAGACACAGGTAATGAGCTTGTCAGCTGTTGTTGGGACATGACATCCACTCCACACAACCATTGTGATTGGTTGAAGCGTTTGTTCACAAGGCAAATGTTCGGAAAAATCAACCTCAATCCAAAAAATAAAAGGTTTGCTTTTCCACTGTGTAATATTCGCGTTCTCTGTGGATTTACTGAGACAAAGAGCAGTTTTAAAAAGTATATTTTCATACTAATTACTCACACGAGAAAACTCACCCCCGGTGTGTAATGGCCTTAAAGAGAACATCTACGTTTATTTGGTCAGAAATTGCTGAGCCAAAGAGAGAGAAAAGGTAGCCGAAAGCCATTGAGATGAAAGTTATTACGCCTGAAAAAATAGCTCCAGGTGCTGCCTTCCCAGTTCAAACTTTCTGTAATGTTTAATAAATATGGACAAAATTTAAACAAACACGATAACATATATAAAGCTAGCTGACAAAGGACAATAGCATGTAGTAACACTGGTGTGGTTCTTTAAAGCATATGCTCAATGCAAATTTGTTAGAAAACTGGCTGTCCTGACTTTGATTGTCCAGAAACATCACAATCAGTAACAGGTTCTATAATAATGACTCCTATTAGGTTGCACTTATTTGGTTCAAGTGTTGGTAAGAGGTGGCAAATAAATGTGTTCATTTTTCAGTTATGTTCCTCGATATTTGCATCACATCCTCTCTGGAGCTTTAATTTAGACTGCATGAATGCCTGTGTGCACTGTAAACCGGGCAAAATGTGCATCTGTTGCAGGTTGTTTTCTTCTCTTCTTCTGTCCTCTGTGTTCATCCTCCACTGGAGCCTGCAGGGTCTGCCCGGGCTGTTTTGATTTCGCAGCCTGTGAGTGGCAGCCTCGACCCCACCTGACCCCCCAGCGCAGCTTCTGCTGATGTCAGCGTCTTGCAGCAGATTGGAGCGTGTAGTTTTTAAACAAAGCCCCAGCCTCGGCCCCCCGAGGGGGACTCATCCACTTTGCACCTTAAAGGGGCCACGCACCAAATTCAACCGGTGGCTGTTTTTGTAACACTTGTATTTCTTTTATGGCACCACGTGTGCTTCTGCTTTTCATTTCTCTATCACATGGTTGATCTTGTGCGCTTAACAGTTTTAAAATCACTCTGTTGTGCAGTGCTGGTTGCATAACCAGGAATAATCTTGGTGAAACACAACAAATGAAGCCAGTGACAGCGGATGGCTGGATGCCGTGTCCTGTCAGGATATCCTGCAATGCCCCCCTCTCCTCTGAATGAGCTCTCTGTGGAGGAGGAACGGATAGCATTATGAAACCTACTCATAACTTGTCCTCTTATCACCACAGTCTGTCTTCTCTCCCATGTTATACACACTCACCACATTCATCAGATTTATTGGTCTTTTTCTTTTTTGCTGCAAAGAGATTTTAGTAAACATTATCTCCTGTTCGAATTTTCTTTCTTGTCTTGCTCAGAACACTCAATAGAAGGTTTTTAAATGTGACTGAGGGTTTAAAGTTAGAGACTTAAAAACTGGCTTTTGTGTTTTAAAATCCATGATGCGCAACAGATGGCAGCCTGCAAAGAAACAGGCTAATAACCACGTTGTGACTGCATTGCAACAGTTTGATATGTCTCAACAGTAAGTGTATAAACATGCAGGTTTGTGACTGTTTTTGAGCGCCTGAACATTTGTGGTTTCTACATGCTGCACTTTGTGTCTGTGGTCAGCTCACTGTTGGAAAAAATAAAACACACACACACACATATACACATACACACACGCTGTCACGGGAAGTCATAGCAGATTTTAGTGCGTCAGATTTTGCAATAAGCCAAAAGAGTTAAAGAAGACAGTGTACAGAAACAAGAAGGAGCAACTGCAATGAGAGAAGAGCAGTTTGGTTAGGCTAATATAAACACCCCATACACACTCACTCACACACACACACACACACACACACACACACACACACACACACTGAAGTCATGGTACTGGCATGTTGCCTGTGCCTGACCCAACTTTATTGCCCCTGTGTGCCCTCTTTGGCTGAGTGTGCTGTGTGTGGAAGTTTTGTGTGAACAGCTGGCCTGAAGACTCCCGGCTTCACAGCCCTCGGTCATCTAATATCTCCTGGCCTGCCCTCGGCTCTCTAGTCCTGGGGAGACACCATCCATAAAGGAGCTTTTATCTGGACTGGGCCCCTTTACATTGTGCTGCTAATAAAACACAGCAGTGGCTTTGAGTTTGTATCGGCTCTGACTGAAGTCTACAATCCCAGTCATATTTTAGATAACAACTCTGGATCAAAAGAGTGAACTATCAAGGGTTTCATCATCTCCATCTTTCCCTTGTTCGTTGCGTTATGCCTATCGCTTTTTCCTCCAAATGAAATTACACGTGACAAATCAGCTGCTTTACAGACACTGACCTACTCAGTTTTCCTGGCGACAAAACAAGGACTTAATTCTAGCCTGGTAGCTTTGATGACTTCAGATTTATTTTAGGCTTTCACATGCAAATTGAAGCATTTATGTCAAATTACCCTTTTTATGTTATACCCTTTCTAATTCAATCAGCCTCCCAGGAGTATTTAAGGAGTTAACATTTAAGTGTAATGTTACTATTACACAGATCTCTGTGAATCAGATAAGATGTCATTATCTAACACTGGCGCCACTGTCTGTGAGGCCGCACGACACTGCCGACCATCTTATCATGAGATTTCCATTAGTTTTTCATTAGAACACTTGGCGCTTAGCACACATGTTGCAAAGTAAAATAGTGCAATATTACCGGCGAGATTTCAAGGGATACATTAAAGGGAAGCTATTACGCTCATTTGCAGCTCTTTACCTTAAATACTGGACTCCGCTAGAATATTTTGCATAATTCACTGACAAAAATATTCTTTATTTTATTTATTCATTTTATACATGCCCTTTATGGAACCACCAGGAATCACACCGTACATCCTCTGTATGCCTTCTCCCTGAAATCCCATTTTCTTTTGATTGGCCAACTTTTGTAAGTCCAACGAGGGGGAGGCACCCAGTGCGCTTCAATTACAGGTATGGTTACTTAGCTTGCAAGATATTAATGTGCCACGAACTCATAACAGTGATGACAGCCAAAGCTAATACTTTTATCAGTCCCATCAGCCAATGCTAAGCCTGAAAACCTTGTGAAAAGAAGCGACTGGGTCCGCTTGTGTTGTTGACTGTAGTTGCAGTTAGCTAGTCGTGCAGCTAAAAACCTCTCGCTAATGCTTTTTGCACTAAAATAGCACAAAGCATTGCAAGGAAGTCCATTTCATGCTGTCATCGTTCTGTCACATTTAAACAATGTCAGCATAATGCTGCCCTGGTGTACGATTTTAAATAGTGTGCCAGTATTACTTTTATAAAGAGTGCAATATTTTTGCCTTGAACTGGTTGTGTAAAAAATACCTCCTAGCTGCCTAAGGCCATGTTTAAACAAAAGCAGCCCTTCTAAAACAGAAAAGTCTTTTCTTTTTCACTGTAATATGCATGCCAGGCTCATAGATGCCAACTTAACTTTGTAATAACATACCATTGGAGCTGCCAAAGTTGTTTACTTCCTGCTAAGCCATAAGCAACCACAAATTAAAGAAATTCAGCCTTAGTTTAATTTCTAAATTTATGCTACAAACACTCCAAATTGCCTCAATAGACTGTTGTCAAGTAAGACTTGCTTTGTGTGCACTGTGGAGTGTTTATTCAGGGTTTGGTTTTGGCTATTGCAGAATGCATTGACTTGCGCTAGCCTTAGCATTAGCTTAGTCTCTGCTTTTACAGCCTTTTTGTTTTGCCAGTTTAGACAGCTGGAGAGAAGGCTGTGTTTCCAGATGATTGCACTCAGGAACCTGGTTTCAAAAGTTTGTGGTTTCAATGGCGCCAGCACACCGTTGTCATGTCAAAGAGAGGCTGAACTCCAACAAAAGTTTACCGTTTGATGCTAAAACTTGCGCCGTGTAAACTGTCCCATTGACGTTAGCTGCACAGTTGTCTGTTTTGGGCTAGAAATATGATGGTGCTACATGGCAAACACTGGAAGCGCCCCCCAAAATCAGTAGCAGGGCACAGTCAGTGACACCTTTTACGTGAGTTAGCAGAGGTTGGTCTACTCAGAGGGTGGGTGGAGCTAACACAGGCTTGCTCTTACTTGCTCTTACTTACTGACCAGCGTAGGTAATTTTCATTTCTTGTGAGTAGCAATGGTGAAACAATGCACAAAGAAAATACAATATCCAGGCAATGATAGTTCAAGTACAAATACAGGTCCAAAAAAGAGAAAACAATGTTCTGAAGGAGGGACACAGCCTACCAAACGATGCCATACAGTTGACAGTGTTTGGCTTTGATGTGAAATCTGGAAGATGAGATACAATATAACTCAGATCTTTGAGATTACCACTTCAATAAAATCATACTTATGAGTAGGCCTATTATATCTTTTTCTGCCAATATTTTCTCCTGCATCCTACACACAGGACCTTTAAAGCACCAACAATATTTTCCTAATAACAATGGATCAAGTGACTATGTAAAATTTGAAGGGGAAGCTCAAAAAGCAAAATTATTGAACAACTCTGCAATTACAGTTTTAACATTTCTAAACACAGATTTTTTTCTTTGCATTAATTGCTCTTACAGGGTCATTAATGGTAACAGTAGACAGCTGCTTTCAGCTAAAAATCTCTAAAAATAAAAATGACTCTACACTGCCTGTCCAGCATCAAGCTGTGAATAGACACAGTTAGTGACTGGCTGGGGAATACAGTGGTGCATTTAACTACTTCAGAGTTGCATATTTCCCACAAGAGTTTGTACAGAAAAAAAGGAAAAAGAGAGAGTAAATATTGGACTTAGATTGGGGGGGGGGGGACCAGAACACAACTCCAAATGAACACTAGTGTTGCACCGTATCTACCAGGTGTATAAATAGGCCACTTTTTGCCATATCAACATGAAAGGTGATAACATTTCAGTGTTGTGTTTACACCTTGCTTCCACTGCTCCCACGTGGCCAAAAATCAGTTTTTCTTGGCTTTAAAGAGCAAGATATCAGGACACGTAAACCTGCATCAGAGCTTAGTGCAGCCAATGTTGTGTCGACCAATGAGCTCCTCCACTTGAGTGTTCAGGGCAGACGTGCCTTCCATGGCAGCAGTTATGGAGTTAGAGGAGTGACACTTGACCTTCTCGTTCCAGACTTGTTTTTCTAGCCTCCAGGCCACTACTGCCTCATATACAACACATAACTCTCTTCTGTCTAGTCTGCCTTTCTTCCTCCTGGCATCTCTCCAGTGCCTTAAGGCGTCTACACAGTCACAGGAGATGAGTCTCAGTGGAGTCTGGCCAATTGTTTTAAATCCTAATGAGCTACTTATAAAAGGGACACTTCCGGTCTTGCCTTCCTCTGCTGTTGATTCCAAAATCAATTCCAGCAGACTAAATTAAGGAAATATTAATGGATTCTTTAAAAGTTAATGCTTTTTCCTGCTGAAAAACTTTTACAGTAATAATTTTCTTTGAACCATGCATTACCCTCGGCAGCATTACAAAAGAACTTCAGAGGGGTGACAGGTGAAGCGGAGAAAGGATATGAGAACAGTTTGGTGGGAAAGGGTGAATGCTTTTGGCACAGATTAAGGAAATCTTACCCAAGATTATAAACATGCCCGTGACAATTACACAGATCCATTGTATCATTTTAGCACAAAGGGGCATTGAGTGTCTCAGTGCACTGAACTGCAAAATGTGGACTGAGACACTGTTTAACCTGTAACCCTTAGGAAGACCTGTGGTTCTAATGAGTAGTTTTGGGGCCCTTGCATTTGAAATGAAAGTAGAAGGTTTAAAACTGGGGGAAGCAGTTTATTTTTGGTGTCATCAGGAAAAAAATTCCATAATAATTTTTTGAGCATACTGTCATTCAGCCAGTCTGAAAGAATTATAGACTGCTGCACCTCTCCTTGGCTCTGTGTTCAGGTTTCAGAAAATAAAGACCATGACAGGACTTTCAACCAATCACATGTCATTTTAGAGAGTGCATGTTCCTATGGCCGCTAAATGTTGGGCTTCTTTGCTACGAGTAATGTCGCTGTGAGGTGATGGGCTGCCGAACCAAGTGATGTACCTTGTGTTCTAAAACTGGCCTCAGGCGACAATAGTGGCTGCAGGTGACACCTTTGGCTGACTTGAGTTGAGCCGAGATCGACAAGTTTAAACCGCTGCAACTTTCCCTGCAACCTTGTAAATATTTGGTGTAAACTGGCCTTGAAAGAGAGACTGACAACAATGACATAAAACACAAGTTGGAGCAAAAACAGGGAGGGGAGTATGCAGCAGAGTTGCTTCCTTAGGAGTCTCATGCCACAGCTAGCTTGATTTCCAGATGTTGCCTACCCTTGATGTCGTGTATGATTATATAACATGACTTTTATTGTTGTATTTTCAGAGCTACTTTTTCATATTTTGTCTAGTCTGTATCCTGCAGCTGTGGTCTTTAACTGGCTTAACAAGCTGCTTAGAGCAGCCTGTCACCATCACCATCTGAGCACAATTAACAAAATAGGGATCTAATATTGCGAGTCATTACAAGGGGGAGCTCTTTAATGGCAGAGGTAGTAACCACAATGTGACTCAGCACACAGAACACACACACACGTATGCATACAGCAGTAATTAAAGTGTCCAGCCCAGTACAGTGAGCTGTTGTACTGCTAGATTCATGTCCTGACATGTACCCTGACCTCAGCAGAGGGCTTGAGGCGTGAATCCACACTTTAATAAGTCGTAACTCTGACACGCTGCCTCAACTGAAACCCGCTGCTCCAGGCGATAACCAGCGTGTGAATTTAGAAGAAAGTAAAGTAAAATCCCCCAATTTTCAAAGGTATCCAGCTTTAATGAAGTTACAGACAGACAGCACGCTTGCAGAGGAGTGTGTGACAGACATACGCTGCTTTTGAAATAAATCTGTCTTTCGCACTTGTGTTGGCCTCTCCTCCAGCTCCAGCACAATGTGCAACATGAAAGCCAGCCACTTCAGAGAGCTTGTTGAGCTTTTAACTTCAACATGTGCCTCCTGAGACCTCCACTCACTGTCAGAGCGCTCAGAACAAAGCACAGCATCCTCACGGCAGCCGCTGGAAACATTCATGCAGCATGTGTGTGTGTATGTGTGTGTATGTGTGTGTGTGTGTGTGTGTGTGTGTGTGTGTGTGCCTGTGTCTGTGCCTTTGTGTCTGTGTGTGTGAGGGCAGGCATACGGTATGAATGCATGGAGATATTATTTCATAAGGTTGCTGTTTATCCTTGTTTGGTTTCTAACTTGACTGACATTGATTTGGGTTGCTCTGTTATTGTTCAAATGCCATTACATACAGCGTGTCAAGTGCGAGAAACTGTATCAGACATGATATTTATCCTTTTGGCAAGGACTTGACACTTGTGGTATTGCAGTTATGCATAATGTTACAACTTAGAATAAACAGGTGTGCAATCCTCAGTTGCGCACATTGACATGTTATTGCGTAAACACTTTAAATCTGGATGATCTTGAGTTTGAGCTGAGTTTTGCAGAAGACAAAAGTTTGTGTCTAAAGGAATAAGTTGTAATGTACATGCTGTCTGTGCTGTTGTGCTGACTATAAACTGTACAATGAAACAGTGAACAGTTGGAAGATCCAGAAATGACTATGGCAAAGCTTGAAAGCAAAACTGAATCAGATAACTTTAAAGTTATATTTCACCCCAAAAGTCTGTCTTATCATTTATTCACCCTTAGATGTCTCAAACTGAAGTTTTTTTTTCCCTCCAGCATTCCTCCATTATTGGCATATGGTTTTAAAAATGTGTGCTCCCTTTGGTAGCCTATAGAGATACACTCTTTAAAACATCAAAACTATCAAACGTCTTTCCAAAACTTTCAACAGCTTCATGTGTTATAATCCAAGTCTTCTTTGTCGTGGCGCGTGCTCAATACTTCCGAAAACACTTTTATTTTAGCAGGGGTAGAAAGAGTAAACAAGAAATCTACTTATGTAGAAGTACTGTTACATTGATGAAATTTTACTTGAGCAAAAGTAAAATTACTGTTGTAAAAATTCAATCAAGTAAAATAAAATAGTAGCTCATTTAAAATGTACTGAGAGTAAAAGTTACTTAGTTACTTTTTGGGGGGTCACGGGGGGTTGTAATATCATCTCTCCACCTCTATCCCGCTCCATGTCTGTGCAAAAATGCCCCTTTGCTGTCTGGGTGTGTACGACCGACCGCTGTTCACATTCTGGTGCTGCAGTTAGTCAGCCAGAGCCAATCAGATGGACAGTTTCTGGCATGCAGTCGCAGCACCAGTTCACAGACAACTTGGAGAATCTTATTGTTTCAGCTTTGCTTTTTTACTCAGTAACAGATGTGATTTCAAATGTAATGAAGTACAATACATCAAACAAATCCTACTCAAGTAAAAGTGAAATTACAGATTTTAGAAACCACTTTAAAAAGTACAAGTACACAAAAAACTACTCAATTACAGTAACACGAGTAAATGTAAGTAGTTACCTTCCACCTCTGTATTTCAGCTAGTAAGCTACTAAATCCAACACATTTAGTCCAATGCTCCTTGTCGAAGATTACAGTTTTTCCAAATTGTATACTCCAATTTAAATAAATATGGTTCTGTCAAAAACCGCAGAAACTCCTCTCTTTTTGTGCACCAGCCATTTTTGTAATTTTTAAGAATAAGTGAACAAAAATGCTGATGCGCAAAGAGAGGAGTTTCTGCAGTTTTTGATGGAACCAAATTTATTTCAGCTGGAGTTGACCAAAACCATAACCTGGGACACAAACCATTGGATCAGACTTGTTAGATTCAATAGTTTTCCAGCTGAAATATTGAGCATATGACACGACAAAGAAGATCTGGATTACACCACTTGAAGCTATTACGAGTTTTGGAAGGACGTTTTTAGATTGTTTTGATGCTTTCAAGATTGTACCTCTATAGGCTGCCAGCAAGAGGGAGCGTACACTTTTGAAATCACCCATTTACCGTGGTGGAATGCTTGAAGAAAAAAAAATCTTCAGTTGAAGACATTTAAGGGTGAGTAATTGATTAATAAAACTGAATTTTGTGGTGAGATATCACTCTTAGCACACTTAAAAAAACTGCAACCCATGCTTATTTAATCCAAATGACTTTTCTTTTATGTTGTCCTTGGCTTGGATTCAACAAGCCTTTAAAGGGAGTAGCTGACCTATGATCTGCCTCCCTTCACCCAACAAACACACCCTGCACCCCTAGCCAACACACTCTGGTTTTTCAAATCTCCTTGAAGATGGACACATCAAAGACTTCTGTTGGCAGGAGTGACCTGGTTTGACCACTATGACTAGAACTTGTGTCTTTAACATGCGACTCTGCACTCGAAGCTATGACTCTGCAGCAGGTCACCTGCCTCACCACAGCCCTGGGGGAGAGAAGAAGAAGTGGGGAGAGGGAGGAGTGATGGGGGTATACTTTTTCTACCCTCTTCTCACACACCTGCAGTGGTGCAATTTCCTTCACACTCCTCAGGTTCCTGTGCTCCTGTATCTTTTAGACGTGTAGCCCTTTTCTCACCCCCATCCTCCCACCACTCATCCTTCTCTCTCCTCGCCTCATCTGGGCGGCATTAGCAGGGCCGCTGACACACATGGCTCTGATAGGCGAGAAGCAGTGTGGAGACATGTTAGGTGTGCCAGTGGAAAATTCTACCCTCAACCAAAACCTAAAGCCAGGCCACAACAATACCGCCACCTGGCTCAAGTGAGCATTGGACCTCGGGCTGTGGTGGAAGAGCTGTCCCAGAGGGACGATGAGGAAACTTTAGGAGAAAGCGAGGAAGAGAAAGAGATACAAGACTTTCCTCAAACACAGAGTTCAGTGAGTGGTGGAGTGGGCTGACAGGAGGTGGGTCCTGACCTGTCACTCAGGTTGATGCATTAATCTGTTGACAAGCCCAGCTGCTTCCACAGCTCAAGCCTTTGCAGAGAGCCTCCGCTCAGAGCAAATTGGCTGTCCGCTCCAGTCAGAGCTGCCTGAGTCAGATCTATGGGCTTAGCTGTTACCTGAGGCGAGTCAGGCCAAGAGGCCGTCCCCCTCCCAGCCGGTTCTCCTAAATTACAGCCTTGCTTGGTTCATAGCGCCTGAAGCCATGTGTGTGTGTATGTGTGTAGAAATGCCGTGGCTAACTCACTTCTTTACACATAAACACAAGTACAGGCACCAACACACACAGAAAAACACAGAAAGAGGGGCCTTATTTCGTCCACTTATCTTTGAACAGAGTGTTCCAGATCAGCAGCTCCAGTGGCCTTGGACGATCGCTCCTCCAGACAAAACTGCATGCTGTAATTATCCTGTAATATGGCTGCTAGCAGTAAATGCTCTGTGTTCTACTGCTGTATATTACTCAAGGAAGACGTCTTGAGCATTCCCACAACCTGCACTCTCACACTAATACTATGGTGTGTGTGTGTGATGTGCAGTATGTGTAACCTTTATAGTGTATACAGGCTTTTGTCCACACAAAGTACACTGTCTGTATTGGTCCCTAAACATTACACAGAGTAAAAGAACCACAACTTTGAGAGGTTTCAGTTGGCAGAGGAGCAAACAGGCCTCTCCAAGATCACAAAAATAAACCTCTTAGCTTTAACTTTTCTCTTTAATTTAACCTCTAACCCAAATTAAAATGTACTCTAAAGTACAACTTTGAGTGTAAATGAGGTAGAGCAGTGATAAACGATAATAATTGTTCTACACATATTGCTAAATGTAATGATTTTCTGGTTGTTACCCATTTGTTTTAATATCGAATTGGGTTTTTTAAAATGTCTACAGTCATGAAGTGAACTGGACTGTTATCGATTTCAGGAATTCCCAAACTTTTTAGCCCGCGACACTCAAAATAATGGTGCAAGAGACTGGGGACCCACATCAACCCCAGAGGTGGCATGTAACATTTTTAACACACTCACTATTAAGCCTATGCAAACATGGGAATCAATACAACACAGAAGAAAAACAACTTTGCAGCCATAATGTTATTTTAAGGTAATTTAAGTAGGAATGTATATATAACCAGAATCTATACAGTAATGGATTAGATATGTAATTTTTAATTATTTTAAAAGTGTATTGTTTTTCGGTATGTCACCACCCCTCCTCTGTGTGTGACAACCCCCCGGGGGGTCCCGACCCCTTTGGGAACCACTGACCTAATTAACACTGGAGTGTTTGTGCTAACTCACATAAAAATCTTTGTAACGTAAAACCTCCCCTTTTACAAATACTTGTGTAAAGTCAAGCCACTAAGAAAGCTTTTCCTATGTATAAATGGAGAGACTACAGGTGACTAGGATAAAAAAAAAAAGTATCCCTATGAAACCTCCCCACATTAAACTAAATGGTTTTTTTTTCACTTTTTCTGAAATTTTATTTTTAATATGCAAATTAGTGCACCAATTTGTATATTCCATCTAAACAGAAACACTTTTTAAATTCAGCCTTTTAAGACATGAAGCCTAAAAACTTTGCCAAAAAGTGGTGAATAAGTAAAAATAATGAACAAACAGATACCACTCTGAAACATCCCCAGTTAGCTAGTTACTTTCAAGGCCAAGTGTGTAGAATTTAAGTGGATATTCTTGTAATATATGGCAGAAATTAAATATAATATTCGTAAGTATGTTTTAATTATTGTATAATCACCTTAAAATAAGAATTACCTTATAATGAGTCCTTAATGTTATATATCTACAGAGAAATCTGGTCCTTTTCCACATAATTCGCCATGTTGCACCTCCATGTTTCCACAGTAGCCCAGAGCAAACAAATATGGTGTCCACTGTAGGTTCTCATACACACTGAGCAGAGGGATGAATGCATTAATAGATCTGATACAGTATGCAAAGATGGACACATATATAACACATTAACCAATGAGAATTTACCTGGCTGTACATCAAAAAGTTCTCTGGCCTCCAGGTTTACCTCCTTGTTACAGTATACAGCCCACTGAATATGTGCAGTCAAGTTCCCTCCATCAGCCCTGCCTGCAAGTTCTCGCTGGGCACATAGACTTTACATTGTGGTGACATCACTGGTTTTAAAATAATTTTTCTCTGCTCGCGGGAGGTTTTACATATATACAAAACTTCCATGGCTTAAAAATTCAAAATAGAAAGAATGATAATTAAGCTCATCAGCAGTTCAAGGTGACTTGTCAACAGTTTTACAGACGTCTCTTTTATAATGGCAGCCTATGGGGAAAATGCTTTTTTAGCCGCAGCCCGCAGGGGATTTTTTTTGCCGCATTACCGCAAGTGGCCACTACAACAGTTTAGATACAAGGCAGAGCAGCTTCACTGGATCCAGTTCTATTCACCTTTTTCACACAGGTCGCCATTGTAAATCCAAACCGAGGCTCGGTTGGGCAGGTGCAGCGGAGACGTTTCATCGCAACACAACAACGCCAGAGGCTTCACTTCGTCCATTCGCAACGGAATTTAGAATAGACTGGAAAATAGCAGGATGTCCAACCCTGATAGGACGACCTCCTGTTGTAAGAATTATACCTAGGGACACAGCAGTAAGATGACATCCATGCAGGTGAAGCGATGCCTCTGGTGTTGTGGTTCTACTATCAACATCTCTGCTGCGCACGCCCAACCTAGCCTCATTTTGGAATGACAGTGGTGACCCATGTGAAAAAGGCATGAGAGGGATATTCAGCCAGGTGCAATATGCATCTTCAATACTAGATATTACTAAATTCTACACACTGGACGTTTAAGGAGTTTATTTTTTATATTACAAGTTTTCCGATATTTAATGTTGAAATATACAAATGAGGCTATCCAGATAAATGTGCTAAAAAGCATAAAAGTCCAGAACACAAATCTGAAATAAAATAACTCATAAATGTATATTTTGAACTTAATCATTCCATTAGTCTAAATGATTTAATTAAAAAAGTAGCAACAAATGTTAAAAGTCATAAATACATGAAAAAATTATGCTTTCACCTGTAGTATCTTCCCAATAAACCTGCTTTCCTGAATAAATTTTGCTAGATGTGTCATTTTGTTTAAAACAAATTTAATTGTATATCAGAAGATGTCTGTGTAAAACTATGAATAACGTTCAAACACCGAAAGTTTCCAGTCAACTCATTATGGGAGTAAGCAAATGAACCACTAATGAATATCAGCTGAACCTTTCTGAGTGACAAACTCAGGTTGTCATTCATCCAATGTACAAGTGTGTACGTGGAATCTGAGAATCTTATGGGTTTTGTTTGTTTGTTTGTTTGTTTGTTTTTCAAACAATAAATAAATAAATATAATATCAGCTAAATGAGAATCCATTTTTGGGATTGCATATATAAAGGTAATGAAAAAAAAGTTGGTATTTTTTTCAAATTTGTAATCCTCAGTGAATATTTGTAGGTCATCTCTGACATGATCTTTGACATGTTTATTTCCAGTTGGTCAGAGGCCTGTCATTAAGCTGTCACGCTTATCATCAAGTTTTGTCTCCATCAGTGACCAAGGGATCAGTTTTCTCTTTCACCTGACATAATGTAAGGCTTTCACTAATCTCAAAGAAAATTCCATTCTAACTGGAGTGCAAAGGAATTATGGTCCGTCTATCAAATCGCAAAAAAGGAAATTGCTTTCACCCAAAGAGATTTGAGATGTTCAAACCTGCAGCAATAATGTATTTTTTTTCTTTCTATTTGATGTAACTTATTTTAACTGAGAATCAAAAGTGCAGCAACACAAAACTCAACCCTGTCATGTGAGCTCTGGAGATTACAGATCATCACACCTCAGCACATCCACCTGTTACATGCACACGTTCAGCAACACTGAACAGTTCTCGTGGAGCACATGATGATGACTTCAAAGAAGCCTTTACAGGAGGCTCTTATCTGGTCAGGGATCTCTCATAGTTAATTGATTATTGGTATGTAATGAGAGCCATGATGTCGAATTAGTCATACAGCTACACTGTAATGCTTCCATTGTGTAATTTCCCCCTCCTGCAACAGTTTCCCTCGCTACCATCACTATCGATACACTATTCAGCTATCCAGAAACTTGTTGTGGTGTGATCACTTCTGTAGTTTGTTTACTTAATCAAATAGTGAACACTAACTGTTGCATTTCTATACTTTGATTTCACAGTTACAACATTCATTATACCCATACCATGCCAATAAAAGCAAACTGGGGGCGTTGTGACAGTGATGGGAGTCAAACAAATCTGTTACTAGTCCTCATGACTTAGAATTTTCACCTGGCTTTAATCTTAATTATATATTTACACTATTTCAACAAGCTACTGCATGGAAAAGCACTGAGATCTGCAAGTCCCTTAAAAGATGCTTCTCAAAGTTACATAAGTTGTTCAATAAACTTTTATCTTACATTAAAGCTGAGTAATACGCCACTGAATTCTGTAAGCTAATGTTTAAGTCTCACATATTATATCCAGATCAAAAGATAGTATCTGTTGCATAAACAATGCTAGCTACTTCAATGGGCTATCTAAATGAATATGTCATTACACAGTAAATCTACTATCACCTTTCAGCTTGAACCAATGTGTGCTTAACTTCACGCTTTCACATTAGTTATTGCAATGTAAGAGCACTGCCTGAGTAAATAACTGACTCGATAACAGGCTAGCAAGTCACAGCACTGAAAAAATTAAAGGTAGTCAGAGCTAATTCATTCAACAGCGTGTTAATGCCTTTATTTTAAGAGTTTTGTCACAGGTAACTTGCTCCAATAGTATGTATTTGCTTTTGTTTCTGGCTAAATGTTTAGTGAATAAATGTAGCATTAAGCTAATTTTAATTGATAATGTGACAGACACCTCTATCTTAACATCCTTAAGATTTAAATTGAAAAAAACAAAAAAAAGACACAAGTATATGAATATGACTACAATAAAAATAAACAAACAAACAAAAAAACCATGATTTACATAAGTGAAAAAGGAAATGAATCATAGGCTTGTTGAAGGACGTCTTGATTTGAAACTAAAACTGAAAACTTTTTACTAATAAAACATTTGCAATACTTTGAAACTCTTTTCGCTTTCAAAATTTGTTT
>JAQLOL010000007.1:17711257-17764359 GCA_029783665.1 Naso thynnoides | reverse complement strand
GTCGGTTTGAGCTTTGAATCATTTTCTGTCACACAAGCTAAGCTGGTAATCATGGCAGTAATGGTAGCTGATGGTGTGTTTTAGCTAGCTCTGGTGCAATTAGCCCTCTTGTAATTGTGTGTTATCCTTGTTAAAACAAAGATCCTCATAAACATACAAGTAAAAGCTTTGTTATTCTTGCTGTTTTGCAAAGTTTTTAATTTATACGCAGTAAGTGGAAAAAGGTTAAAGCTGTAAATGTCAAGCTTGATTAAAGCTGTCCTAGAACAAAAGTGACATCATCTATTTAAAAAAAAATTAATAGCCCATCAGCTCATAAATCATGGCTGAACATGTTTGTCTTGTGGCCAGTCTCCCCAGAAAGGAGAACAGAGGTTAGAGCTGGTCAAACATCTCCACCCCCGTGACCTCTTGACTACTGATCTTCGGGTACCCGCCAGCCTTAGACTTGGGGGTCAGAGGGTTTGACCTCACCCGCTTTAGCTCAGCGGGCTAATGGCCTGCCACTGTCACTGCCTGCCACAGTCTGACAGCTCTATGAGTCCTCATCACACTGGGCAAACTTAAGAGCCAAGGGGAGGGTAAAGGGGCACATCTGTGTGCTTCAGATCTCTAAATGCATTAGTGTGGCGTAACCAGGGATATCACTAGCCCAGAGCATTTTTACTAATAATGATCATTAGTTTCTGGGGATGATTTCGCAGTGGTACTTTGGTGTGTATTCTGTTTGGCTCCCTACTGCTTGCTGCTCAAACCACTTTGCACCTCGTCCTAGAATGCACGGTGAGAAAGAATATCAGTAACGGTGTGAGAGACTTAACTTATGGTGCAAGAAGGAAGTACTACAACAGTAACCATTTTTTTAAGAAAATATTTGTAGAGAACATTAACACTAATAACTGTGTAACAAGTGACAACAGTACAGAGGTGGGAAGTAACAAATTACATGTACTCAAGCTACTGTAATTGAGTAGCTTTGTTGTCTACTAGTGCTTTTGAAAATATTTTTTCAAATCAGTGATTTTATTTTCAGGTAAGTAAGTATATATTGTTGGAAGAAACTGCACTTTACTGCATTTTAAATAGCTTCCCTTACAAAGTAAGAAAAAAAAAAGGCTGAAACAACAAGTTTATGAGCTGGTACTTTGCTGTGTGCCAGTAATTGTCCACCTGATTGGCTCTGGCTGACTAACTGCAGCGCCAGAAAGTAAACAGCACACACAGACAGCAACGGGACGTTGCTGTGCAGAGGTGGAGACGGAAGGAGATGGAGAGGTGAAATTGCAAACCCCCACGACACCCTAAAAAAAATAAGAACTTTTACTTCATTTTAAATGATCTGCTTTTTACTTTTACTTTAATACATTTTTTTATCAGTAATTTTAGTTCTACTTTAGTAAAAATTTTATCAAGGTAAGAGTATATCTACTTAAGTAGATTTTTTTGTATTCTTTCAACCCCTAGAACAGTGGTTATTTATTTAAACACAGTTTATTTGAGTTTATGGTCTCAAACACATCGTCTCAAGGCATGCTGGGATATACTTCACACACCTGTTTCATCTATTCCATTTATGTCTGGTTCCCCTTGTACCTCTGCTCTCTGTCCCTCCTATGTTTTTTTTCCCTCCATAGTTTTATTTCTGTCCTTTCACCTTCACTCTCACACACTCATTTTCCCTTCTGGCTTGAGGCTACCTCAGGCCTCGATAAAATCTTCCTTATGTTCATTGTTTACCATGGAGCTAAATGCTGTCTGTCCACTTATAATTACTGACAGGAAGCTGGGACGGTGAGACACAGGAAACTTTTTGACAGAGTTGGCTGTTTAGATGCCTGTTGGAGCTGCTTGCGTCCTTTCACCGACACTGGTATGAGTAGCGCTGCAAGACAAGAGACTTGCTGAGGATAGTTACATAGGGGAGGCCTATATCTTTTCCTCTTTTCTTAATTTGAGATTCGTTACTTTTGGGGAAATATTCATGGCTGCAGCCCAGGTTGCCACCCCCTAATGTCACCGATGGGCACAACACTGATTTCTTTGGTGTGCGAAACACACATGAAAACAAGAGCATATAGAAAAAGACATGAACACAGAGGGATCTTGTTTGTAGGCAGTGAAAGCATGTGGATGCATGTAACCCACAGAATATTAAAACAAGGGCGACTCTGGTGGTCACACGGATGGCAAAGCAAGTGGAGAATTGTGTGTGTGTGTGTGTGTGTGTGTGTGTTCAGAGGTCCTGTGATGCCGAACAATAGTTCCTCTTCATTTGGTCATGTGGTGTGTGTGTGTGTGTGTGTGTGTATGTGTGTGTGTGTGCACGTGTGATTTTGTATGCAACTGTTTGAAAGTGTGTGTGTGTATGTGTGTGTGCAGTGCAGCTTGGTCACATGAAAATAGTGCTAATGAGGGACTACTGTTCACAGCTGGCACCAGTGGTCAGACCTTTGCTGCACACACACACACACACACACACACACACATTGCCAGAGATTAGAAAGTCTGGCAGGGAATGCAGGCAAGATTTTCACCAGGCCTCATGAGGAAGGTTCATCCTGTCATTGCATGTTTTGTGAGGTTTGTAATAATACTTTAACACTCTGTTAAAGAAGTCAGCAGTATTAATCACTCATGCTATTTCTACTATCTTCAAGTATTTTTTATTTTGATATATGACCTGCTTTCCATCAGCTTCACTTAGTTTTTCAGCAAAAAGCTAAAAAACCCTCTTTTGACCAGTGTCACTTTTGGAGCTTTAAATAACCAAGGCAGCAATGACTTTGCGACAAGAGTCAAACTTAGTGAGCTTAATTTCATGCATTTTTTTTCTTTTGTTCTTTAAGGAGCTGACAGACTGACTATTGACTATTATGATACATTCCATTTACTGTACCTCGGAATTTTTTTGCTGGGAGTGACAAGAAATCTGAGTTGACCCCATTCCAGTTAGCACTGTTAGCTACCAGCCAATAATAACACACAATTTGATAGTTTTTGCACACAAAAGTGACATAACAACATGTCCAGTTATAGAAGTTGAACAATACTGTCGGTTTGACTAATAGTTATTGGCTAGTTAATGGTCTAGCGTACAGCTTTATCAGTATTTTAGGTGGAGTTGCCATGTTGGATTTTGAGCTTGGAGTTACTGAAGTTCCTGCGAGTTACTGAATTGAAGTTCCAACTTCAGGGGGCGTTCCTGATGACAAACCCAACTGTGAAATCATAAATTCCAACTTCCAGTCCATTGTGTTTAGTGCAATTTGAAGTGTATTGCCCTTCTAGTGGAGGCTGTAGGGGCCAAAAAAATGAGTATGGGAACAACAAAAAAAGGATTTTAGTTGTGAGTTACTTAACAGTGGGTGCATACACACTTACACGCACATGCACACATGAGTTTTCATTCATACACATCTGCACACTAGCACCTACATACGAACAGTTGAGGGCCTATTATACCAGCTGGTAATCACTATCCCATTAAAAGGCTTTTGGCCTCAGGGGGTTGTTTTAAAAACCTTAATCCCTTGTCCCAGTGGGTTGCTTTTGCTGGCCACTGCCCAGCATCCAGGTGATGCATTATTGGAGGGCACTGGATGCTATTTTCTGTGTGAGTGTGTGTGTGTGTGTATCACAGAGTTTCTAATTGGAAACCAGCCAGCTGACAGCATTTGGCAGCACCTGTTGAGTCTTTGTGTGAAAACTTTCTTCAGCCAGAGAACCAAACACACTGTGTAATTGTTCATGTCAGACACAATCTCGTAGTAAACATATTGCAGCCGGATGAAGATGAATCTCCTTGTTTAGTCATTTCGGAAAACAAATGTATTTTAGGTTGACTTTTTCTGCACTAGCTCTTCCGGCGCCTAATTAAAGCGTTAGACTAAAGCAGCCAGCATGACTCAAGTGCAGCCATCTCATCCCAGCTTCTTTTGATGGACGAGATCCGCTGCTTTAATTATTGGTCTTCATTCATTCATGTTTCACTCAAATTGCTCCATGGTCACATGACTGGGATTATCCACTCCTCGCGGTCATGGTTGATTGTTTGAAGATCACACAGCTTCTGAAGCACTGACCACACCAACACACCAACTTAAAAAAAACACTTTCCCTCAGCAGCTTCATCTCATCAACACATTATAGTGATGCAACACAAAATCATTAGGAAATCAAAGCTATGAGAAATTAGGATTTTAAATCTTTATGCCATTTTTCAAAGTGCTTATTCATGAAGCCCAGACTCATAAATCAGAGGAGAGAGAAGATAAATATTAAAGTTGAGACTACTCTAGAAAAGAAAAAGCACAGAGAATGAATGTAAATTGTCAACAAAAGTGTACAAAGGAGATAACTGATTATCCTTATAGAATAATTCTATTAATGACCCCTCTGAACTTTGGATCGCTTCTCTCCAAGTTTATCAGCTGCAACTCTTCTGTTTTGTATGCAACATCAAATCGTTCAGGAAAACAGATGCAGTGAGTCCATACAGTCCATTGGTCAATACTAAAGTAAACCCAAAGAGAATGATTGCTCCTTGGCAGCATTTGTGCTAATGAAAACCATACACAATTCCTCTGGCCAGGAAGAAGATGTGCTGTGGAAACAGTAGATGAGCATGAGGCCATGAGTGATACATTACAGCCTAACCTTGAGGGACTGTTTGGCTGACAGGGGGATCAGAACAGTGCAATCAATGCCACATGCCGCGAGGAGCGAATGCTTGCAGAGTGGGAATCCATCACATCTCCGTGACAAGATGGTCTTAAAGTTATGTTTCTGTTAAGAACTGTCCTGATGTGGGGTTGTTGCGTGTGAATGTACACATGTGCACTGAAACAGAAATACAAAACAAGTGGATGAAGGGAAAAAAAAGTGAGGGAGAAGAGGTTATTAAAGTCATGTGTTTGGGGCAGTGCCATGCAGCCATGGGTGCCAGGAAGGAGGGAGGGTGATTTTGCAAGCCTGCGATGCCTCAGGGTTTCAGTCAGGAAGAGAAGTGACAAAGAATTAAGGCTGGAAAAGCAGATATGCACTGGGGTAAGACAGCCTGGCGAGATTTGGTCAGGGGGGTGTGAAAATAAAGTTTTACATCCCCAGCTGTTTTATAGTGCCATTTACTAGCAAGCAGGTGTAAGGCTATTCAAAACTCCCTTTAATAGTGAAATCACATCCGAACGAATTGCACGGCCAGTCTGCATGACCACAAACAAGGATTTAGAAGGGGTGGAGGAGTAATCTCTGGAGGTTAGAGGCTGCTGCTGCAAGGGTTGAAGCACCTCAAGTTTACAAAGTTATCTGTTGTTCAGCTCAAAGTTTGACTCTTACATCAGACATGGGGGATGTGCGCAATCAAATGTGCTCCCTCAGTTTCCTACACAAATGTGTGTGTATCTCCTAGCACACAAATCAGCGACACAGGGAGAGAAAGGCAGTCCCTCTCACGCAAAGAGCTGTGATTGTGTCAGTGCATCGGGCGTCCTGCCAAAGGGAGGGGGAGTGAAAAAGTTTAGGTGGGGGAGGGGCCCACAGGTGCCGAGGCTTAAGCCTGGGGGAGGAGTGGAGGGAAGAAAGTCAGGGAGGAGCAAGTGGCTGCAGAGGGAGAGAGGGAAGGAGCCAGCAGCTCTCCTCCGAACTGCCTTTACAGGTCTGTCATTGTTCTGTGAGGATGGGCAAATGAGGGCCAGCGCACATTTTTACGACTCAATAACAGCAAATGGCCTCAAACAGTACAAGGAGGCCAGCAGCACGCCAAGTCCCCTGACAGAAAAGCCTAGAGGAGAATGGCGTGACATCCGAATGTGTCAACAAAAGGAACTGAAGCATTTTTCTAAAGATATCCGAGCCATGACATATGCTTGCCTGCTGCATGATAAATGCTTTCCGTGAGCGTCTCCAAAGCGTGCGGTGCGAGACGAGCAGGAATAAGCTTCACCATAAAAAAGGGGTGTTTTGATATACAGTGTGTGAAGATTCTTTTTTATTTCCACAATTGACTTTCTTGAACTGTTTTTTCTCCGTCTTCCGCTCAAATACGCACACATGCAGACACATTAAATTAGCTCCTTTCAAAAAAGAAGGAGAGGAGGGGGGAAAAACATGCTGGTAGATTGTATTTGCTCAGCAGAATTTAATATGAGCGAGCTGGAGGTGCTTTTCTTCTGAGGCCAATTCCCTGGAGACACATCCATCTCTGGGAGATGGTTGGGAGGACAATGCAGGACTGCCCCCAAGGCTCAGCCTGTGTGTGCTTAAACACACACACACACACACACACACACACACATACTCGATCACACATGCAGATATCAACAGTTGCAAGCACACACATATACGTGCACACAGATGCACTTATTCACACAAGAGCAGTGCTCAGACAGAGACCGCCTTGTTTGACAACAACTACAGACTTGGTCAAACAGAGGAAGGAGGAGGGAGAAGAGAATTTGGTAGAAAAAGAGTTGAAAGGGACACTGAGAGGTAGAGGCACTATAAAGTAAATAGGCTACTTTGGTATGAAGGAGAGAAATCAGAATGAAAGCAGAAGGGGAAAGAAAAGTTAGGGGAGGATGCAGTAATAAGTAATGCCCCATGACAGCCCTGTCAGAGTGAGGAAACAGCTTGTTTTTATACGCAGAGTGTGGCAGGCTTGCCAGGCAGCTTGTGCTACATTCTTGCTCCGATACTTCACCTGTTATCATCTGAAGCTGTCAATCCTTTTAGGCGTCTATCAGACAGCTTACAGCCCACGCAACAATAGTACTTATTCTGTGAAATATAAAAGAAAACTTAAACCCAGAAGAACTTGAGCTACTCAAAAATTTCCAAAAGCAGAAACTCCTCCAAATGTAGCCCCAGCATGTTAAAACCAACTGCAACCTATTATACAAATGTGATATGTAGTTTAGGGAATTGGGTAATTGTGTTTTGGTTAGTTAGTCTAAAAAGTCGCGTAATCACTCTTGTGCGAACCCCTCGGAGAATTCATGCCCTGGAACAGCCCCTAGCTTTGCTTAGTTCATTTCCTGTTCCTGGCGGAGGCAATGAGGGATAATAAGCCCTCCGCTACGCTTACTGCTCTTGATGATGTGGTCACGCTGCCTCACTAATATGGCAATCAGAGAAGAGTTAGAGAGAGAAGGTATGACGGAGAGCTATCTCACTAAATCCCCCTCCTGTGATGGACACAGAGTGTCCACCTTGGAGAAAACTAGGAAGACAGTGTTGAAAATATGTCGTCAAGACCACAAAATGCAATGCAACCAAAAAGAGATCGCTCATCTTCTTGTCTGAGGTGCCAGCTGGAGTAAACCACTCCTCTGGTGTGGTGTAGCGTGGCATAGACAGCCAGTCAGATATAAAAGCACCAGTCCCCTGAGGAGCATTGGCAAGACAGGCTGTTCTCAATGGAAACTTTAAAAAGCTCATATTTCTGGCCAAAGGAGCTCCACAATGCTGTCAGACAATTGTGATGAGTTATGAGGGAGGACGAGCAGGAGTTTGCACTGTTAGCCACCAAACCGTGCATCCCATAAAGTCACACTCTCTCATTTTCAGTCGTTCAGAACAATTACAACAAGCTATAACATGTAAAATACTGCCGAGGCTGGTGAGTAAGACGTACTCCAATAAAGCATGATTTCACTGAGACCAATAAAACAGGGGATGTGAGTGATTCATATTAAAATCCTGCAGCTTGAACCAAACTTAAGTGTGATTGCTACCACAGCTTCACTCATGTCCTCCCTCCCCCCACAGCACTCCCAAAATCATAAACAGATCCTCAGTTAATCCACAAACGCTGGTGCTGCCTGGGTCACGTTTACCCCAGCCTGGTCGCAGATACCCATGACCAACCTTATTACACACTTACCCAATTACCTAGTGGGATTGGGCAGGCGGGGGGCAAGGGGCACACATAGTGCACACATATGTGTGTGCATGCACACAGGGGTTGGCGGGAGGCTACAGAGGTCGTCAAGTGCGAGCAGAGTGTGAGTTGATATTGACAAAGTGCGTTGGGTTGCGTCCAGGCCTGGCCTCTTCCCAGCTGGCTTTAGGCCACAGTACAGGTGCCACACTAGATCACCACCCAGACCTCTCCACCCAGCACCCCTCCTACATATCGCTCTCCAGCTAGAGTGAGCCTCCACAACAGGTGCAGTAGGTTAGGCTGCAGGCCCTGACATGCAAGGAAACAGACTGTTATTGTGGGCCTTCCTTCCATCAGCTCCTCTTTTTTTTTCCTTCTCTCCACCTCTTCTCTTCCCAACAGCCCTGGGGAGCAATCGAGAGGTCCAACCTGAACGTGTAACCCGAGCGCAACTCTTCTCTGTTGTGCAAGGATGTTGAAAAGAGGAGGGGAAAGGTGGAGGATCTGTTGCACTGAGGATTGGGCAGCTTCACACTGCATGTGTGTGTGTGTGTGTGTGTGTGTGTGTGTGTGTGTGTGTAGCTGTGTACATGTGTGCTTTTGAGTATATGGTGTCTTTTGGAAACAGTAAATTTATAATAAGTCCGTGAAATGATCCCTTGCAGTGATGCACACTGCTTTCACTTGTTGTAAATAAGTGGTAATGCATCCATCTGTCATTGTCAACTAATAGTGACAATATAAAAATGCTTTTTCACGTAGGTGCTCATTTAACGGCAAACTGATATAAATATGATAAAGCTTATGCTCTGGTGCAAAGCGTTCTAAAAACAAACCTAACAACTAACACTCACAGTGACTGCTCTCTCTACTGTATATTTGCACAGGAAAACTTTGCAGCCTACTGCGTTTCATTATGAGAAATCCAGATGTGCTTCTTGGCTGCCAGTGAATGTCTTCAGCTGTGTATGACACTGTTGTTGGCTTCCCTGCACAGAGTGCAGACAGAGAAACAACGCCTCAGGGCAAGACTTTCTGCTCTCTCTCTCTTCCTCTCCCACTTTCTCTGCCATCTCTCCTTTTTGCTGATCTCTCTCTCCTTTGTCTCTGTCTTTCACCCTCCTCCTCTCACTCACACTTTTGCACCCCTCTGCCTGTCACACCTCTCGTTTTTTTTGGCCCCCCTTTGCCCTGTTTATTGTCCAGCATTGCGTTTCATCCCTCTCTCTCACTCTCTCTGCCTGTCTTATCGCATCATCTTCTCAGAGAGACGAGGCAGTCACATCATCTGTCCAGTGACAGGTAGTCGGAGGGCACATAAGAGATGGCTCCAGAAAGTCTGCCCCTATACCTACTGTGGCTGGCTGTCCTTCTCTTCCTTTTATTCCACTCACACACACACACACACACACACACACACACACACACTCTTAGTCATTTGCAGCCTGCATGATCGACCTGTCATGCAAAATGCCAACTAAGAAACTAGTCAAAGGAGTCTTGAAAGTTCAAAGACAGGGAGCTGTTGCTGATATCTGTCAAGCCACACACTACATGAAGATAGTCATTGTTTTGCAAATGAATCACACACCTCAAAGCCACAGCACTGACTTTGCCGTTTAAGTTTTGGGCTCTGTGCTTCTTGTTTTCTGTTCTGAGGCTGCAAACAAGAAAAAGGAAGCAAAGGTTAAGATGCATTTAAACTGCTTCAAGTATCACAGAGTCTTGTCTTCTTTTACTACACAGAAGAACAAAGTTTTTCTTGCATCCAACTGTACAGACAGACAATCCCTTAGATGATTACTGGGGAGATGTAAGGAGAAAGATTTGTGCTGTTTTTATTGATTCTCTACATGTTGTTCATCACAGTTGATTTTATGCACACTTATGAGCCTTCACACTATTAAAAAATGATTGCTTTGTTGACCTTCGGGTTCAGTGGAGGACAGTGATGAAACTAGAACATTTTTGACTCATCAATAATTGTCTCTTTGTGCCTTGAAATCATAATTCTTTCTTTCTTCTTGCAATTTAATGTGACCTTAAAGAAACCCGAAATGTTGGATAATTGTATCATTCTGCCCTCTATTGATAAAATCATGCAATTGCAAGACCATTTTAGTCCCAAATGAGTTGAATTTTCTTTTAAGAGTTTATTTCAAACAGGTATGATTATTTCAGTAATGTGTTTCACTTTATAATTAAAGCAATAGAGTGATCCCTTGTCATAAAAAGACAGCATGCAAGTCCACGATCCTCAGCAGACTAGATGATGTTGGGAAATGCCCCTCACAAAGAGCAGGATGCATCAGGATTCAACTTCAGGATTCAGGATTCACAACAGGCCTCACTTCAGGAGTCCAGCTGACCTCAGCCAGACAGGTCAGCTGTCATGGCTGTTGTTGAGCTGCGCACTGAATCAGATCCGACACAGATGACAGAGCACCGTCTAGACAGAGAGCAGACCCCTTCCTAGTATTGTTTGTTGGTGGTTAGTGGTGTGAGAAAAACAGGAAGAGTTTGTGACTAAGCCAGTAAAAACTTCGGCCCAGGAGGAATAAAGGCTTCCTGCCTTTAGATGTTTCTCCTCACACCATAGTTGTTTGGCACTCAGGCAGACTTATCTTCAAGTTGGTGTTGTGTGTGATAGAAATGAACCTGAACACAATGGGATAAAGTGTAGCTCGAGTTACAGTGTACTGCCTTCATTGTACCACATGAGGGCAGCACCACATAGAGAAAAAAGTCATTTAAACAGCAGCTTTGTCTTTCTTTGTGGCAATGAGCTGATCCTTTTTCCCACTTTCAAGAGCACCAAACACATATTTGATCTAGTTTAGATTATATAAAGCATTTCTCCTCCTTGCTTGAGAGGTTTTGATTCATGAAGTGCAGACTTTCAGTGTGAGAATAATAAAATAAATACATGACAGGGAATAAGTCAAGAGGTATATCATTAATATCATGTGCTAGCTTGACTCAAATTGGACCTTACAATCACATGGTCATAGTCAAGACAGATTTAAAAAAAAAGAAAAAACTCTCATTGGTAGAGTAAATATCAGCAGCCAGTTAACGTAGCCCAGCACACAGCCTGCAAACAGAGGGAAGAGCTTGTTTAGCAAAGAAAATAGAGTTGTCACGGTACATGTTAATGAGCCTTAGAGGTGCTGACAGGCAGATTTTGTTGCTTTTGCACAGAGCTAGGCTAACTCTTTACCAGTTTGCAGTCTTTGTGCTCTAAGCTAACTGGATGCGGGTTCACATTGAAGAGACAGGAATGAGGGTGGTATTAACCACCTCATCTGTCTCTCCTCAACAAAGCAAATAACCATACAGAACATCCCAGATGTTCAAACAAGGCATCCCCACTTACCACTCTCTCCTTTGCCAGGAAATAACACAGTTTAATATGCATCTCTTACATGTGTTTCCTATGTCAAGCTAACATGATGTTAATGGATTCACAGAAGTATGTATACAGCACTTAACTTACACTCTCCCCATCATTTGACCTGTATCTCCTTTCACCCATGTGACTACAAGCACGTACATGCCAGCGATGGTAATGATGTCAGCTAGTTGCTTCACCTTCATAAAGGTCAGAGAACTCGCACATTTCTCGCATTCTTGCTCTTGCCGCCTGTCCTTTCCCCCACAAAGACAGGAATAAATCTGTGTCCCAGACATAACATTAAGCAGTGATCATTTTCCCCTGCAAGGTGGTTGTTTCACCTCAGCATTTGAGTTAGTGGCACTGTAATTATGGCAGAGTTTATAGCTGAAACACAGGTTGTGACATTCCTCTGCCAGCTGGAGGTCTGCCTGTAAATCAGGCACCTTTACCTGCAGATCCTCCCCTTGAAGCCCATTTAAAAAGAAAAACTCTGGAACAGTCTGTGTACTGCCACAGGTGGATGTGTGAGAGCTGATGCAGGATGTGATGAGATTTAATCAAGATGATGAGCTGCAAGGTGGCGGAGTTCATTATAGTTTCATTATCATTTACAACAAGCCTCATTAACTTGATTGAACATTCACTGAATTTTCATGAGCTAATATTTGATGAGTGACAGGGTAATCAGTTGATTTACTTGTTTGCTCATTTCTTTGTTATGATCAGGGTCAGAGAGTTTATGATTCAGTTTTTTTGACCTCGCTAAGGAAAGTAAGATGTGTGTTTTAAGGTATTAAAATATATCAAACATTTGAAAGAATGTTAATACAACTTGAAATTACGTCACATTTAAGATACAGCCATGCTGCTGCTCAACCATGTGTTGTTGTTTTTTAGAGACAGAATCATTGTTGCTTTAAAGGAATAGGATGTAAGTCCAAAGTAACTACAGATTAAAGAAACAAAAACTGAACAAAAAAAGAGTCAGAACACTTTCAGGTCATTCCCGTCTTCCTCCTTATAATTGTTCAAATCCGCAGTGAACCTGAGTGAGGACCAGAGAAGAAGAGAGCAGCTCTGCATTTCAGAAAGACAACACTGGACAACAGAAACCTGGACAAATTCCAGCACAGCAGACAGTTACTCCAACAGGTCTAAACATCAGGGAAACATAATGTTACAAGTGATCCTATCAGTGCAGTGACAAACCCGCAGATTTGTCCCCTGACTGCAGTTTCCCTCTGAGCGTTTTAGCATCTTGTGACTTATTGTTTTGCTTTTTGTCACGCAGCTTTACTGTTTGCATTGAAATTTACATTTCGCAATTGGAGAAACTGGAGAAATACCTTCACACTAATCAACGTTGCTCTCTTTTAACCTTCAGCTGAACAAATGATCAGGCTCTGGTTATTTGGCTACAAGTGGCCCAGTTCAACTGGGAGAGAAATCGCAGCTTCATGTTGACAATGTCAAAGAGATAAGCTCAATACCTTTAATCACTTTTGACTTTGCTTACATGATGAAATATTAATTCACCTCCCAGCTGCATTAGTAAGAAAAAGTACCAGTTTTGGCTAAAGGAGGGTTGCAAATCGTTGCACAACATTGGGGCCACATACAGCGGATATGCTGAAATGACATCCATTGCTTGCCAGGTGTGGTTTTGTTCATGCCTGCCCCTGTGATTCACATCAAACTACCAAATATCCTTCTATGCATGTTAATGTCAGTGTTTAACCTGGTAAAGCTGCACTTCAGGTCCATTAGATCTTGTTTATGAGAATCACATATACACTTACACTCACATATACACTTACACATAAGCATAAGATTAGTCAATTCTACTGCATGACAAACAACTCCAGCTACACACACTCAAAGCAGTTTATGAGCAGGTAGAGAATCTGGGTTACAGCCTCACCTTGTACCCATTCGCTGTGACCACAGACATCCCGGGCTCACTCATTTGATGGTCTCCATGATTCTGTGCATGAGAGGAAAGATTGCACCGGCCAGGTGTTGTGGGAATGGGACACGAGGGCTCTTTTAGGCTTCAATCCACGGAGGAATTCACCATTGTCACTTAGATTAGCAGATTAAAACTTCTGAGAGGTCCACTTAACGTTCCACTGGAGCATGACAGGGGTGAGCAAGTATGCCACTTATAATTGTCAAACAAGCTGGTAGCCATTTGCTTCCCGAGGTCACAGGATCTCATGGTGGAGAGGGGCGGAGGGAGAAGGAGAGGCTCAGATTTGGGCATAATGTGCAGCCAGAGGATCTGAGCCATGACTGTAGGAAGGGTCCGGAGCTGAGTCATAATGACTCATGATGCCAATCGAACCCAGAAACCTTATGTGTCATTAAGAAAGTGTTGATGTAGTTGGTAACAGAAGATGTTGTAGGCTGACAACATGTGTGGAGAAAAGTTTAGATTAAATCTATTTGTACTGAAAGACCGGTTTAGACTCTGTTACTTTATTTGTGGCTGATCAATGCTCCAAAGATTGCAAAACAAATCAAACAAAACTAGCAGGTCGGGCTCCACTTTTTACACAATAACAGTAGCATAACATGGCAATAACAGTCATTTACCACTATTGTTATAAGGCAGTTGCTGTTATCCTCTGCTCAAAGTGTGCATTCCTTTTTGTTTGCTGTTCTTCTGCATATCTGTCTTTTTTAAAGCTGCTTTTTAAATCTCCTAGTGGACACAGGTCAACCCACTGCCCCGACAGCTATGGCAGATACATGGTTAGAGTTATCGAAGGAAGATCCGGTCACATCAGGAAAAGTCACACCTTTGCTGTAGTTGGATATGTAAACGTTTTTTTGTATTTAGATTCTAATCGGATATTTTACATTATAAGAAAAACTAAGAGACAAATGAGACACTGCATGAACATAAGATTTACACAGACAAGATTTACAAGACCTCTGGGGTCGGTGTTACAGTTTTGTGATAGTTTATGCATTATGCATGTGTCACTATTAACACCTGTCCTGACAATAGTAACACATAAATGCGCATGATACAACAAATACTTTATTACAACATGGACTTAACACTTTTTTCCTCTCTTTTTTCTTTTCTTTTTTTACCCTTCTCTCCCAAAGTGACAGAAAAACACTATAACAACATTAAAATGACAAAAATACAAAAAACAAAAACAAAATTGTGTTACTGATGAAAGAGGAAGAGATGATCCAAGACCAAGTACGATCTTATTGTCTCCAAAGCACTGTTTCCTACCCTGTCCAAACATGATAGAGATGCTGCAGCATCCTCCACGCTGATAAGGTTAAGAAACCTCCAGCCTTGTTTTTTTCTTTGAGTTTGAAGCAGCTGTCTTTTCTGACTTTCCAGTTCTAAAGAATGGTTTGTTTCATTGCTAGACATGTTTAGTAAAATGGCGTCTTGTCCTGCCAGCTTGACAACTCACTCGTTCTGCAGATATCGATTCAGCTATAACCTGTTAGCTCAGAGGCAGAGCAGCAACAGCTCCTTTTCTGTCTTTGTACGTCTCAAACGAAAGTACGAGGCAGAACAGCAGATTGTCTAGGAACTATTAATACCAGAACAAAAGTTTGTGCCAATCCACCTGCTAGATGTTGAGATATTTCTTAGCAAAAGACAAAACTTCGACCTAATGATAAAGAAAAAGTCAGAGGATCAGCAGGATTCATCCTCTGGGGTAACAAAATGTCTGTAGACAGTGTTATGGCAATATTGGGATATTTAAGATGCACTCCTCTTTACATGACCAGAAAACAAATATAGCCAATTCCGACTACAAAGCCAAAGTGTTGTGCCTCGCCCTCAGGGTTGGTTGAACCCACTGAACCCAAAAACATTTAAGCAGAACTGCCCAGAGCGAGAACAATAAGACCTGTAGTTTTGTGTTGATACACCGCTGCTGCGATGACTCTAGGGGTTCTGCGAGACAGAGAGAAGAAGCCTGCAGGAGACCCGACGGTGTCAAAACACATTATTATAGTCCTGGCGTGCACAGCAGCAACTGGCCCAGACCTCACAGTGAGAGAGAAAAAAACACAGGGCGAGGGAGCAGAGAGGCAGAGGAGAAACAAAGGCAGAGGAGAGAGGAGGACCACATGAATAAAGAAATGATGCTCAGTGTTTCTGGGAGCCGCAGCAAAGGATCAGCAGTAATCTCCCGCAAGATGAGTTACTTTTTCTGTTGGACTCCTCCAGCTGTTTCCGAACGTTTTCTACAGAGGTCCAAACAAACGCATAGAGAGAAACAATTGCACTTGTGAGTCCCTCTGGATGGCAGTCATGGAAAAGAGACATAATCATCTCTGTCAATTATTACTTAAATGTCCCGTTCAGCTGTTTCAAAAGAAAATCATTGTGTGTGAAATTTCTTGGATTGTTTTCTGAACAGTTTTGCATTGTTCGCACCTCCTTGTCATGTATCTGATGGTTTTTTCCCCCCTTATTTTGGCTGCTTGTTTGTATCAAAAAAAACAGATGATCTAGTCTTTTCCAAGTTTAAGTCCAGCCATTGGTTAGTTTGTGTGTGTTGCTTAGACTCCATTAAAATGCTCAGTATTCCCACTATTTAGTTGTATCTGAATGGCTCTGAAACTCTTTCATCTGTCAGTATGCTTTGCCAATATACCCCATCACCCCACTCCTCAGCTCGGATCTGCATTGTATGGCTCAGTCCAACACCATGCGCTCACAGATAAGGAAAGCAAGGGTGATAACCAGCACTGTACATCATCCCTCGGTGAAAATTCACGGAGCACATCCTGGGGACTTGTAATCAGGTGTGTCGCACGCTGTCCACTCGACACACTCTCGACACTCCACGTTTCACTCCACAGTCGGCTCCGTACCAGCTTCAGCAAACTGTCATTCACACTCTTCTACATCCCAGAAACACCTCCTCACCACCAGCCTGACGCCTCCCGTCTGGTGTAAATCAGTGGTCTGTGCAGTGACTGGACGACGTAACAGGGATGGATGACACACAGAGGTCACAGTTCACAGTTCAGTTTTCACACATATTCAGACATACAAGACAAATATAATTTGCACAAGTTCAGATCACAATCCTCACATCAGGGACTTCAGGGAAGTCGGCGTCCCTGTTGCTGTTTTTCCCAAAGATCTGTGACTCAGAACACATTAACGCACATACACTACTGTTATTCAAACTTTGCAAAACGCCCTTTACTGCCTCACCTTTTCCCCCTGTTTGCTCCATCCAGGCACTCACATACAAAGTTCCCAACAACGCCCAGACACATGGTGGAGCAGATTGTGCTCTGGTTTTTGTAAGCATGGCACTTAACAATTCTGATTTGCTTTGTTTGGGCCTCATTCTGCCATTTATTTGGAATTAAAAACAAAAGCATAAATGATGAATAGTTTCACTGTGGTGTTTGACGCCAGACTGAACGAAAAGGGAGATTTCCAAATGCCAAGTTCATGCAACATTTGAGACAGGGCCTATGCTCAGAGTGGGTCTAATGAGGAGCTATTCTAGTTTGGTCATTGTAAGTCACTGTATTGTTGATTGCTGGTTAGTCTGAGAGAAAGAAAATGCCCTATTTAATCCCCTACAGAATTTATCCATCACATTACTGGAATGGAGAAAGATAGAGAGAGAGAATCAGAAGGTGCTGCAGTGACCTTTCAGTCGGCCAACAAATAAATTGGACCATGATATCGAGATGAGAGGCTTCTGAGAGCGGCCAGCTGGCCCCGTTTGAAAGCCCATCGCCCAGGCAAATAGGTCAGTGACGCTGGGCTACAATCTCTGCAAGTGAAAGGAAACCGAGGCTCTCCAAGGTCCTGGTCCGATCTGTCGTCAACCAGCAGTGGGTGTCCAGCCAGCGGTCAGCGGGTTGGCCTATTTGACAAGAGCTTAAAGGAGGGGACGGAGCGAGGGAGGGCGGAGGGCGAGTCGGAGGACAAGAGCTGAGTTGTGTTGCAAGGACTGATTATGCGTGCTGTGGGGCTGCTTTCCTGGATGTTGTGTTTGTGTTGGAGTGGTGGCTCCAGGCAGATGTTGCAAATGAAGGAGGTGCTGTTGTGTGTTGACTTTGTGGGGAAAAACCATCTCAGATGATATCTGATTGGTGTTTGTAGAGGAAATGTCTCAAATAATGGTGAAAAAAAAGAGTTATTGGACCACACTCACACGTTTGAGATGTGATATCTATTATTATGTCTGTGACTTTCCAGTAATTGTTATTAGCTCCTTAGAGATGGCAGCTATCAGCTTCATGTAAAGCAGATGTCAGTGTTACCATTACACTTGAATCTGGCTCTGAACACTAAACAGTCCGTCATGGGAAAAACAAAAAATCTCTCTGCACTGCTTGTCCTCATTTGTGCAGCAGTGTTTTATATTTTTTTTGTTGTTGTTGTTTTTTTACAGTGATGTTTCTCCCCCTCCTCAGCACCTGTGGCACTGAAACAATCAGTCTCCAGCTGTGCCCACTGCCCACACACACACACACACCATCCATCTGCCAGCATGAGCACACAAACACAGCTTCAGCAAACATCAGATGACCTTTTACCTTCCCAAAGCCACCTAAAAACACACACAAACACACACACACACACACACACACACACACACACACACAATCTGACATCTACAAACACAAGTGAGCACAGGCTCACCTGCACACAAAAGGTGAAGCTGTAAAATGAGACGTGACCTTGATAATGCCTGATATGTTTAATTGCAGGGCTTTCACAGACTTTATGGCTGAACTGTTGAGCAAATACAAAGTTTATGTACTCTGTGATGATGATCTTATTGAGGGAGGAAGTCTATAGACTGCATATCACCATGGTGACATTGTCTAACCACATTTATTGGTGTGCATAAATGTTATATACACTGACATGACCTAAAGCAATGATTAAAGATGAGTCATTCATTGTTTTCTGTCAGTAAAACAGCCTTAAACTGATTTGAACTTTTTCCACATTTTAAGTATTAGGCCTATGACGACCATATCTGTTTCCAAACTCGCCTTTGAAACATTAGATTGCAGTGATTTATCTGATAAAGAGTGGAAAAAGCAACTTGCACTCGAGGCATTCAAAGTTGCATCATTGCGCAACACAGAGACGAGTTGCCGAGCGGGGAGAAATCAGTTTAAACCTCCCTCCTTTCGCTCCTTGTGACTGGTCGCTGTGTGTGTCAGTCAGGGGGAGGGGTGCACCGCTAATTTCTATATGCCTGTATGTCAATTTATGAGGCAGATTGCGCTCTCGTGTGTGGCTGTCAGTAGCAGCGGACGTCCGCAGCCTCCGTGTGGGATTTTCCTATGAGACGCGGCTTTACCTGCTCGCGCTAAGCCCTTCGCCTCTCACCTCTTTTTTGGGATATTGCTGCCACTTAAAACGCATCACTTCACTCTCGTGATATAATCGCTTCAGAGGTGAGCTGCTGCGTAATAAGCAGCGCGTCCGAGGGAAGACTCATTGCAAAACTTTAAAGGAAGACTGCAACTTTGGAGTTACCTCGCGCTGAGTTCATGTGGTTTGTCATCTGACAGAAGCGGAGCATTTTCTCTGGGAAACTTGTACAAGGATTTTGGAAACATGTTCAGCAAGTGCTCCGTTGTGGTATTGAATGTCCTTTTTCTGGTGCGGGCGCTCTCGGCTCACGAGTGCACGCCGTGTAACCTCCGGACTTGTCCTCCCAAAGCCCCGCATGGCTGCGAGGGTGGCCGGAGCTTGGCCAGGGATCCGTGCGGATGCTGCGATCAGTGCGCCCGGCTGGAGTGGGAGCCCTGCGGCGGACAGGACTGGGTTCACGGCTACTGCGCCCTGGGGCTGACGTGCGCCTCTTTCAACACGACAGGAGCAGCTAAAATTCCTGATATTGGAGTTTGTAAAGGTTGGTAACAGTCTGTCACGTCCATTTTTTAAAATAAAATCATAAAAGCCGTTGTTACCCTGAGACATGCGCTATTAAATCAGTAAAATAACTCTAGGTGTCAATTCTGGTCGGCAGCCACCACCTTTATTGAAATGGCTTGAGGACATCACTATTCAGATGTCAGTCAAGTCCTGACTGCAGGGACTGTGTCACTGTTTACCTTGTCTCTGGCCGCCTGGAGCAGCTCCCCGGGTCTGAGGGGCTCTTGACTGCCAGGAGAGGAGTCATGTTCAGCCTCTCTTTCTTCCCCTCAAAGCTCCATTCACTCTCCGCTCAGAGGCATGACAATACGACTGGCAGCACTGATTTGGCACCAGGTTACACTCCAGCTTTAGTAGGTTCTGCTCTCTTTGCTTTTCAAATCAAAGGCACATTTACATATAAAAGGCTTTTAGAGGATATAAGACACCCCCCCCCCCCACAAAAAAAAAGGCTGAATCTGTGTGAAGGCAGAATTGTAGCTGATCCATTGCAAGACCAACAATGATGGCTGTGTTTTAAAACTTGTGAGACTGTAATTTAATAAATAAGTGGGACATTTCTTGTCTGCATTGTTGTAAAGGGGGCTTTTTGATGGCAGGATTTCAGCAGATTTCTATCACACAGTGCTATGCTGTTACACTAGACGGTTGTACTGTGGATGTGCTCATTTTACAAACAGTTTAAGCAACTTTCAGAACTTCAAAGACTTGTGCTGGGTGTCAGGTTCCTCACAGTGAGTGAAGGAAGTAGCAATGGCCTTCCCCTGTGGAACAAATAACCAGCTCCTTCACCTGCACTGTGTCCATCCTGTTTGTGAATGATTGAAAGGGACTGACAGGACTGTAGGAGAGAGTAAGCAGCTCTCAGTGGGTGTTTGGATGTCTTGACCCTGCCCTCCCATCATCCCTCTGTGGGGTGGTCCAACTCAAAGCTCCACAAAGGCTTCCATGGGTCTCAAGCTCCAGGCTATCCCAGGAGATGCTGCTGCTGATTGTGCCTCGTGCATTGCTTAGGTTGGCGTCTGGAGGACACATCCTCTGCAAATTAACAGCTTTGGAAAGAGCGGGAAACCTAATGGCTCCTCTGATTGAGTCGTGCCTCCGGTCCTGTGGCTCCAGGGGCCTCGGAGCACACTGCTGACCCCTAAATCAGGCGCACGTACACACACAAATCTCAATATCCCAGAGGGTCTTGGTGGGGGTAAATCAACACCTCCCAGTGTGTTTTCAGGGGCCACAGTAGGCAGGCTGCTGGTGGCTGATCCCAGATTTCCCTCCTCAAGCTGCAAGGATCTTAAAGTGATTAAACTTGCAATCAAGAGTAGAGGGTAAATGTTTCCGCTTTCTGATCCCCTGCTTCTCTGCTCACAGTTTGGATTTTCTGGGTGGCCTTATTAGTGTGAAGATGCAACAGCGTTACAGCACAGGTGACATGTTACATTTTTTATGAAGGGAACACCTTGGTAATGTCACCATCACTAAGTTTTATGGTGTTTAAATCCAAGCTTTGCTACTGTTGGATCTCACTAGGTGTAGCCATTGAGGTTATGAATAAAGGTATGATATCCAAAAATAGTTGTGTGCATGCAAGAAATGGATATAGCTTTCCAAAAGCAACACCTGCTGACAATATTTTAAAAAAGAAGGGGAATTATATGTTGCAGCTTCAGGTTGCAGGTCGAGTCTGTTGGGTGTCTTGTGAGTACACGGACACACGCTCACGAGCGAAATCATCCGGGCCTTTCAACTTATCATTTTTGCTTGAGTGCTAGGCCCGTCAGTCAGGTGAAATCATTCAGTCTTTGCGGCTAAATGATGTGTTTTGATGTTCTCTCATTGTATTCTTGAGTCTGTCCTCCCACGCCAAGCTTCCCCAAGCTGCAGAGGCACTTAACATACCACGTAACAGAGTGTCTGTCTTGCAGGGACGCTATGTCCACTGCACTCTTTCACATGCCTTTTACTTCTCCCTTCCTCTGGTATTATCTAATGTTTCAAAGACTTCCTTTTTAGCTCGCTATCAGCCAGAGGGCCTCTAGAGGTCAGCTTTCCCATCCAGAGCTTGGATGCCAAGACAAGCAGTCTCAGTGGCTGAGAGAGGAATCCCCCTGGGATGAAGCCAGGAGCCTTGGCAAGAGTCATGCCAGGCCAGATTAAAGATACCAAGGCCAGACCAGACCAGGGTCAGGCCAGGCTGAGGCAGACCAATTTAAAACAAACTGGGCTGACTGAGGTCAAGAAGAAAATGAGTCGGTAATATTTAGACAGTGTCTTTAGTGTCCAGGCATTTATTAATTGTTTTGTCCACCTTTTTCCCCAACATGCCAGATTTAGCACCCCATACAGGCACCCCTGCCACCGCCACCTCAAAAAGAAAATACCCTCCCAGGCACAGGAAAGCCTCGGGATGGAAAAAATGTGGGGCCGAGGATCATTTTAAGGTGAAAGGAAATCACAGGGAAAGTTTGGTGTGCTTTATTGAAAAGGTTACTTGTGCTTTGCCAGTCTCGCTGGCCGTCTGGGAGAGCTATTAACAGTGCAGGCTGGCTCAAGTTAAAGGTAGTATTACCTGCGCCTCTTCCATTTGCTGGTGTATGCTGGAGTGCATGCGAGCATCGTTCATCACTAGTGAGTCATCAACACAACTAACCTTCGCTTGAAAGGAAGGATACGCTTACATTGATCTGCTCCAATAGAGAAAATGATTACAGTGAGAGACTGGCTTTACCCTATAGTGGAGTATCTGTTTTGAGTTAATATGAATTTAACATATGTGCTTTATTAACATTTACAGCATTTAGAGGCAAATCTGTGGAATTCTATTTCTTTCCAGTCAGTCTGCGTCATCCCATTATCGTTTCGCCGAACCATAAGTGAGGATGAAAGCAATTTTTTTATTTGAAGGGACTTTATTTCAGATTCCTGTAAATATACAAGAGGTGAGGTGCTTATGTTTATATTGGACAGTTAAACTTTTTCACCTTTTCCTCTGGTGCATTGTTCTAGCATGGAGCTGTTTGGAGAAGAAAGCCAGAGTATTATGATAAGCTGCGATCACGCTTCCATGCTGTTGGTTGAGGCCTGGGAGCTCAGTGCTTTGGAAGGGGTTACTCGGTGTTACACTTTGTCTCATCCTGTTTACTTTAATGCCACTCTTAGTGTGCTTAGACAACTGTGAAGGAGGGTAATTTGGGAGTGTATATGTGTGTATTCATGCATGCATGTGAAAGGAACATTATGCAAGATGTGTACGTTGGGGGCTCTTTAATCCCAGAGTGCTGGTGGCGATTCAGCTCTCATGGCAGCAACGGGTCTCATCAGCCCCTCGTTCATTCCTTCAGTTTCATCCAAGTTGTGCTAAGCCTCAGTGTGTCTTCTCAGGGGGTGAGTCCCACCAGGCGAAGGAACAATATGTGGGTATGGTGCAAGTGGCTTTGGTACAGAAGAGGCGTTCCAGCAGCCAGCAGAGATGGAAACCCTGGGAGGGCCCCATGCTGTGGAACAAAAGCAAACAAATGGGCTCAATGGCTAAAGTAGCGTGGCATGACGAGGAGGGAGGAGGGATAGCAGCCCAGAAATACACTGGTCACTTCGGTAACGGTGGTGCCAGGGTGATGTCTTGCAACAGAGGCTGTAAGCTGGCTAACCTCTTAGCACTTTTGGGAAACAAATCTCAGTTTCTGGCACATTTTGCTTTGTGATTACACATAAACTCTGCCCAGTGTCATTTGTAATCCAAGTTAAAATGGACAAAATAGACAAATAAGTCAAAGTTAATATTGATGCACATGGGAGAACATATGTGCTGATACTGATATAGGTCAATATTGGCCAATAATATCAGCAATGTCTTGGCTGGGCCCTGGTTTGTTCTTTCCCTTACATCCTCTGTTCTGTCTGCTGCTCTTCACAGAGCTCCCAGACCATCCAGAAGCCGGCCTGGAGGACGAGCGCTGTCCCCTGATGACGGGCTGTGACAGAGCGGGAGGCCAGTGTGTGTGCGACGCGCGTCACTCCTGCCTCGGTTCTTTCACCTACTCCGACCAAGAAACCTGCATGAAGGCCAGCAAATCAGGTGAGTCCTCTCCTTCCACCACTTACGAATTTGGAAGCACAGATGCATGTAAACCCATGGAATCTAAGTCAGAGGGAATAATGCTGTCCATTGAGAGAAGCTAATCCATAACAGATGTGGCAGTGAGGTGACTAATGCTACTTACATATCATAGTGATGACACACATGCTAAGGCTTTGTGTAGTGGTCCCCCTCTCACCCTGAGTGGTGCCATTGTCCGTGACTCATTGATGACTGTGGTTTGTGTGTGTGTGTGTTTGTGTGTGGCTGGATTTCAGAGGGTCGCAGACATGAGCACCGGGACAGACACAGAGAGAAGTATGTGGGACCATCCAACCCGGCCTGCATGTTCTCTGGGTGTAACCTGACCGCTGAGGGCTGTGTGTGCGAGTCTCAGAGCTGCCACCACCACTTCGCCTACATCAACCGCAGCCAGTGCCAGGAAGCAGCAGGTAACCTTCAAATGACCTGAAACTGGCAACCACACGGCAGCCGACCAGTAGCTTTACTCAGCTCGAGTTATGTAGTGTTAAGATATGGCTAAGCTTGAAATAGAATCCACATCAACAATGTTAGTTTTACATAACAGCCAATGCTTCATGTAAACATTGATTTAAAGTGAGCTGCAGCTTTGGCAGCTTCAAGTTTTTGCTCTCTGAGTGGAACACAGAATTCCTTATGTCCCGGCTCATTATGTGTGAAAGGAAGCCGATTGCTGCTGACAAAAGAAAACCTTGTGACTCTGAATTTGTTTGCCTTTGATTTTAAGTTCAAGATAGTTTAATTGTATCTGTGATTGTACAGTTAATCTGATGTGCCAGTCGGCCCAAATGCTTGCATGGAGTCACATGTGTGATACTGTCTGTGAAATCTGAAACAGATAGCAAAGCACGACTGATGTTGTGGAAAGAAAACAAGGTGAGGGTGAAAGGAAGAATGTGTGAATCTGACTAACAGAGGAGCAAAAAGTGAAAAAGTTGTTACAAGAGAAAGAGTTCTCCAAACTGATGATGGAAATATGGAGTGTGGAGATCCTCAGGTGTGAGATGTGAGTGTAAAGTAAATGCATGCCATGGAGCAGTGGTCACCTTAAGGTTAGAGACACATCTTGTGACTGAGGGATAAATCTGGGTTGGGGAAAGTTAAAAAAAAAACAGCTACTCTCCTCAGTTCCACTACTGAGGAGCCCTTGGGCAAGAACCTCCTGTAAGGAGTCAAGAAATTGCAAGTGCAAACATACCACTGGTCCCAAAAAGGCGTGTAACTCATGTGCTGATGATAATGATCAAGCAATAAAACTCTTGAGAGCCATAGCTTGCACCTGCAGCATGCATATTACTGTGCAGTGCTCTGTTTGTGCTCACAGGAATAGTTTTGGAGGTTTTTGATCACATATCATAGAGCTGAGTGACCAGATGATCAGACTGTGTGCTCACTTCCACTTTAGTGGTCTTCCTGATTGAAACCTCCAGGTAAAAAAAAAAAACAAAACGTTACTGGCAAAGAGAGTTCAGTTTCCTCATTTGGATCGTGAGACGTCTGCCAGATGGACAGGCTCTGGGTGACATTTTCAAAATTGGATGGAACTGCCGCTTAGCGAACTCGCCGAACCTTTGCTTATGTTTGGTAAACCTCATCTCACTAAACAAGCTTTTCCAAAACAGAGAAAAAAACACACTGTAAAGCTGAAGAAAGCTGGTTTGGTGCTATAGAGAAGAGATTAAGTCAAAGCATGTGACTGTGACTGCTTGTGTTTTTACCCATGTTGCTCTGTGAAACCCATTCTCCCTCTCTTTGCAATTTGCCGACATTTCAGATGAAGAACAGCTCTCAACAAACGCGCCACTGAAACATATTTGAGATCATTATTTAGTCTGCAAATAACACAGAGGCTATTACAGAACTGAGCTTTTTACTCAGGAAAATCCCACAGGAAGTGCGTTCATCAAACATTATATTGTTTGGACGTATCATTGAAGTCTGGTGTAACGATCTGCTCCCCTATGTTTTATAACTCCCTCATCCCTGAGCCTGAGCCCAACGGAGGACAGTTTAAACTCACACCAGTGAAAACTGTAAACAACATTTTTCAGCGGCTTATGAGTTCTCGCTGCAGCACACACCCACCCCTCTGATGGCCCCTCATTAAGTCAGAGACCAGGATGTGTGTATGTCTGTTATGTCTGTAACTATGCACGCGCATGCGGAAAGATGCACACATGTGTCTGTGTGTGATAATTATCTTGTTTGTGTAGATGTCTCGGCAGAGATTTTTCTTTGTCTGTCATCAGCAGGAGCTTCCTCTGCGAGCAGACCGGGACTCTGTGGTTAGGATCTCGTTCGCTCAGTCCTGTCCGACTCCACACTGGCTTCGTCCATCAACCCCTTGTCCTGACGCAAGCAGTTATTAAGATCTGTGTTAGCATGCCCTGCTAGTGTGTGTGTGACAGAAAATGCATCTGGGAAACCTGCTTCTGAGGCACGAACGCTCCACTTGTCTTCACATGCATTGGAACATTAAAGCAGCCCTTTCAGACGTCAGTCAGGACATAGATTGCCATGTTGAGGTTTGAAAGCTCACACATGTTAACAGTTTGGTCTCTCACTTTCTGTCTGAAGCACTCAGCAGTCTCGTCAGCTCATCCTCTGGCCGTGCCTCGACATCCTCTCTGCCTGTTTAATCACCTAAAGTTGCCTCCTTCAGTAGGATATTGCTCTCTGCTAAGACACAAGGCGCTGATGTCATTTTGCTGCACACGCTCAGTCGGAAGCAACACGGTGTGCCTGACGTTTTACCCACGTGCCAAGAAAAAAGGCAATGATAAGTGCAGGAGAGGGAGGGGAAGGCAGACGCAGGAAGAGAACAAATCACAACACGCCATTTTGTTGAGGTATTTGTGTCGAGCACAGGCCCCAGGGTCTTCAGAGGGTGGTGTTTGGTAATTTTACACTCCAGGATAGTTTACATATTTCATTCATGATAAGGCCCCAAACCGTTATTTTGAAGGAATTCCCCTGCCGTTGCTCACTGACAGGAACAAGCAACATCCGTCAACAGGGTTTAGGTGATTCATACGAATGGCATCACTTAAGACCAACATTCCCCCATTAAAAGTGATAGTTAAAACCCAAAACTATGCTGAAGCATTCAGGTTGAAGCTCACTTGCTCTACTGGACAGAAAATGGGGATAGAATAGAGTAAAATCTGTCCTTCACAGGCATGTGGCAGTTCACGGGCAGTTCACTAGACAGGGAACCATGCCCACGATGATGCCATGGCGCGAACTGACCTTGCTTTCACAGATTTACTTGCCCACCTGTGCCACCTCCATCCTGCCTGTCTCTGCCCTTGTAAAAGGACTGTTAGTTCTGCTTGGCTGCAGCCTCTTTGTGGCAGGACTATTACTGGCCGAGCCAGACCGCCACTGGCTGGCAGGGGCGTGAGACGACTCTGCGCTGTGTTTGTGTGCTGTCTGTTGAAGCTACAGCCTCTGTTGTCCCCTGCAAACTGCTTGTTTCCCAATTTGTGTGTGTGTATGTGTATGGGTAGTGATATCGAAGGGGAAAGAAAATTTGTGTGGCGATTGAGACAAAGAGTTTTCCTTGCAGGCATGTTTGGATTGCTGTCAACCCACTCACTACTCATGGTCGGCCACTAACCAAATCGGCCATCAGGAAAAGCCAAGACACACACTAACAAAAAGTCTTGAGCCATTCCTGCATGTCCAAGCTCCAAACCTCACTCCATTCACTAAATCTAGATGTAAAGCCTCAGCTCATTGATCTAACCATAACCGTTAACAAATCAAAGACACCCTGACTGCAGCTAAGCCAACTCCTGTTGTTCTCAGGCACATTTCTTCTATCATCAGCCAATCTTTCTCCTGAAAGCGAACAGAGCCATATGGCCAAGATCCATACATAACTCAACCGGCTCTTCCACAAGTTATTCAACATCTGTCTACATCCTGGCCCTGCATATATATGTTTTTCATGTTTGCTGCAGTTGAGGGATAGTTTGTTTTCTTTAGTATACCGTCCTTTGTATGACAGTGGATGTGACTAATGCTCATTTATGTTTCTCTGTGCTACATGCACAGAACCTTGTGGCCTTAGATTCAACAGTATGGGACTCTAACAGCTGCTGCTGATATTTAAAAAGCAGCATGGCAGATGGACAATATATATTGCCAAAATCAGAACGAAGTCATATATAATTCCATTTTTCACTCCAGTATGCATCTAAATAACATGGTTATCTTAGCCAGGAACATTTTGTCTTAGATGGAATTAGTTTTTAATTAATTAATGAAATAGAACAATACATATGGTTATGCTGCAGATTTCAGAGAACGGGGTGTGGGTGTCATTCAAATGCTACTGTATACATTTTGACATAATATATGTTAAACTAGAAAGTAAGGATTTCAGATTAGATTTTCTGTTCTTTAGGATGGGAGAAATGCATTAACACTTAGTAAAGACAACGGTGACAAGAAGAATTCGAGCAAATGTTTATGTCAGAATGCATGAAAGTTGTAGTTACCGTACTTTTTCACCGCCCTCCCAAAACTCTCAAGGGGGAGCACTTTAATCGCTACACAGTAGCAACACTGACGAGGCTGCCTGCTGATGTGTCTGCACATATTTTTGGTTATCAGCCTTGTGATGCTCACTCATTTCATATGCATTTTATAGCAGATGTATGATAGACTGTGCACAGTGCTGGTCTCTTTCTGAGGACAGGCCTTCCAGTCAGACAGAAGTCTCACGCCCTTCATCATCGGCCTAATCTTGTTGGCCATCTGACGGCAAAGAAAAGGGTGTGTTTCAATGGAATGCACACATGCTATGTACACCGGCTATGCACACACTGAAAATGTATGTGCAAACGTGCATCCTCATTTGAACATTCTCATTACCTCACCCAAACACACACATTCACAGCTGCAGTGGTGCTAAATACAAATATTTAGTCAAAGAGGGAGGGAACAAGGCATGCAGGCATGCAGGCGTGCAGGCTTGCCGGCGGCTGCATGCCTACACTCAACCACGTCAAGCTTCTGAGTGTGGTGTGAAGTTCCCAAAAAGTGTTTCTTCTTCGTGACCCTGTCTGTGCCTTTTGGTCTGGACCCCCTCCCAACCAGCTCTGCGGTCCTCACACTTATACTTACTCACCCTGATATACTCAGTGGACAATGCTGACTTTCTCGGCTGTAACTGCTGGTGGGCAGCGGGCCAGGCCCCCACAGCTTTACGTGAGAGACGGCCCTGATGTGTCCCTCTGCGGAGCAACTTTATAGAACCTGAGGACAGACCAGAAACCCACGGAGGGCAGCTGGACTGAGACAGCTTTGTTCTCTGCTGACTTGCTTCCAAAGTCAGTCAGCGAACAGAACTCACATTGTGTGCTTTTTCCATGAGTAAACTCAGCCTGTCAACACAGCCTCCTCTGCCTGGCCGAGCCGCTCTGGTTCAGGGAAAGACTGCGCTCCTTGTGCCTGAGCTTAAAGTAAAGAAAAAAACCATTTAGATACGAGGTGTTTTTCTTTCTTCAAAAAGCTGCTGAGATGCCAGAAATATGCATTGTTAAAAAAGACTTTTCTGTGGTAATGAAGCAATTTCCGTATCCCACCTCCTCCAGACCAGTATCAGGTGTGTTCATGTGTGTATATGACTGACAGGTCAAAGGTTTTCCATTCTTTGTTGTTGTACAGTCACACATGAGCACATGTTGCCTAATCTACAGATTGAATCTGTCAAGCATACCAAATCAGGCTTATTGTGTTAGTGCAAGCTGGAGTATGGCCAGCATTGTGATACAAAGATTGGTTCAGCGGTTGCTGACTCACTAATTACAGCCATTTATGCTCCAAGCTAGAACACAAACAGCGTAGGATAAAATCCATTTGCTGCTGACTTTTTCCATCCTCTCGTCTGCCTATTGTGCTCATAAATGCCCCAGCAGGAAAATTATATTAATTGGACCTGCAAGGGTTGGACCATTTCCATGGATGGATACAATTCTGTTCATTTGAATGACAATGGTGTGTCTGCCAGCTGCTTTTCCCAGCGCACTCTCACCCCAACCATTATCACAACTGAAAGAGTAATCAGTCCTCTCTGGGACACATACAATACACAGAAAGAGTTTTTCAGTGCACAACGTTGTGCAAGATCATCCCAGGGTATTTTTCTATGGCTTTAAACAGGGTGAGGTTTTCATATGCAAAACCAGTCTTCAACTGAGCAGCAGCAGACTGCATTAGACTTTATTGGAAGTAAAACATTTGCCAATCAGCGTTTCCAACTGAAGTTTATTTAACTCCAGCACAGGAATAAAGCCAAAAACCGTTAAAAGGGTTGTAGCCTCCTTTAATTAAGAGGCTTTCCCCTCATTTCTATGACACTACTCAGCTAGGAAGTTTATCAATGAGAGCTTTGTGGCAGACCTCACTGTTCCCAGGTTGCTTGAGTAAACAGTACAGTACAGATACCTCACACTCCTGCTCTATTTATCTGCAGCCAGAAATATTCAACGTTTGCCTTATCCTCAATTTCATCTGTCAAAAATGTTAGCCCCATCCACCAAAACACAGCAGCCACAGTCTCACAGTTCCTCTCCTCCATGTTTACTCTGGGTCAGGGAGACATGAAACGGCTGCTTCATCGCAATGCCAGCAGAGCATCAGGTCACACCAAAGAGCTCTGTACAATTTAGAGGTCCGGCTGCAGAGTTTAAGACTGGCAGAGCAGAAGCATTATCAGATGCTCAGAGGTCTGGACCCCGAACTGTGCTCTAGTTCGGTTTCCCCATCTTGTGGCAAAACCCAGAAGGATCTGCTTACAAGTCTTAAAATGTCAGGGATGAGGCACATCCTTAGAGAGACTCGTGTTGCGCCGTGGAGCCAGCATCAGTCTGGAAAGACCATCAGGCAGACTTTGCTTCTGGAAACACTAACAAATACCAAAGCACTGTTACGCAATGTCAGCCTGTATCATTTCCTTTCCTAAAAAACTTTATGAAAGCAAAGACTTTTCGTAATAACAAAATCATAATCCACTAAATTTAACTCTCTTATAAGGCAGCTATTTGTCGACACATTTCCTTTTTTATAAAGAATTACCAGATTTCCACATTCCCATCCACAGTCTCTTTGAGAGTTAGTGCTACCTCTCCACTCTTCCTCTCAGATATCAAGGTGCCACAACGTGTGCATTTACTGTGCTTTCAGCAGGGGATCTGGGAAATTACTTATTTTCCCAGTGATTGACAATTATAAGACAGGGCTTGAGTCTACTCTCCACAATCCCTCTCTTCTGTCTGCACTGTATACATTACAGTGACACTGAGAACCAAAATAAACACGTCCCTTTGGTTCGGGTAATCCAATCTTTGTAAGGTAGCTACTGTTCTCATACAATGTCTGCACAGAGGGGCGCTCCACTTTTCTTTTCCTGAATAGGCTCCAAAATACACCCCTGAGCCCCCAGCCCCAGATTTCCAGTACCCCTGCACCCCTTTCTCCCCTAACTAGGGGTGTCAGAGCTGTTATGTTGGCTCTGCCAAATGAATAGACAAACACATCCTGGTATGCTAAGTGAAGGGGCGATTCTAAGCTGGCAAGAAGAAAAGCTCTGTTAAAGGCTGGCTACTATTAATGACTGGTTTTAAGGCGTGAGGGGCTGTTAGGATCGTGAGCCAGTTTCAGGCTGGGTGGGATCGGAGGCCTGTAGACAGGATATGCAGAGAGCCGTGTCGTGTCTGGAGCGCCGCTCTTGCTTCTCTGACAGGATGCTGTGAAACTGTCACAGACTGAAGCTAGGATCTGATGAACCTGCACAGAGTTTGTGTTGGGGGACGGTGTGAACTCATCTTTTAGAGCGTAACACGAGTAGCGCTGTTTAAAGTGGCTTAACTGAAATTAAGCGGAGGCAGCCCTCACACACATGCACACACACACATGCAAGCACAGAAAAACCCTTCCAGCTTTAAGTAGAACAGCGAGGGTACTGTCAGAGACTACAGCAGTTGATACTGGTGTTACAAGATGTCAAATGATAAAAAATTAAAAGATGCCAAAGTTGTATGTGATCCTATCTCTGTTTTTGCTTGCTGCATACACACCTGTATTGTGAAGTCAATGTGTGTCCATGTCTGTGTGTTTCAGAGGAGTTGAGGTGTGCTGGGGTGACCTGTCCCGCTCTGCAAGTGCCCTCCTGCCCCAAGGGTTCCGTCCTGACCAAGAGTTACACGCCCCCTGCTGGTTGCTGCCCCTCCGTACCGCCCCAGTGCACTTGCGACCTCCGTGCCTGCCACAAGCCCCAGTGCCCAAGCGGGCAGCGCGGGGTGTCACTCAGCAAGGCCAGCGGCCAGCCGGGAGACTGCTGTGATATCTTTGAGTGCCAGAAAGGTGATTGCAGTGAACTTCACACTACACAATCTGTTTCGATTGGCCTCCCACTGGGGGTAGCAATGGCGTAGCTGGTGTGAGATTCATCGCCTTTGAGGAAGCAATTATTTTCCTTGGAGTAAGGATTTCCTCCCTGCTGACTAAATGTCCATAGATGAAAAGGAAATTTGCTGATTGGATAATTACTCTCGGGCTGTTTATCAGGTTGGGCTGATGCCCCCCAGGGTTAAGACTGTGGTTCAAAGACATTTTTTCTGGGGTGTATCCACAAATATTTTTATAACCTTGCAGAGATGTACTGAGGTATCCTTGTGTACCATTTTCTCCCCTGGTGAGAAAGGAAATGCAAGGAAAGAAAAGCAAGAAAGAGCAGCTGTTGATCACTTACAGAGAGACCTCAGCGCACTCTGACGTTGCCCCAAAGCAACCAGGAGAGTCAGGAAGGCAGGGAGGGGACCTGCGGTATTGGTTCTGTTTACTCTGTGCTCCCAACAAATATTCGCTGTTTTACCAACAGAACAAATTCCCATTCTGGCCCCTCCACATGCATAAATGAGTGCCGTGTCCCGGAATTAATGGACTTAACGAGCCCAGTGACCAGAAAAGTGCTTAGGCTATGAATTTGCTCAACAGAAGTGCAGTGTCAAAGGGTTCCTGTCTGGTCACACGTCCAAAGGGAAAAGGTTCAACAGTTCATTGATGGGAATGCTTTTTATGTCCTCCAGTCTGCCAGTGGGGAGGGTAATCGAGTCCGGCAGGCCGGCGGGGGCTGAATGGCAGCCGTGGGGGCCATGGGATCAGTGTTTTGATAACAAGTGTCTGCTGCTCTTTGGGCCTGGGGCTTGAAGCCTTTTGTGCTGCCCCTACTGTCCGTTAGGCCTGCATGACTGCGCGCCGTGTCAGAAAGCTCCACAGACAGGGACATGGACAAGGACACACACTGGGCCCCAGGTCACCTCTCCAGCTCTGCAGAGGCCCCCAAAGTTGTGGCCACAAGGTCCAAGTTGCTTTCAAATGCCTTACCTCGTCTCTAATGGAACACACTTTAGCACGGCCCCCCATTGTCTCTGAGTGTCTGGCTTGGACTGATTAACTTGTTTCCATTGCCCACTTGGCTGAGGCCTCATATTTGGTCAGGGTCAGTATGTGCAGTGACAATAAATCCCACCTGTGTGTTTTGGCCTCCATCGATGATAGACTCTTTCCACTGTTGGCTGGAGGTTGAATGTAAGTGGTCTGCAATCCAAACCAAACCTGGCAGCACCATCCTGACCTGATGTCATCTGATGTTACAGATAATCCAGTTTGATCCTGTTTAGCTGTGGTCTGCTGTTTATCAACACTTTAGCTGGGACATATTCTACTTATGTGCTGTGGATGCAGAGCATAGTTCAGGGCTGCACATGTTCTTCTGGGATATAAATCATTGGTAAACAATAAGGCTGAGATCACCACATTGGTGGTTCTGATGGAGCTCCACTTTGTTCAATACATGCAACAATCAAGATGTCAAAAAATCAATGAGTGGTTATGTTAGTGGCAGAAGTTGAGCAAATATTTCTACATTTTTATTTGATGTTGTGAGTTGATAAAAAATATCACTGTCAGTATGATTTGAACAAATACCATCATCATTCTGCTTTAAGTAAATGCAGCTTCCCCTCTGTGGTTCTGCATCATTTGCTTGTAAACCAATAGACTTCCACAGGAATGGGGTCAGTGTTTTATGGCCCATCCATCTCCTTATCCAATCTTCACCCAATTTGAAAAAAAAAGCTCAAACATCACAAAGCATGACTGGAATTTAGACTCTGTGCCCCTAGTTTTTTTTAGGGATTACCATTAACAAACTGCGGAAATCACATGTGGGCATCCCCTCATGTGACTTCCTATTGCCTCTGTGAGCGTTAAAAAACGTTGCCGTGCCATTTTATTTTGCCCAACTAGAGTACTTATTGCATTTTCTCTGCTTGGTTTTGCACGCAAAGCGGGATGACATGAATACTGGGGGAGAGAGGAAAGGGCAGAAAGATTGGAACAGAGAGACAGCAAGAAGGAGAATAAAAGACTAACAAATCTGCACTCTACTTTCAACTCACTTGGCCCACCTGCTTTGTATTAGAGTGCAGCGCTGGTTGTCGGCAGGCATGGGGTCATCGGCGCAGACACTTTGAGTCTGCACTCAAAGGGATGGCGTACAGATGCCGCTGTAACCTCCACTCTGTTTTATAGAAACCACTGGCCCCACATCTGCTTGCATCTGTGTATCACATTCACTCGCCTAACTAGTGCAGCTACTCTGTGATTGTGGGGACTTTCTTACATAACCACATTGCCTCACTTCCCTCATGTTGGCATGTGTTTGATGAAAAGTTACCATGTGGTTAGTAAAGATCTCAGAATGATGAGTCACCCAAACCACTGTGGTACATTTGAATGTGTAATTCATCATTACTTTTGAGATGTCATGTTTTAATTTTCTTCTGTTGTTTTGGCTGTAAAACAACTACAGTTCGTGTAGTCTTTTGAAACAAACAGTCATATTTATTCATGGATTCACACACTTCAGATGCCAAATGTGTGATGAGCAGGTCAAGGTTTTTACCATACATATCCTGGCCTTTCCGCTCCCATTGTCTTTACACAAGACCAGACCTTTGCTTTCCATGATGTAACTAACTGTAAGTTATTTTATGTCATAGTTGAGGGAACGCAGCTTAAAGACATTCTATGTGCTTGGATGCTTTCTGGGAAACGCAGAGTCACTCCACCCGCCACCAGATGACTGAGCCCAGATTCTGTTGAAGACTTTAACTCACTACTGTTATGCTTTACTCTGCAGCGTTAGAGTACAATGCCTTCTCAAGACTTCATAAGAGTCCTGAGAAAACCTTCCTGTTGGCTTAATCATCTGATCGATGCAGTCTCTCTCCACAGACTTAACCTCAGCCATTAGCGTCTACCTTTAGGGTCTGTTCGGTTCAGATGCACACCTCCATCAAAAGCAGATGAATGGATGCTTATGAATTTGTATATGGTATAAAGGTGTGAAAGCCTCTCACCGATCAGGCTTTCTTGCATTACCATCCACAGTTAACAGCATCGTTGTAAGTATTGTTTTCCTTCTTCTTTTTTTCAGTCTCTCCTAAGTGTGTCCACAATGGGAAGGAGTTTTCCGAGGGAGAGGTGTACCGCATGGACCCCTGCTGGCTGTGTCAGTGCCGGGGTGGAATCTCCTTCTGCTCCAAGGCAGAGTGTGCTGAGCTGGACTGTGAGAACTTCTACATTCCTGAGGGCGAGTGTTGCCCTGTCTGCATAGGTATGCCCTTCTTTTACCTTCCCAGCAAGCAAAATGTTGTCAGGTTGACGTCATTTTGATGTCATTCAGTGACATCCAGGACTAGTTCAGATCACAGCCAGATTTTCCTTTCCCCTGGTGGCATTTTATGAAACCACTGTGGTGTCTTTTAATGACCAAATGTGACCTAACCAGGCAGCAATAATAATCTATATGTAAAAATATAAATAAAAAATATAAACCTATGAATAATCTCGTTTCCTAAACCTTCAGTTTATTGTTCTACTGCACTTACCACCTGCACCATTGCTCTGCTGAATGTGCTGGTAGAAGCTGGGCTTTATGAAAGGTGCTCAGGAAGACTGACTACATGTGCTATTGATATATCTTTGCTTTGGAATGGTATCTTCATCACACCGTCTGACAAGAAAAGTTGATCTTCTGGGTTAACGTTGACTTATGGAGGATTAAAAAAAACAAAAAAACGTTAGTATTTTTGGTTATGTAGTGAGCTGACCCAGTGCTAACCTAGCGGAATGTTTGATGGCCTGGGACAATAGAGAACTAAATCTTAAAATATTTACTTATGCGGCCAATGCTTGCCAGACATTATAAATATAATTAGGCCGATGTGCCACTCTAAGGGCCGACGTAGGCGAGTGACAAGTGCTGTCTGAGCTAGATCTGGTGCACTCGTATTCGCAATTTAGGAATAGACCTATTTGGTTTTTACACTTCTCCAAATCAGTGCAAATTATATTTCTTGGTTGGGATAAACAGCATGACATTTCTGGTCAAATACTAATTTTTAATAAAAGGGGGGGGGGGGGACTTTAACTCAACATAATTGTCCTTGTGATGGTTTCAGTGGTGAGGGACTTTTCTTAAGGATTGCAATCTGGCGATATACTGGGCCAGACCAAGACTAGTTATAATGGGACCTAATCTGGCCTCGATCAGGCTCTCACTGATGGTCCAGGTCAGTCCATGCCAGCTGGGTTTGCTTAGTTACTTTTTTAATTTTTAAGATGCCATGGAAACCTAATTCTCACCTTTGCTAAACATCACACTATTAAAATCAAGTAGTTCTGATTTGCACTTGTGTTTTGGAGGTTAAGGCCGCTGTTGATGAGGCATAGATGCAGAGTTGATGCAGAAAAGGTAGATTTGATATTTAACTCCAGCTTGTCTGACACCTACAAGTACCTCCAGTGACCCTACCATAATGACTACCTCATATAACCAGCTTCCACAGTTGTTAACATACCTAGCATGCAAGAGCCAGGGATTCAATTCCACTAGGAAGACTTAAGAACCTAAAAACCCTCGTTCAGTGTACAGCTTGGCTTTGTAATATCTAACTCTGGCTTAGTGGCCACATGTGCTCAAAGTCAGGTAGAGAGCTTTGATATGTCCACTTGAGATTGTTAAAAATGAGGCTGTAGTGCATATGGCGACCACATTACGGCGTGCTTGAAGCCAGCAGATGGACCCGGTAGCTAGTGTTGGCTTTTGCCTGCTTGGTTACAGTTGATCAGGCGCATGAGAGAGAATAAAGAAGACAAAGAGCAAGACTGCATAGGAGATCATGTAAGGTCAGTCTTAGAAGTACACCTGGAATATGCAGGCTTACTGATGATATGGAATGCTTTCATCTTTTCCTTATGGAAAGCTGCTCTTACTTACTGCATGGTTCACTGCAGAGAACATTGGCTGTAATACTCTTAATCTGGATTAAGAGATGTATTTAAGGTTACCTGCCTGGTTGTGATTACACTTAAAGCTGCACTAATCGATTTCTGCATAAACAACAGATCAAATGACCGTGTAATATGAAAAGGGTCGCTCATAATGATAAACCCACAGAGAATTATCTCAGGACCCTGCGGTTCTCCTTTTTCATACAGAGGGCTTTAGCATCTTTTAGTTCATTGTTGTGGTTTTATAGCCCATCAAATTAAAGATTTGGGAGGATCTATGTGTAGGTTATGGCAGAAATGGAATGTAATATTCATAAGTATGTTTTTATTAGAGTATAATCAACTGGAAAAAAGAACTGTTGTTTTTATGACCTTAGAATGACCCTTTAATGTGTACAGAGGAAGCAGGTCCTCCTCCACAGAGTCCACCATCTTGCACTGCCATGTTTCTACAGTGGCCCAGAATGGACAAACCAAACACTTGTTTCAAAGATGCCCTCTGCAATTTTCACAAGTTTCACTGCCGTTGTAAATTTCTCCCACAGGTTTGGAAGGTGGAGGAGGAGTGGATGGATATTATTATTAGTCGAGTGCAATCTGCAACTTCACCGCTAGATGTCACTAAATCCTACACGCTGAACCTTTAATTGTTTTGGTTCATTCTTACCCCTCTTATCATTTGTAGCAATCTTTATGTTACCTGCCCAGCATCAGGAAACATCAGTAAATCACTTGTGAAAAGTGCAATGTTTGCTGAAGAGCCTGATATTTTTGTGCTGAGTTGGTGGAGACCAAAAGCAGACACAGATTCGTTAGGTGCCTAGCAAAACTTGACTTCAGATACTAAATGCTAATATTACTCTGTGTCTGTTAGGTAAAGTTTATAATTTAGTAGTTCATGAATGCCGTTTTCAGCTTGTCTAAGGTCACCAGCAATCAATGAATGCATCCTTACTTAAGATGTAACTTGACAAAAGAAACCTGGCAGCCATCTGCATAATATGTGAAGGTGTGACTTGGTAATGCCTTATATCTCTCATATAATTATTTTCATATTTTCAGATTGTACTTTGCCTGTAAAAACTCATGCTGAAGAGGCTCAGTCAAGTTAAGTCTGAAATTATCAGCTTGGACTTTGAGTCAGCAGAACTTTAACAGAAATTGAACCAAACAAATGCCAACACATTGCATTATGGGAATTGTAGGCTTCAGAGTTTGATATTTGGGCTTTTGCTGTCTCAACTTTGGTTATTTTTGTTTTTTATATCTGTCTCATGAGTCACTAAGCTTCATCAAAGTGAAATGCTTAAATCCCAGCACCAGTGTACATGCGGTGAACACAATGAGAAAGAAAAGGACTAAAGGAGAGAAAAATAGATCATGTTTGGATTAATCACAGCCAGACGGACACCAGTCAAAACTCAGCTGGGATCTGATAGGACAAATAGGACTCCTGTGCACAGTATACAACAGAACCTCTCCCCCTCTGACACACATTCAGTAAGCCACACTAAACACACAAACACGCAGAAATGTGAACACACCTTTGTTTCACACTGACACATAGAGAAAATGCTGAGACCACCCCCTAACCTGCCTCTGTTAAACAGCTTAACAAAAACAATTAAGCCTGTTTATAGTAAATGAAAAAAGGTTCTCAAAGCTTGGCTCAAGCGTCATACATTACCTCAAGCTGGGCAAAATGGCTGCATAGATTAGCTTTTAAATTGTCTCAAACTTTATGGTTGCTACTTCAGACTATGTCTACAGATTAAAACAGATTTTGAAGCGCTTTCTGATGCTTATGGGTGAAACTTATGCTACCAAACACTGACCTAGCCATTAACCATAAGGATCACAGCTGAAACTCACATAGATGACTTTCAGCTTTCAGCCAGAAGGTGTGTGGACACTGTGGGAGCAACAGTAATGAATATCATCACTCTTGCTGTGTTTATAATGATCAAATCTTGCTCAAGGCAACAGACCCAGACCGCAAAACTCATCTGTCTCATTTTGATATAAATCTTGATGTTGGCTGTTGCACAGCCAGGAGTCTCAATTCATGAAATGATTAATCTAGATTCAAATGTGGTCTCTCTGTAGTTTCCATATCCTCCTCATCCCCACATGGAGTATCCTGTGTCCTTCAGCTCTGTTGCCGCTGTCTACTGTTAGTTGAACAGTACAGGATGTAGTATACAGCACACTTGGCTGTAGCATTGGGTTCAGATTCCATTCATTGCAGCTAAACTACAGTATTCTGACCACATGTCTTTGAAAAGGATCAATGATTATTTTTTCTCTCGCTTAAACCCACTTAAGTTGTATTTTCTTCATTTTAATGCAAATTTTGAAGTGTTAATTTAGAAATGTTAAAAACTTCCCAAAAAATTCTGCTTGCCTGGTTGAGGAAATGCAAGGTAAATGCACCTAATGGGAGATGGAGGCATATTTTTTGAATAAGTTTTAACGTAGCACACATTTAATCCTCATGACTGATTGTCTGTTGTCACCTTGTTGCGCCAGCTTCTTGTGCAGTAGTATAATGGTTTTCTGAATGGAGAATTGACGCCGCCAACTGTTTATTCCAGTGAACCAACCAACTGGGTAATCTACCAACAGGTGGGGCGAGTCGTCTACCATTCAGAACGTTTGGTTTGGTTTGATCCCAAGCTCTTCCAGTCTACATGTCGAAATGTCCTTGGGCAAAATACTGAACCCCAAATTGTTCCCAATGGCTGTGCCATTAGTGCGTAAATGTGTGTATGAGTTCCTGATGAGCAGGTTGGCTCTTTGTGTAGAAGTCACCTGCTTTTAGTGTGTGAGTGGGTGAATGCTGACTTGCGATGTAATAGTGCTTTGAATAGTTGAAAAACTAGATTTCTGTCTTCTATGGGATATTCTCTTGAAATGTGCTATAGATTTGGATGGAAACCCAGTTGATATGTGTATCTGTTCTGTCCTTTCAGATGTGGAGTTACTCTCCATGGACAGCACTAAGGCCAGTTGCTGGGTGAACAATAAGCTGCGAGCTCATGAGGAGCAGTGGAAAGAGGATGACTGCACCTTCTGCCAGTGCGTGGATGGAGAGCCGCACTGCACAGCCATGGCCTGCAAACAGAGCTGCCAAAACCCTGTGAAGATCCCCGGAGAGTGCTGTCCCTTCTGTGAAGGTACAGATCGAATAGACCAAATAGCACCTGTCTTTCATAATTATTTAGTAATCTATATCTACGTGAAGTGCAAGTTAGCCCACATACCACACATAGGAGGCTCCTGTGCCGCTGCAGCTTTGCTACAGAGGCCATGTCGGCATGGGCTCATTAAAGGGGAGGCCAGGGAGAATTCTTCAAGCTGCAGGGTTCTTTGTGTTCCTTTATTACTGTTGCCCGCCAAAATGAGACCCACCTGTGTCTGCGAGGCTGTGCCTTGCTTTTAAAGAGGGGGCTGCATAATTGAAGTGGATCCTTTTTTGTGAGCGTAATTAGTTACAGCTCGTTGGGCTGCTCCTCCCCTTGAACGTGGCGAGAGACGTTTGACGAGAAGAGCTGTGGTACATGAACGTGCTGTTGTGAACTATGCTCATTTATTGTGGCTTCACAACAAAGCTGGCCCTTATTCAAGAGGGTCTGGGCCATGCTAGAGTCTGATTCAGTCTAGGAGACTCTGTCATCTTTACTGTTAGGAATAGAACTAAAACATCCACTTCAGACAGATTAAACTTATTAATAATCATAGACAGTTCCACACAATAAGGCAGAGAGATATAATCCCCCTCACAGTGCCTGACCCACCCTGGTGTAATTGCTCTACATTTATCTGTAATTACTGTTTACTCCAAAATAAGAGCAGTGTAAATAAGTAGCTATTACAGCTGGCACAAAAAGCTGGATGAGGTGTCACACCTGAGGGGATCATGGCACACATATCAAAAATACAGGAAGAAATCAAAAAGAAATCAGTCTGTTCTTGGTTGTTTGCTTTGAATACTGTTGCTCTCATGCCCTTTTTTTACTCGTCTTCGCTTTTGTTCTCCAGAGCCATCTTATGAAACTGTCAGTCCCATGCTTTGTCCTCCCCTGGAAAACTGCTCCCTGTCAGGGAGTGACTGCCCCTTTGGCTTCCAACAAGACAAAAATGGATGTCTGCTCTGCCACTGTCTCAATAGTAAGTTCATGTTCCTCACTTCATGTTAAATCTCAGTGAGTCAGAGTTTTAGAAACTGATCTGCAGAAGCATAAACTTCAGATGTTTCTTCTGACACACTTGTTCTTGCAGTTTTGTGATGAATTGGTGCGCATCACATGCTTTTTTTTTTACCTTTGTACCCATGATGACGTCAAACTAATTTGGCGTCCACTTGGTTTTGACAGTAACATAGACGGGTTCAAACTCATGACAGCTTATTTGTGTCCATGGCTGCAGTCTTTGCAAGGTTCTTTGTCACAAGAATGACCCTGTGAGCAGCCCCGAAGCAACCCCTGCCTTTGCTTTTGATGGATTGTTGTGCCCACGATCATGTGACCTCTTCCTCAACTCTTTCAGATGACTCCTGCCCTGACCTGGGAAAATACTGTTCCCTGCAATGTCCGATGGGATACGAGAGGGATGATTTTGGCTGTGAGGTGTGTGAGTGCAGCATCCCCATGCCCAAATGCCGACCTCTGACCTGCACTAAGACTTGCGCCTATGGATATGTGTAAGTACACCCACTGAACCTGTGGGTTTCTCGTCCCCACAAATCCACCTACACTCATTGTCTTCCATGTTTCAAAAACATCTTTGGCTGTTAGTGGCATTACATGCAGATCTATGAGGATACTATACACTTTGTTCTTACGTGCTCATGCACAAAATTCTGTTATGTTGGTGAATTGTCACTTTTTTCCAACAACGCCAAAGTTTTACTACTGAGAAAATAGTTGCGTCTTAAAATCTGTGTATTACAGCTGTTTTCCCTCAAACCCCTCCTGTATTAAAATCAGTTCTGATTTAATCAAAAGTTCAATAATAATATTTTCAAGTGATGCCCAGAAGCCAATGTCTGTTTAGTCCTAGTCAAAAGGAGGTAGAGCAGGCTTGGCATCAAAGATCAAAGGGCCTACCTTGGTGGCCAGTCCCAGGTCTTGAAATCTGTGTGCACCAGTGTGTGTGCATGTTGGTGTGTGAGTAATTCACTGTGAGGTCCTCGCAAATCCTCTCAGCCCCCTGTAACTCCTTTCCTCCTAATCCCATTTAACCCAATCAAACATCTGGAAGTGCTCTCTACCGGGATCTTGGTCCCCAGGCACCACTCTCATTTCATAAATCATCATTCCGTCTCAAAACAGTGATCAAAAACACATCAGGACAAAGGCAGCCTTTATGAAACTATACAGTTGGGATACTTCTGGTATCTCAACCATGCTCTGTGGAGCCGAGGCTCGAGATGGACCTGATATGTCTGCAGAGGAGAGGAGAAGAGAGGAGAGGAGAGGAGACCCTGTGGGGAAAAAAAGAGCAGGAAGTCCTCACTTTATCCTTCATAAGCAGCTGTTTAGGTCAACCCTCAGAAGTCTGAAAGCCTCTAAGAGCTTGCCAGCCTTACAATGCAGATCTGTCTTCTCACACAGCTACCACAAAGAAACAAAAGGCACAAAGGATCTCTGTGTTTATACTGGTCCTATTGATGATTTCCTGTGTCTACTGTAATATGCATATCCAAAGTTGAAGGCACAGGCCTCCAGAGCAGAGTGAATGTAAACCTTCCAAACTATTTGTAACCATGTTTTGAATACTCCTCGCTTGTGGAACATTTTTAGGGTTTCCAACCTTCATATCTCAAAATCATCACTGAGACCTCATGGGCCTTGAATGGCATTCTTCTTGGCATTACAGTTGTGGCACACTGGAAATTGTGCCGAAGCCAGCAGTCCCAGGCCCCAGGCCCCCACTGCCTCCCCAAGCCCCTCTATTCCCCTGGAGCCCAAAGCACTGCTTGGCATTCCACACACCATCTTTAAACAAAGCCTTGCTCTAAGGTTGCACCACTCTCTGTCTCTGTATTTGTACAGTGAGGCACTGGCCGAGCCCTCACAATGTTGTTTCTATAGCTGTTATTGCTGTTTCAGCATATATAGGGTGCTCTGTTTGCTGAGCTTGACATGCTCTGTCCTCTTTATGGGACACGGCACCCATCCAGGGGTCTGAGGGCCTCTTTCATTTATGCTGCCCTTGCAGATGAAGATTAATTGACTAATTAACCAGGCCTAATGAGGCCACTGCTTCATAAAACAGGCATCATCACTTACCTTGAGAGAGACAGAGAGGGATGCTAGCTGGGTGAGAGAGGTTGAACGCAGACAGGGAGGGATGGAGAGTGAGTCTAGAATGAGAGAAGTGTACATGCAGGTCATTCTTTCATCTGGGTTTGACATTTTGTCAACCTGCAGCTCATCCATGTTTTATTACGCAGATAATTGGATCCAACTGGCCTATTTCCAGCCTCTGTAGCTTCTGCACTTCACACTACTCCTCTCTTTGTATGTGAGCATATTGCTGGAATGTTTCTTTGGTTCACATCTGGTCAGTTTTTAGTTAAGTTGTCTCTTAATTTACAAATCAGTCAACAGTTTATGCCCAGTCCTCAGAAAGCTGCATCCATCTTTCTGTCTTTCTCTGTTCTGTTTTGAACTTACCAGCCTGCACACATTAGCTCATGTCTGGCTGATGCTCTTTGATGCTCCTGTATGGCCACCAAAGCAATAAGAATGGCAGCAGGGTGAATTGAAAGCATCTGAATTGGCTTTATTGTGCTCAATCCAGAGTCTTTAGGTTGGTAGGATGTGCAAACCACAGGCAGCTCATGTGTTGGCCTTTTATTTGGCCTTCTTTAAGGGCAGCTACTATAGGGGAAAGCACGTCCAGATGCCGATTATTCCAGACTTGAGCATCTGGGTTTCACTCAATCACACAGTGTTGCCCCATAGACTCCTCTTCATCTTTGAGATGTCCTTTAATGTGGGGCATTTATTTACAATCTGAGCTGCCCAGGAGTGGCATTTTTATCTCTCTGGCATGGTCCTTAAGTATTTCAGTTATATACAAGTGTGATTTATCATGTGCCTTTTTTGCTGCACCGCAGGAGGAACAAACATGGCTGTGAGATGTGTCGATGTGTCAAGTGTCCTCCCTTCACTTGCGACAAGCACTGCAGCGACGGATATCGGCAGAACAGGAAGGGCTGCTCCATCTGCATGTGTAAAGGTAACTGAGCTCTGGTTTAGACATCACTTGCTGAAAAAGGCTGGCCAATTGTCCAATACTTCTTACTGAAGAGTTCTTAAGAAGCAAATATGTGGCAACACATCTATTTGGATAACTTCACCCTACTGGCCATATAAATTGTAAAATACCCTAAATAAGCCCATTTTGTTGTAAAAACATATGCATGGTCCCCAAAGGATGATTCCTAACAATTTTAATGACCATCAGCATTTTTGAGGATATTATTGTCTCCAGAGGATGAACTGTGCTCACCGTGGTGAGATCTCTGCCAGCAGTCGTGGGCCAAAATCACTCATGCATAAAAAAAACCCTCAATATTAAAGATTGGAGACTAAAAGGCACTGCACAAGTGGTATTATCACTGTCCTGGTACAAATACATGTGAGAATGTACCCAATGCATCCTTGATGTGTTGTATTTACTGTAAACTACAAATGCAGGAATGAATAACCCATATAAACTACTTGTTTGTCACTCCCAGAATCCCTTAAAAATTGCATGCCTTTCAGAGTGGGTATGTTAGGAGAAACTTTAAAAACTTTGTGAAATGACGTCAGTGACGATTCTTAATTTTGGAGGCTCTTTTGTTAATTTTGCAAATATTATACATTAAGTTATTTATGTAAAAGGGAAACATGTTCTTTTGTCCCAGCATGTTGGCTTACTGTTTTTGGCCAGGTGAATACAACAATGCTTTATGTCTTTGCAAAGCAAGACACATTTATTTATAAAGCTCTGTTCAGACATAAGTCAATTCCAAGTGCTTTATAGAGGCTCAAAAACACATTAAAATGAGACATCAATAAAAAACATTAAGATTGCATTTAAAAGATAATACAAAAAGATGTCTGTGTTTATTTGCATAAAATGCTGGAAAGTGAGATCCCATTGCAAGTAATTACACATGACGTGTGGGGAAGTGTTTGTAATGGCAGGTGTGGTCTGACATTCTTAGAAGTGTCTACTTGTGATCAGGTCAGCCATGAAAGATGTTAATGTTCAGTGGTTTCCAGCCTCTATCTTGAAATTTGCTTGTTAATTTGTATCTACGAAGGATGTGATTTATAGTATATCAATTTAGTTACCTCTCAAGACTTATTTATTACCTGTTTACCCTACTACATTTCCAGCACAAGGTCTCAGCTGTAAGCGGTATCAGGTTTGGGTAGAGAGTGGAAGGAGATAGAGGAGCTCTGTTCATAGCATAGTTGAATTTCTGCCACTTACCTGCAGCTATGATTTCCTGTGACCTTCTGGTGCTCTTCTGTGGAGATTTTTCATGAATGCTCGTTTTGGTTCTTGTTAGTGTTTAACTTTATCCAAGGGCTGTGTGTGCAACTTTAATTAGATTCCCTCAACTCCTAAATTTAAAGCAAGTATGCAGATGCCATATTTTTGCTCCACCACATTTTATGTGATGTGTTTATCTTGCCAGTTTAGCTGTATTATAAATATTTCAGCCTCAAATATACTTCTGGTTTTCTTGTATGGCGAGGTGATCAGTGCAGCTGGCTCCTCATCTCACAGAGGACACACACAGACAAGTACCTGCTGCAAATAAACTGCTGTTTACCCAATTTTACAGGCCTTTTATCAGTCTCTCTGTGGACTCTTAAAATATTTAGGGATAGGAAACTTTTTTGGGAAATACATTTTACATAAAAGCGGAGAGCATTTAACATCTGCCCGACTCAGCAGTGCAGCCCAGTTCTCTGTGTTCGCTTTGATCCAGATCCCAGTGGATCCCTATGAGCTTTAACAGTCATGCTGGGTTTAACACATGCTGGGACCTGGTTACTGGAAATGTTGTTCATTTTTTGATATTTTTTTTTCCAGTTGACAAAAAAAATGTGGGAAAAGTCTTTAAGTTTTTGTTTGTTGCTGGAGTATAAATTGACTATTAAGACACAAATACACACTTAAGAAAGATTAAACATTCCTTGCTGCTGAATGTTTCAGTAGATGGAACCGTAACCACTTACCAGACCTAAGACAAAAACACTGGCCCCTTTTACTGTGAATCATAAATGTGCTTAATGAAATTTCCACAGTGAATTTACAAGGTTCCTTGTCAGAGCAAGACTGTTTTTTCATTTCTGCACAACTCCTCTAATAGTCCTTAGCCACGACAGTAATGTCTTTACCTTTCGTGTTTGTGTCTCTAGAAAGTGGCCATGTCCCGAGCACCACTGCCCCGGCCCCGATGCCCAGCTACTGTCTCACCTCCAACGGCCACCGATATGAGGAAGGTGACAGCTGGCACGATGGGTGTCGTGACTGCTACTGCCACTCCGGACGGGAAATGTGTGTGCTCATTTCCTGCCCAGTACCAAGCTGTTCTCATCCAGTTGTAAAGCCTGACCAGTGTTGCCCTTCATGTGAGGGTAAGTTGCTGCAGTTCACACAAGACTGTATTTTATATCTAGTTTCAAACAATGGCAATGTGTTAGTAAATCTTTACTTTTAAATTATTATTTCTGGTTAGCATAACTTGGGTCTAATTATTATTTTTCCTGATAGTTATAATAACATTGTAGCCTACTTACCAAGTTAACTGCGGAAATACGGGATGCACTGACTGCTTTAAAAGAAACTCACAAGTTAGCTTAAAGATTCCCATGAAAGGTAGAGCAAAGTGCTATTTGCATCCTCATGAAGCCATGTTGTCCTGTCAAAACAGGCATCTAGGGGGGAAATGGGCACAGATATTGACAGCCAATAGTGCTGAGTGTGAGATGATGCCACCTGCCTTTTTAGAGCTAACTTAGCATCACTGAGTCACTGACTCTATCCACAAGTTCCCAGTAAAAACGTCCAGACTGCGGTAGAAAAAAAGCCAGTTTTACAACAAGGAACACAGTAACTGAGGTTGTTTTCTTGCACGGTTTTGTACGTAGCAACTAGAGACCAATTCAGCTAATAGGACTGTTATCTGCATGGCTCATGGAGCAAAGTAGCTAATGACATTCACAATTAGCAGTAGTAAGTGGTTACTGTAGCATCAGTTAAAGCTATCTGTCCATCAGTGAATTACTGATAGTTGAGTATAATATAGCAATGTCCAACTGCATCCAAATCAGTGAACACAGTTATAAAGTTGATTTTTTTGTACAGTACTCAGTGAGGCCTATTGCGGATGCAGATGACTAACTCTAAAATACTATTAAGAATATCCACGAAATGACTATTTGTTGGGTCAGATGCTGTCATACAGGTAAAGTTCAGAGTAAGACATGAAAAAAACAAAAAAACTTTAACATCGATTTGGACTCCATAAGAACCTTAAGTTGTTTGGAAGAGACAATTAAGGCAAATAATACATTTAATGCTGCGACTGAGAACATGAATAACAGTTTGCATACTGACCTCTAACATAGTTTCAACTAAGTAACTAACTTAACTGGCTATAGGCTACATGCTACAGTTTTGCATGCTACGTATTTCTGTACAGTGGTTATCACCAACATTACGGACACACTCACTTCTGACTTCATTGCAGCAGTTTTGCCATGCTTCTGTTTCCAGACCTCAGCAGTTATTTAGTGATTTAAACATTCAATGAAAATGAAGGCCATAACTCCAAAATGAAGACCTAAATGTAGTTCACTGGAATAACCCTTAAAAGCTTCTCCTTATTTAAAAGAAAACAAACTCTATACTGGTGTAAGATCTCTCTCTTTTTTTTTTTTTTTTAACTTTTACTTGTGGAAATTTCCAGTAAGGTCATTAACAATACTCTCGAGGTCAGCGCTCCACATCAAAACTAAATGTTTTTAAGGCTTTAATTGATACTCAGAAATTAGTTGCAATTAATACACACGATTGCTTGTGCAAGCACCGAAACACGCCCATACCATACATACATATATCTGTCAACACATAGTGTACAGTCTCCCAACAGCTCTTTCAAGCAAGAACTTTGAATAATTAGCTAGCTTTTAGACCTTATGCTTGCTAGCCACTTAAACTCTCAAACACACAGTCTCTTGTCTGTTCCTCTAAAAATGGAAGGCACAGTGATCCACACCCACACGTTTTTATCCACAACCCTCCGACTCATGCGAGATATTTATGGAGGAGTGACTCAGTTGGCTGTTCAAATATTTAGGAGTCAAAGAATGACTACAACTTTCAGAAGCTACGCACACTCTGCAGTCAGGGGACAACAGGCTAACTCTTTGCAGATGTCTGCTACTCTGCTGGACGCAGAGATGTTTTCAACTGACTAGTGTCAAAACGCAACTTTGGCACCACCCCACACTGCCTGAGGCTTCTTTTTAATGGAGAGTGGTTTCACAAGGATCCTTATTCTAGTAACCTATGACTCTGTTTGCGCTCTTAAGATCATTTCACATCACCAGGGAGCAGTTATTGTTATGGGCTGAATGATTGTTTATTTGGCACAGAGCAGGATGTGAATTTGATAGCAGAATACAAACATGACTGTTTCCTCTCTGTTTTCTCCTTCCCTACTGTAGATGAGTCAGGCAGCGGTCAGCCAGAGGGGATGGACATGGTGGTGTGCAGAGCACCTGGGGGGAGTTTTATGTGGAGGGGGAGACCTGGAACCTGGACGAGTGCACACGCTGCACCTGCAGGAAGGGACGTGTCCTGTGCGATACTGAAGTGTGTCCGCCGGCTCTCTGCCAGACACCAGTCAGGAACAAGGACACCTGTTGCCACGTATGCCCAGGTAAGAGGAAAGCAGGAGCTGTTTCAGAAGGAAAGAGTGGGGCACCGGAAGTTGGGTATAAAGCTGTTGTGGGTGTGCTATCAGCATGTGGCTTTGAAAGGTCTTGCATGTTGCACTCTGTCGGGCACTTTTATGTCAGGCACACAGACTCATAAAGAAACCAGCCAAGACCGGTTGGGTTTACATAGTGATCCTCCAGGAAGGCAGCAGCACATGTGGACTGCTTCTACCCTGTGTTCATCAGAAGCCTCTTACAGCTGGAAGGGCAAGAATGTAACTGATTTCGCCCAGTCTGTGCTGTTTCTCCGGTTATGGGAATAAACTTAGATGATATGTCCTAGGGAATGCAAAATCTCATGCATACTTTATTTACAACTGTGCCCAAACACTCAAGCCTCTCTCACACACTTAAAATCAACATATCCCAAGCACTCCCTCGCATGAGGCCCACAAATCAGCAATGCATGACTGCGCCTGCAAGCGGCTCCTTGAGAATGCTGGCCCGCCTTATCGCTGCATCTCCCTTCACAAAAGCAGATTGTCAAAGGCCAGCCTTTGATATATGTATGGGCCTGGTCACCAGGAATGTGGGAATAATACACTTCTCAATGACAGGCCCTATGATGTATGTGTACTGTAGGGCAGTGCAGTGTGTACATGCTAACGAAGTCTTTGGTCACGAGAAGGCCATCGATCTCAGGCCTGCAGGGGTCTGATGAGACACTGATAAAGGCCTGAGAGCTGACATTTGCCATATGGAGTCACTTTTGTTTGTGTTTAACATGCAGTAAAGCAACTTATCTTGAATGTAACCCTAAAGACCCCATAATTTTTGCGTGCTGAGATGTTATACAGCCAGTATAAATGCAGGAGTCATGTAGAGGCAGGTCTCTCTGTGTAGTTATGTACAACGACAAAAAAGTTTTATGTCTCCAGGTCAGCAAGAGCCGTGTTTTTTTGGTTTTCTGTCCGTCCCTTTCTTGTGAACATGATATCTAAGGGAGGACTCAAGTATGAACTGATGAGAATTCTAAAGGTCAAAGGTCAAGTTCACTGTGACCTCACAAAACACGTTTTTAGCCGTAACTTGAGAATTTGTTTGCTAATTGACCTTTGGCAAAGCTGCACCCCCCTTAGTTACTGCTGCTATGTTTGGCAAGCTTTTGGAGCTAGCATAGAGCTCATACTGTCACTAACTAACTGCACTTTCTGGAGAAACATTGCTTAATTTTTAGAAAAATGAAAAAGTGATTTCAGACAGAAGCAGACAGGTCTACAATATACCTCTGAATGATAAAAACAGGATGTCAGACTGACTCAGCTGTCAAACAGCTTAGAGTTATGAATGTAAAGATACATGCTAAAGCCCACGGATCACATTGCAGCAGCTTCAACTCGTGTTTCACTTCATTCATTAAACAAGCAAGGACTCTCGTAATGACCCATTAGGACAAGGAGAGGACACATCTCTTCGTTTATTAACGTTAAAAGTAAAGTTAGGCTTTTTGGTTGGGTTTGAGTTCAGGCTAAGCGCTGCAAAATGTTGAGAGCTGCTGTTTCCAGACTACTGCCATGGACTTTAACTTAGCCTGCAAGGCTTGCTAGCACTCTGAATAGCTATAAGTAACTCAAAAATAACCAGCTAATATAAACTTAAGCAACCTAACATGGCCTTAGTGTTTATTTTAGGGTTACTGAAGCAGACGTAACATTAGCTGTGCTTGTTAAGCTGTGAGGGATTCAACTGGGAATGAGAACGCCCAAAAAGGTTTGCTTAGAGCCTAGTGTCACACTTTTCTGTGTTTGATTTTGGAAAAGCAAAGAACGTATATCTCCTTCACACCTCGCAAGTAACGAGCATCACTTTTAAAAGTGCCACGGACACAATGATTAACCATACAGACCTGGAAATCCACAGTTCCGGCCTGAAAATGACAAATATGAAAAGATTTTATGAGTTTCAGTGGAGCACAGCCATGTTGTTGTCAGACCCTCGTCAGAACTGGCAGATGCTGCACTCTGATTGGCCCGTTTACATTAGAGGGTTGGGCTCAGTGAAAGGACAAAACTTCACACAAACATCCCATAATCCAACATCATTTTTTCCTCCCTGATACCAATTTCAATACATGAACTTTGTACATCCTACTTGTGCAGTAAAAATTGTATAAGGCCGTATACAGGGACTTACATGGAAGTGGTAGAATTGTGTTTTTAATGAATATACTGGGAATAGACTCACTCAGGTACTCACCAATATCCTATTCAGCATTTTAAATAGAAACAGGGGCATTTTTGAACGACATATACGCCAATATCGATATATCTGTGATAGATCAACATCAGCAAATCAGTACATCGGTCCGCCCTGCTTCTTCGCAGCAAAATCTGTATCTTAAGCATTGTAATTCACCACAAGCTCGTTGCTTTTGCTGATATTGACTGTCATGTTGTTACACCATATGACAAAGCTCTCTATCAGTCCTCTGTACTCTGTAAAAATAGTTTTTCTCACTGGAATTTCCCCTGGAGTAATACATGTCAATATTGTGATGACTTCAGTTTCACCCAAACACACACCTGATACATTTTATTAAATTTCTTCACTCTTTGCTGCATATATCATTTGAGTCTGGACAGTCCTGTAAACTGTAACTTGACTGGTTTGCGCAGGCGTAAAACTGCAAGGCAGTAATTCTAGTTTCTTTGAAAATGGCATTTCTTTACAAGCTAAACTTGATCTATAACCTTAAATTGTAAACTCCTATTAAGTAAGGAAAGAGGCTGGAACATGACTTCGCACACAGTCTCATTTCTTACTTGCGCCTTTGAGTATTTTCATTATTAATTCTTCTTATACCTGCGTGCAACCACAGACGAGACGCTGAGCCCCTTGCTGCCAGTGAACAACAGCCAGCAGGAGTACTGCATAACCAACGATGGAGACGTGCTGCTGGTGGGAGACTCCTGGAAAGCCAACGCCTGCACCAGCTGCACCTGCAACAACGGCACTATTCAGTGTTTCTCTCAGCGCTGTCCGGCTGCCAACTGCAGGGTGCCCGTCTTACGCAAAGGCCAGTGCTGCCCGCACTGCCTCGGTGAGTATTTAGGTACCTTTCTATCAAAAGAAAGCTGCCTTTATAAGTGTTGGTGCCTTTAAACTCAGCTCTGAGTATTTTTATTGCACTACAAATATACTGAACTTTAGGTTTTTATATTATGAGTGTGATTTATATTGCATATTGAAATGTAGTCACTCCCACAAAGTGAGAACAAGAACTGTCAAAGTTGTTCAAAACCACTATCCTTTTTATAATAAGTGCTGCCACTGGAACAAGGCCCAGCCTGGAAAGTTACATTTAATAGTGCTACATGTCAAAATGAGGGCGTAACTGATGGGTTTCCAGACTGACTGCGTGTGTATATGTTTGTTCCTTTGACCAGCCACCCTGGCGCTACGTAGGCAAACACAACCATTCGCAACAACATTCCATGTGACACACACACACACACGGTCCACTCAGAGCAAAAACATTCCTAGAGCATCCGCACATTCACACGTGTTTCCTGTCCCCGGCTGAATCGGCTCGCAACACTCTCTCTGTGGCGGCACAGGAAGGCAAAGCTCCATGTCAGCTTTTCCTATAGAGGAAAACCTCCGCATAGGCTCCCATTGTTCACCCTCATGTGTGGCTGTTTTACCAGGCCTTTGTTTTTTGTTATTTGCCCGGTGGAAAACAGCTTTTTACATGCTGCCTTCACAACGTTGTACCGTGGAAGCTAAGAGAGAACGCTTCCTATAAACACAGCTTATCAATTGAGACACAAGGGAGTTCAAACACTGACTCACAGTCAGGAATGTTGATGTCTGGAATGCTCTCGATACACCAGTTATATTGCTAATGGATCTTTTTCCGGTCTGGACAGAAATAACAACATCTGTGCCGGTGATGGTGTCGACCAACGCCCCCAAGACAACTGTGACTGTTACAGTGGAGAGTGCACTGTGGATCACCACGGTCACTGTACCGCACAGTGTTGCTGAAACGGGTACATCCTCATTAAAGACCTCCATACACACAAACACACGCACATTCACATTAACACACATTGCCATATTCCCATTAAAGAAGAAGTTTGTTTCTTTGCACATTAAGCCTAGTAATAAGGATATTTACAATCATACACGATGTTCTACAGCATTATTATGTCAAGCGGCGCAGTCCTGAGAGCTAGAGATGGTTGCTGACATCACCGTTAGCTGAAAACAAAAGAGGAGCATGTGCACTCAGACAATCAGTCGAAAAATACAATGCACACTCATTTTATAAGATGTGAAACTCGCCGAATGTTAAGTGGTGTCCTCTCACGTACCAACACTAAAACACGAAGCTAAACACTGGTATATTACCAAAAAAGCAGCTCTTTCAGCTGCTTCACAAAACAAACAAACAAACA
>JAQLOL010000007.1:17681441-17694261 GCA_029783665.1 Naso thynnoides | reverse complement strand
CAGGAAGAGCTACTCTACAAAACAGTTAATTTCTATTGTCTATTCAGGGATCTAAAGTCAGAAATGTGGTTGCGATTAGACAAACAGTACAACAAACATGAGGACTCAGTTCCATAAATAACAAACTCAATAAAAATCCTTCAGCTTGAACTCTACATGAACAGTGCAGCTACATGTTTGTGATCTCTGCAGATTTCTTTGTTTTGCAGCTCCGGAAGCAACAGTGAGGGAGTGACTTACTGAGGAGTGGGCTCTGCTTCCTTCAGCTGAGATATATTTAGGCATATGCCTCTGGCTTGACTAGGATTTAAGAAATTCTTATACATTTTTACTGCATCATTGCTCTACACATCACTGCAGTTATCTATATTGTCAATTACTGTTTCTCCACAACAAACGCAGCACCATCTTTTAGCAAACCAGATAAAATATACAAATAAATTTCCTTGATAATACACTGAGAATAAAAAGAGGCTTAGATGCTCTGGAATTTTTCATCACTAGCTACCGTGCATTTTTTTTGTGTGTGCACATGCTAACACATGCAGTTGCTGTTAGGCTTTTTATCCTCAGGTCGCAGTAATGTGCCAAAAGTTGAAGAAATAATATGAAAGCAACAGCAATGAAGAAGATGTGTGCTAGCAAACAAACAAATATGCAGATTTTAAAATGCACAAAAAAATGTCTCTGAATTGTGAGGACTTAATTTTTTCAAATCTTTTTTCAACCCTTAATTATACACACAAGGCATTTTGGGCAACGTCACTGAAAGCGAACACAATGTTGTTCTAAAGAAATCCCAACAGAGCAACTTCAAAACAAAATCAACTGGATGTCAGACAAAATTTACCTGAGAGACATCATAGGCAATGTCTGCAGAGACGCCGGCACTCCACAGCTTCTGGACAACAGTTATGGCTTTGGACATGGAAGAATTCCCCACCGGGACGACCAGCGCATCACAAGAGCTCACCGACGGCTGACACAGAGAGAAATGTGTGTGTAAAAAATGTATTGACTGTACAGCTGCCCTGAAAGTCATTTTTTACATTTAATACATTTATGACTTCATGTGTTTGATGTCATTTACCCAGAAAAAAACCTAGAGAACACTTTACATTAAGCATGCTTCTACAATACATTACAAACATACTTATAGTGCGTTATAATGTGCCAGTAGTGCTGTGTAATCATAGTTACAAGCAAGGGTAGGGTTAATCCTAACCATAATCACATATAAAGCATTTTAAGTGTGTTCATTATGCCATATAATATGCCATAGATGTTCACAATGTGCTGCAATGCATTATAGAGACAGGCTTTATAGAAAGTGCTACCAAAACCTTAATTTTAATGTTATTGATGAAGTAGAACAACTTAAACTTTTTCAATAAAATTGACTTTCTATAATACTACACAACTAGTGTGTCTTTAATCAAACTGCTCCTCTCTGTAGTCTCACTCACAGCGCAATCTGACTGTTTACACATCACCAGTAAAAGCCAACCAATCCTGAGGGCTATTTTGCCCCAGTGAGCAAGCAGAGTTGTGTTTCTAAGGTGAGGCTCCAGATACAGCTCAGTTTAAAAAAAAAAAAAAAAAACACCACAGCTTTATTTATTATTATTCTACTGAATATTGATTTGGAACTCAAATGTCAAGTGTTTTAAATGAAGACAAATAGGTACAGCCCTAATAAACTTAAAAAAAAAGAAAAGAAAAGAAACACTGAAAGATGCTGTGAACTGTAGTAAGATAACTTGACTTGTAATAAATGGGTCTTACAATGCTCTTTCATGTCCTCAGACCTACATGCAGTTTTCTGAGCTCATCATGTCAAATTTTTAATCTGAAATACAGAAAATGATGCACCTGAAAAAACTAACTTCATGGCGTCTGAAGTCACCGTGATCATAGTTATTAGCAAGTTTCTGAAAGTAGCTGTGTGGCAGCCGCCTGCCGCAATAAGGCATCATTAAATATGCAGCTCTGTCTGCTGCTCCTTCATTACAATAATTAGGAATGTCAGATCCCTGTGTGTGTGCTTGTGTGTGTGTGTGTGTGTGTGTGTGTGTGTGTTTGTGTGTCTGTCTGTCTCTCTTACTGGCTCCTCCATATTGGCCATAGCACTGCAGACTTTTTCCAGGGCCACACTGGCTCCCACAGCAGAGGGCAACGGCCCTGTGGAAGCAGGTCCTCGTAACTCCAGGATCTATCAGCACAGAGAGGAAAACAGTTTAGCTTCCTTGTAGGTTTTTGCATGAAAACTTTGCTTGCAAACCTTTGGGAACATTTTTTGATTAACAACTGCAGCTTTTTATTACAACTTGACAAAAGCTGAATGGGGATTGTGGATGAAAGGCGGTAAAATCTACCAAGTGGTCGTAGCGTCCTCCTGCAGCTATGATATCCGGTACAGTACGTTTGCGTTTCCTGATGAAAGCCACAAACTGGAAGATAACCCCAGAGTGATGCTGCACCTTGTATACTAAGCCTAAGTTAACCACCACCTGTGGGGAAGATACATCTGTGTTACAAAAGGCACCGTTTAGACACAAAACAATCCCTTAAAAATTAAATACTAAAGCTGAGGTAGGCAACTGCAAATCAAGCTAGCTGTAGCATGAGACTCCTAAGGAAGCAAGTCCGCTTCACCCTCCTCTCCCTGTTTTTGCTCTGGATCCAGTTTATTTTGTTTGTTGTGGGCCAGTTTGCACCAATGATTGTTGACCAGGCAAAACGGTTGCAGGTAAAGTTGCAGCAATGTAAACTGTTCCGTCTCAGCTCGACTCAAGCCATCACCTGTTGCTGGGACTGCAGCGTAGAGCAGCCATTAGAGACACGCCCTCTCTGAACTGACCCATGATTGGCCACAAAGCACCTGTCATGGTCTGAATACAGAGTCAAGGAGAGGTGCAGAAGTCAAATGTTTTTTCAGAACACTGATTCACAATATGCTGAAAGGTCATTATAGAATTTTGCCTGATGACATCGAAATAAACATGCCTACCCCAGCTTTAAAAAAAACATTTGCAATTGCATGTAAAAGCAAATAAAGACAAAGACAAGTAAAGAAACAAAAAAGCTATGGATTCACATAATGTTATCTAACTTATTGGAAAATCACAGTTTATACACTGATTAAAATTAGCCAACAGTCTCAGCAGAGCCAAGATATTCAGGAACAGTCAGAGTGGCTCTTCTTTTACTGTAACAGTCATTACCCAGAATCCCAAATCACCTGCAGTTTAACTCCCAGTCTCCGCAGCAGCTCTGTGAGCTCCTCCAGGTCCTTGAGGCCCTGCTTGGCCAGCTGGGTGACAGCAGTCTTCTGTTTGGTGAGTGATGTCAGCGCTGGAATCAGCTCCTGTAGATCTCCCTTCTGTTCTATGTACTTGTACAGCGTCTGCAACTGGACGCAACAGAGGAGACATCTCAATGTTTATGAGTTTGACAAGTTGGCAGCTGCAGGACTGATTGCTTTCACAGAGGCTTTGTGCACTCGGTGGGACACTTACACTGTTGGTTGACAATGAAAAGTTGCAGAACTTTGCCTCCACCTCCCGTTTGGTCAGCCTCTCACTCTGAAGCATACACAGATTTGTTAGCACTGCAACATTTGGAAATGACACTGGCGTACATGTTCACACTAGCATGTCAGCAACAAACACGCAATGTGGGAAACATCTGCGCTGCATGTGTGACTTGAACTCACCATGGCGTCACAAAGTATGTTGGAGGCCTGGCTCAGTTTATCCTCGGGGACTCCGCTGTGGAGTAGAATGGCCTTCAGCAAGCTGGTGTGGTTCAGGTAAATGTTATAGTTCCTCTCCTGCAGTCACAAAACGCACGCAAACACACCTTTAACCCTCACAGCAGCAATTACAGTCAAAAGCAAGAGCACTACTGTACAATGAGGGCCTCGATGAATAATGACTGTTGTGTCCGGCTGCCCTCTCATTCGCTCTGACTCACATATTCTTAAAAGCTTTCACACAAAAACAGGGTGGTGGAGAGGATCAGAAACAGGATCTATGAGGGATGAAGCAGAGGCCAAACTCTGGGGTTGACTAGGTTCATGAAACATGCAAGGAGGGCTGCGACCGGAGACTGACGCAGCACTGGGATATGTGGACAGGAAATGGACTGTACTGGGAGGCAGGGAAGGAAGCAGAGGGAGCTGCGCATTACAGATCTACTATGTTAATAATAAATCCATAGTCAATCTGTCAAACCTGCACACAATTTTGGTATGTCAGGAATGTGAGTGGGAGGTGAAAAAAGGGAAAAAACAACAACAGGACAGAGTGTGATGATGGCATCCGTAGGAAAATAAAGAACAATGATGCAGTGCCGCACAAACTGTCAGCTCATTTAAAAACAGTCAGTTAATGACGTGTGACCTGCAGTCCTGGGAATTCCTGGACTATTTCAGAGATGGTGTAAATGGTCTCGGCATCAGGGAGCAGGCTGTTAGTGACGGGTGTGATGATGTCGAAGGCAACCTCCACAAGTTCCCTCGGGTGCGCGCGGTCCAGCTTTCTAGGTCGGAACACGCGTTCGATGCTGTACCTTGAGAAAGATTAAGAGAAACAGATAGAAAGACGTGTTTACACTCAACATGAATGTCAGTTTTGGTTGTAAACGTTTAAAGTCAAAGGCAGCAGAGCTACTAACGATGGGTCTGCAGAATGAGCAGAACTGTTTGACTTGTTGATTTGGTCATCTGACAAAAATAACACAATCGTTTACTGTATTTTTGTAAGACATAATCAGATAGATGTCCCTTATCACATAAACATCAACAACTTCCAAACTGTAGAAGAAATCACTTATGAAAGTCCACCTGAAACGAAATGTGTCTTTTTAATGCTTTTGAATCACATCTCTGGTCATATTGTTCATCTATTAAACTATATTAACAAAAAAAAAATAAATAAAAATTTTCGTTTCTTTGTATTTTTATGTCAAAATTTAATCACATTTTCTTTCTGTTAAAAAACAAATGTCATGTGACTTTCGTCATCTTTCTTGTAAAAATTTCAACCAGTAGCAGGTCTATGCTTATCACCTGTCCTAAAATGTTTATGGGATTCAAATTTCAAGTCCTGACGTCGCAACATAAGGTCATGTTCTCTTGCTGCTTAACGATTTACTTAAAAGATTTTTTTTTTTTTTTTTAATCTCAAGCAGACAGTTGTCCGGCAGAGCTGCTTTCAGAGCTTTAATTCTTAAAAATTCCCAAGGAAATCCGAACGATGTTGCTAGTGGCTTGATACAGCCCTCTCCTGCTAGTCACAAGTCCCTAGTTTTTTGATTTTTTTTTCATGTTTGGGGTTTGACAGCATGAGAAATAGGGGGTTTGGCGTGACTGCCTGTGAAAAGGGGCAAATGTGTGTGTTTCACGCCTAAATTTGGCACATCTGTTCATGGGCTGCAGTTAGGCTAATGTTAGCCTCCATCACAGTAATCCTCCATGATTATTATGATACATCCCACTTTTCAGTAATCCAATCAAATTGATCCCAACATTTTATCCCACCTGTAAATCTTGTTTATACTGGAAAGACGTCAAAATACAGACGTAAGATACTCTCAAAATGCAGTTTCAGGTGGACTTTAATAAGTAACAATACTAAAGTAACTTATTCGCTTCTGGCTTGTTCTCAGAAAACTTTGTCAGACCATTTTGAAGTGAGCTTTAGCTAACATAAGTACAATTATATTACTGCAAAGGATTTACTGGATAAAAAAATATGTTAATTCATTGAACTTTACCTCTTCAGATAGGTTACGTTATTGCGAACGACGAATCTTGCAAACGCCATCTAAAGTAAAAAGAGAGTTAAAACACTGGGTGCTCTCGTATAATGACAGTGAAGTCAGCACATACCAGGCTGTAATCAATCACAGTGTGGAAACAACCATTTAGTCCTCGGGGTTTCCTGAGGTAGCAGGATCTTAAGGCAGCTGCTGATTGCAGCCTCACACTGTGTGTGTTTGCATGTGCTGATACAAACAGTTGTGTAATTAGTGTCAGTGTGCAAGCGCAGACATGCACGTCCGCGCGTGTTTGTTATGTGTGTGCATGTGCAGGGCTCACGCGCAGGTCATAGGGCAGTGTAACCAGCATTCCACTGTGGTCCATGAAGCAGGCCAGCTCGCTGCCATCATACAGCTTCCTGTTTCTGGGGAGGAGCAGCGGGGTCTGGAGACGCACCGCACCTGAAAACAAACTCCATGTGTTACTGACACATCTGCATAAGATAATATAACCCTCACCCTGAAAGAGCATGCGAGCAGATAAAAGGTGAGCATAAACAAATAACTACAGCTGGACACCATCAGCAAGTTTGCACAAAAATAACACTAGCACCTGCACAGAATCTGTGCTGCCCAACAGTGCGCTTATTGTATAGCTGCCACTCACTGGAGCAGATGTTGGGGTCCCTAAAATAGGCTTACAGCAGGTCAGGAGTCAAAGTGGTTTCCAGTGGAGAGTCAACAAAGGCTCACACGCACAGTCATGGACCAAACAGGCGCAGTGTACTCACCGTGCTTCTTGAAGATTCTGGTGATTATTTCATGCACATACTGCTGCAATTTGGCACTGTTGAAGCTGAAGCTGCCCTGGAGGAAGACCAAACAAACAGCCTCTGTTAGGGATCAGGAGACACCGATTAAGCACTAACAGGCCTTCTGCTGGTCGCTTACACAGACCAGATGAGTGAAGTGGCACGAAGGGGTCGGAGCAGCTATTCATGTGTCTGCAGTGACATCCTCAGGCAGTGAAGGGAATAACTTTTTATATTCACATCGAGTCCAAAGTACAATCAAATTCAATTCTTTTACCATCAGAATAAATACACAAAAGCACAACTACATGTTAAATAAATTCCCTTTTTTCCCTGTCAGATACATGACTTTTCCTCTGTTTTCTGTAAAAACATGACTGAGATTTCAACCAACAATCAGAAGACAACCACTCTTCTTATGAGAGCTTCATGAAAACATAACTGTTAATAACAAGGCCCGACTTGAGTGCCAATATTAAAGCTGTCCTTCAAGGCTGGAATAAAATGGACTGGTTATTTCAAATGGTGTAATTATGTAGTTAATCCAGCAGAGGGCAGACCATTATTTAATTACTATTAAGTAAAGTGTTTAGTGTTAAGTGCACTGATATTTGGAATAAAGTTTGTTAGATCTCTTGCCTTTATTAAATACCTTTGTCACTCATAATTTATAACCACATTCAAAACTTTATATCCGATATATCAGATATCAGATATTTTTTACTCCTATTGTCATCGGCCCCAAAAATTCTATATCAGTCGGGCCCTAGTTAATAAGGATGCTGCCTAGTTTAGCCCACAAACTTCTACCTGCTTTGGCATCAGCTGGCTGCGGACACCTTGTCATTAGAAATAAATAAAATTAATTAAAAAAAAGGAAGTCTCATTTACAACAGTGTCCACCAGTGCCTCTTCCTCTGACCACCACAGGATGGTGACTGAAACACAGGTGGTAAGTAATCCACTGCCCCTCTGAACACAGTCATACTTAGTATCACATTAGCGATCATGTCACATGATATTCGCCATTCGGATCGTTACTGCAGGCTTTTTATACCTAAACTGCTTATCCAAATACATGTAACCACTCTGTGCAGTACAATAACTTAAGGGAGTTCACATGCTGAACCAGCTTTTAGAGATTGGGGACAGTGATCACAGACTAGGACAACAGAAACATCAAAAGGAGGATGACTGGAGCTCTGGGTCATCAAGAAAAGTCTTTTTATTTGGTGCAAGATAAGAGTCCATAACTCCGAAGATGACCCGTTAACTCCAGTCATCCTCTTTTTTGATTACTCTGTGCAATACTATGTGGAGTTCAGCGTAGAACTGCAACCATAATGCTACATAAATGAACAAAATGAATTCAAGCAGTGGTCATACCTTGTGTAGGTCTATGTCATAGGTGAAATCCATGACCGGAGAGGTGTTTTGAGCGAACAGCTGGCTCACCATGGTGCGGTAAGCCTTCCCGTTGACATTGGCCATGGTGTGCTGCAGCACCTCATGCAGCTCTGACTCCTCCATTTGCGGTGGAGGAAGCAGGTCGCTCTTCAGCAGCTCCATGGCGGTCGGCCGCAGCGCCGGGTCGTGTTTTAACAGCCACTCTATCACTTTCCTCTGACGAATGCAAAGAAGGGACACAGAGAGCAGTTCTGCTGTTACACAAGGATACACAGAGAAAACAGGCTCACATCAAACAATGTGCCACAGCATCCTCACCTGTGTTCCCAGCTCATATGTGGTAAAGTCCTCAGGGAAGACGATGGGCTCCTGCAGCATGAAATAGAGATAAGTGAAAACACAAGCCAGTTTCAAAGCCCCACTCAGTCCAGAGTTCATTTATGAATTTCTCTCAGTGCTGAACATAGACGTACCACACGCAGCTGGCTCAGGACCGAGATGCGCTCTGCCCCTGTAGTCATGGGCCGGTAGGACATCTCAAACAGGATGATGCCCAGACTGAACAGGTCAACTTTCTAAGGACAGAAAGAACACATGTATTTCAGACACCCAGAAACTCTACAAATATGGGATTTTTGGGGCAGATACTGATATTTGTTCAAAACATCAGTCCTCTGAACAGTAATCACTTCACTTATTAGTTATTAAGTAATGGACTGCCCTCTGTTGGACAAACTACATCATTACACCATTTTGAATGACTATTATACTGGACAGCATAGACGCCCATACTGGTATATCTGCAATAAGCCAATACAGGTCGATAATACTGGCAAGTCCATGTATCGGTCAGGCCCTTAAATTCAGTAAGACAAAGATTAACAAAAGTCATGTAGAGGCAAATGTACAAACTCAACTCGTATCTACAGTGTATATGGAAAAAAATAAATCTTACCTGGTTGTAGCTGGCTTTGGTGTTTCCTTGGACCTCTGGACTGACATAGAGGGCAGTACCAACCATGCCTGTCATGTTACCTGCAGGATAGTGATGCAAAGGCCACACAACATGTCAGGGAACAACATGCAACACAGACAGTAACACTGTGTGAATCTTTTCAAGCTCTCTGCACCTGTTGGGTCTAGTTTTTGCATCATGGCTGAGCCGCTCTCCTCCACTTCAAACGCATCTGCAGCCTGAGAGAGCTGAACAGTATCATTATAAGTTCCTCACATCTTTATCACTGGATGTTTTATTATAGCTGCATAAACCACAATTCAATCGATGTTTCAGCTGAGCTATGAGACAGAGCTGCACAGTGCAGCCTGTCATTAGGGTGAAGCAGTTAACTACACACCACGTTAGCAGGATGATCTGTAGCCAGGCCAAAGTCTCCAATCTTTACATGATCCTGCGAGTCAAGGAAGATGTTGACAGGTTTCAGGTCCCTGTGAATCATGCCCTAAAAGAGAAGACGATGGACGCAGAGATCAGCTCAATCATAGCTCCCTTTTTGCTTTTATGAAATGCTTATCAGCTTTAAACTGGCTTATAGATTTTGAAGGAAAACTGCACTTTTGGAGGGTTAGCCTATCATTGACAATCCCTATGTGAGACAAGAGCACAGATGCGTTTCCCTTCTTTGTGCATTCAGTTGGTCACTCGATATCCGCTTCACGCTGGCAGTTTTGCACATTCAGTGGAAGTAGTGGGGACACACCATTACTGCCCTCTAAAGCCCCTACAACACACCTAGATAATCTCCAACATGCTCCATCTACGTACTGTGACCTGCATATTTACTGCGCTGCAGACACATTGTTGCTGTGGGAGCACGTACCAAAGAAATAATTTTCTGGGCGTAGTGACACAGAGCCTGGCACCAGTCAGACCATACAGTTGTGAATGTGGCAGTCACCACATTGTCACAGCATGTAGACGAAGCATTTTGGAGATTTTTGGATGTGTTTTAGGGGCTTTAAAGGGCGGTAACAGTTTATCCCCACTACTTCCACTGAACGTGCAAAACTGCCAAGGTGAAGCAGGTGACCTACTGAATGCTCAGAGAAGGTAAAGGCATCTAGGTTCTTGTCTTACATAGGGATTGTGGATGTTAGGCTTAACCCCCCAAAAACTGCGGTTTTCCTTTAAAGCAGGGTGGAAACTCAAACAGACAGACACACAGACAAACACCTGCTGGTGGATGTACGCCAGTCCATCAAGTATCTCCCTGAAGAGTCTCCACAACCGATTTTGGTCCTGGTGCAGGCCCTGATCTATTGTGTCCCTTAAAGTGCTTTTTTCACAGTATTCCATCTGATGAGAAGAGAAACACACATGAACTGCAAAGCAGAGTGACCCCTGGTGGTAAGAATGAAGCATGCAGGTGCAGGCTTACTTGTATGTACAGGAAATGTGCTACATAGGGAGGTTTTTCCGAGTCTGTGCTCTCGGTTGTGTCGGTCACCGGCCTTTTGCTCGGCTCACCCTGTGAGAGGAAACACCATCTGTTGGTTGCAAGTGTGGCACTGACACACAGGTGAATAAATAATGAAGTGTGAGTATTCAAACCTGTGACATCTCGTCTGTGCTTTCATCACCGTTGTCAAAGATGATACCACTCCTGTCACTATCTAAGGTCCTAAAAGCAAAAAAAGGGATGTCTCAAGAATTTGTGCAGATAAAACTCTTGTTGAACTTACTGCGGCTACAAAACACACTCACATAAAAGAGGCTCCAAACACATCCACATCCTCCTCATCATCATCGTCCTCTTCATCACTTGACTGGTGTCTTCCACATTTGGCGCTGGAGGATCTCTCGATGGAGGTGGACCACTCCACCGAGCTTGACAGGACTGGAGGTGGTGCGATGTCCTCCACATTGTCGGGGAGACCCAGCTCATTGAGGCGGTGCCGTGGCTGTTTGCACTGAGGGCGCCTGTCGGCGGGGCTCTGAGGCTCGGAGCTGTCCGTGTTGCTCAGTACCCCCGTTGAGGGTGTTTCATGCTTTTCGATCCAGGCGTTGTAGTAGCGGACGATGTTCTCATGGTTGAGGCGTGAGAGCAGCGTCACCTCACCTTTGATCCGTCGGAACTGCTTACTGGCGGGGTTGACCTGGATGCGCTTCACAGCATAATAACAACCGTCTAGTTTGTTCTGAACCTGAGGGTGCAAGAAAAAGAGAGTGGAAGGGACAAAGTGGACATCGAAGAGACCACAGCCAGCTTCATTACTTTTAAAAATTAAAGCCTACCTTAATTACAGCACCAAAGGCTCCCTTCCCCAGAAGCTGGAGTTCCTCAAACTCAATGAAGTAGCGAGACAACTGCCTCTGCACCCCAGAGATGAATGGAGCATTGAGGATGTGGCTCCGCGGGATCGCTGATGATGGAAAGTCCACGTCCAGAACTGAGGGAACAAAAGTCCAAAAAACATCTATTAGATTGTCCTGTTAGATTACAGAGAAACACAGGGGCAATGGCATGTAATACAATTACACTGCAATAAATACCTGCCCAAAAAAATTCTGTCAGTTAACTGATTAGTCGATAAAACGAAAATACATCTGCAGCAATAGGATAATCGATCCATTGTTTACATAATTTATCAAACCAACTCCGAACTTCAGATAAATCAAATCAAATCAAATCAAATCAAATCAAATCAAATCAAATCAAATCAAATCAAATCAAATCAAATCAAATCAAACTTTATTTATATAGCACTTTTCATATATAGGAAAATGCAACCCACAGTGAAAAAAATCATACTTATGTCATGGAGACATCACCTTGCTTATTGTGATGCTCATTTTTCACTGACACTTTTATGGACTCAACAACTAAAAGAAAAAATATCTTACATATTAACCGATAAGTTAAAATTAACAGATGATTTAAAAAGTCCTTAAATATTTGCACACTTTCACAGTTTAGGAGCCTTCAACTAATTGCTTATTTGTTGTCTCTATTGTAGGACACTGAATTTTCAGTGGGTGTCTTTAATATGTGGCCCACCTCATTTACATTATATTATACACGAACATGTGTGTCACCTTCTGGGCTGGTGTCCCGGTACTGTGGCAGGTTTTTAGGGGATGGAGGCTTGAGGAAGGAGTGTTCCAAGAGCTGCTGAGCTGTCCAGCGGTCAGCATCATTCATGCACAGACACCTACAACAAAAACACATACAACACAATAGATTGTGCAGGAATCTGTGCAGGAACAGTCTAGTCAACAGTCCTCATTGTGCTGAGGGGTCGGCTGTCAACACAAATCCAAAACAAAGACAAAGGTCTCTATTACAACAAATCATTTTTTAACCAGCTTGCAAAGCAAACAAAAACACAGTCTATAAAACATCAGGACCTGAAGGAACAAACCACTGTTTTCGCATGATTTAGCCTATCTGCAACAAATCATATTTGCTTCACAGTCCTGCCACTCTCCCAAGTGTTTCGGAGATTCTGTGTGTTTTTCCATCCTTAAAGGCAGTCACTGGTTTCTCTTCATTTCTGTGCTGCATGAATATCAACTTATGGAGACATAAAACCTGCTTGTTTCAGGCATTATTATTACATTTTATCACTGTAACTGTAGGTTAAAAAATAATAGTAATAATGAAATAAAAAATGACAGAGCCAGGGGAGCTTGAATAATATTATGGGAAAAAAATTTCCAGTGTTACAGTGGGAAGTTTGTAAGAAAAAAAACTCTATTTTCTGGCATTACAAAGTCATACATTAAAAACAAAAATTCAGAGATTAAAATCTCAGATTTATGAAAGAAAAAAAGTTGGGGAAAAAATGTGAGTGCGTGTGTGTGCATAGTTGAATCAGTC
>JAQLOL010000007.1:17673613-17677538 GCA_029783665.1 Naso thynnoides | reverse complement strand
ATAGATAGATAGATAGATAGATAGATAGATAGATAGATAGATAGATAGATAGATAGATAGATAGATAGATAGGAATTCTTACTTTCAAACTGTACAGAATAATTAAAATGTAAAGAATTTAACAACAGGGACAAATGCTCATCTAACTTACATAACTGGTCTAACTGTCCCTGTCGCTCTGTGTCCAGCTCTGTTCTTTATGTCGTGTGCTCAGCTTGGTATGTGTGCTCTACCTTGTGGTACCTTGAGAGGAGTCAGATTTTTTTTAGATGTAAAAAACTGACCCAAAAAAATGTGAATCCCAAAACAATTTCTCTGCTGTACTGACCTGCTACAACAGACTTTATACCTAAGGAGGTCCATATATACCTGCTGGGTGAATTTGGTGAGTATCACATCTTGCATTTATAGGGGAGTCAGATTTCAGTTCAGTCAGGAGAGTTTATTTTTCTCAGTGGACAATATTTTATGGACATGTGCACAACCATGATGAAATATGAAAAATCTTTGGCGATTACACCCCATCCTGACATCCTCATGTTTATAAATGGGGGTAGTAAAGCCAAGAGTAGAGCAGGAGACTCCCTGATGGCGCCTGGACACTGGTGGTGATAGATGAAGAGTGCAGTGACGAGAAGAATGAGAAGAGGAGGAGTGGGCCTCTGATGAAGGCTGTCTATCCCCTGTAACCACTGGGGAGAAATAGTCTAGATAAGTCCGAAAATAATCTAGTTTTTCATTTGGATGTATCACACCCTGAATTGTTTAAAAGGCTGTTTGTGAAATGAAACTAAGTGAAGCAAAATGCAGCATAATATTATCTTCCTGAATATTTACCTCTCTTTCATTATTAATACATGCTGCAGTAAACTGAAGATGACTATTAAGATTGTTGTTAAAATGCTAATTCTGTTTGTTTAGGCTGTTATTCAGTACATTACAACAATCACCCATTCCTACTGTGTATCTTAAGTTACAGTAAGGTATGCTGCTGTATAATCTTGCAAATCAGATTTGTACAATATATTGTAACATAACTGTTATGATTGCATTCAGTCCTATAAATATGAAAACATGAATAAGGATGACAATCTAGAATCCAGCACCTGGTCTTCAGCATGTAACATCAAAGCAAAACATCCCCCACAGCAGCAATACTAAATGGCCTTTTTTTAAAATGAAGAAGTAACAGTCTTAAGACAGAGTATATACCATTTTTTAAGAAAAAAAACATCCTGGACTTTTTTTTTTCCCACTGTGTCAATATCTGACTATCTGAAACTGCTCCAGAAATGGCTCATATTCTCCAAAGAGATTTGACTGACCTGAATTTAATGAATTATACGCCTGAACTCTTCTCAAAATCTAATTTAAGCAGCTAAAGACTGAATTGCAGTTCAACTCAAAGAATAAATGCTTAGCTCCTGTTGGGGCTCAACGGATTTTTTTTTCATTCCATTTAGCTTCTGTGTGGTCTGCACATCATCATAAATGCTATTTAGCTGAAATGCAGCATGTTTGTGTGATGGTCTCTTTTAAAATTAGAAAAGAAAATAGAATGCCATTAAGTGATAATCTTAACACACATGGCTGCAAAGCATCAGTACAACTTTTTCTTAAGTAAAAGATTTGAGTACTTCTTCTACCTCTACCATTATAGTCCATATAATATGGACACATTGTTATTAATGCAGATGTATGTAAATGTAAATAGCATTTTATTGTTTTAACTTGAAGGGCTCAACCTAATTTTAAGTATTTTAGAAACTTCTGCATTATATTTTAAATTTGTAGCCTAATTTTTGGTATAGAAATTATTAATTTGCAAAATGAGAGATAGATGTATTGTTAAAATAATCTGAGCTGGAGTGAAGTAAAAGTAAAACATGGGGAAAAAAAAGAGATTTTTATTAATGTACATGTGCTACATTAAAGTCAGTACAGTACTTGACTAAATGTACTCACTTTCCACCACTGAAAACTGGATTTAAAGATCACACGGGCGAGCATACAGAGAGGCTGGGTCAAAGGTCAGGTTGGTCGGTCCAACTGGAAAGCAATGACACTGCACAATATTAAAACAAATTTCACAAAAATCAAGAAGATGATACCAAAAAACTGCACAGCACCGCCTCAGTGATTTTCTGTGCTTCCATAAAACTGGAGAACTCACAAGAAAAATATTTGGCAGACAAGAAATGGTCAGATCCATGCAGCAGAGGCCAAATAATCCTGACATTTAGCACCAGACATCCAAAAACAATGGAGCACTTCCCACAGCGCCTCCATCATTTTTAACACGTCATTTTAAACCCCAAAGGTCCAGTTTGTTAGGCAGCCTCTCGCTAATGAATTTAAATGTTCAAACTCAAGCTGAGGCAACTCATCTGTGGTTGTTTTCTCAAACTTGACAAAGCTCCTCCAGAGCCACGGAGGACATTAACAACAGGCTGAGTAGGTCTCATAATGGACTGAAAACTGACCTTTTGCAGTTCATCTGCAATATTGTATGAAGTGTTTGCAAAACGCTCTTCTGATTTAGGAGTGTCTCACTGTTGCCTGGTAGAAAAACTGGATCATGAATCACATCTGCTTTGCTCATGTATCAAAACAATATTAATCCAATGATGAAAGTCCTCTTTGGCATGCAAATTACTATGAGATGCTTCAGCTGTATCCAGCTCATAACTGTGGAAATACAGAGGGAACAGCTATTTATAGGAAACTCTGGTATCTGGTGGGGCAGCCTGGAGCTGAAGAATGCTCCCACATACCTCCAGATATGATATAAACTCACATAATATATACTGCTGTTTTACATTGGAGTCATGGGCCCTTTCATGAAGGTTTGAAGTGATAAATTTCTTTTACAATTACAAACACATGTATGTTATTCCCAGGAATCTGATCATTTGTATTATTTTCTTTGCAAAATGATGCTGTGTGAACAAGTGATCTGTCAAATGTTTGTATCATTCCTGCATAACTGAGAGTATTACCTCAAAAGGTTTAATGTATACGGGAAATATATGGAAAAGGGGGTGGTGCAAACATGGGACTCCTCTTTGCAAAGTCACGACTTGGATACCTCAGTGGCTGCACATTAATGACTCTGCTGCTCACCATAACCCTACAAGGAGACAGCTGGGCCAATCAGCTGGGCGCTCTGACACCAGCAGACCACTCAGGCAGCCAGATGAGACACAGAGCCTGGCTGCCGTTACCATCAGCTGTTGCACACGTTGACGAGGCTCGGTGCACATTCCAGCTGCATGGTTCACACACATATACATTTTTTTTTCATCTCCTTAACAAGGCATTAGTGATGCTGGCCTCAGTGGGTCATCATGGTGGGATTTCTGGGTGGTTGTGAGCTTAGTTAAACCTCTTTAAAGATATGATGTTATGGTTATCATCATAGTGCCATAAAAAAGAATTCAAATTAAAACTCTGACTGCATGATATTCATGACCTATCTTGATTTTACTTCAGAATTTCAAGGCTATAAAGAAATATATACTTCAATACAAATGTAAGTACGCATTGATTGGCATGAAGTATCATGTAAATCCATGAAACAAACTTAAATATTAGGTATTCTTATTCCTCTGTGTCCTCTTTATTATTAAACTGTATTAATGTTTTAAAATAACTTAATTGAAACACATGCTTGTCTTCTAACACTCCTAAATTCCCCCCTCCCCCTTGTTTATATTTTATTTATTTATGTATTTTTTGCCAAGATCAAAAACGACATATCACCCTGGCAGAATATCATTAAAACTGCGTCGGTAAAATGACTTCCATCCATGTATGTAAAACATACTTTCCTTTGGCTTGTTGATTTTTGCTGGCAGCTCTTATTTGGACTTGTTTGAACCCTCAGCCCCGCCCCTGGTCCCCAGACCCAGTCTGGGTCTTATTT
>JAQLOL010000007.1:17658613-17668613 GCA_029783665.1 Naso thynnoides | reverse complement strand
TTGCGAACGAGGCTTGTTAATGGGCTGACGTGAACTGCTCTCCTAGCTAGCTAACGTTAGCTAGCTAACTGCATTGCAACTGAAGCATGAAGCTAGCTATCAGATAATCGCTCCATACCGTAACGTTAGTAACGGCGATAATCTCTTTGAGGCTAAGGAACCTCCGGAGAAACTCTTGGTGAAGTTTGGGATATTGAGCATCGTGTAAGCCGTTAAGAGCCAAGTAAGAATGACTTAGCGGAAGTGGTAACGTTAAAGTAAGAAACAACGTTACCTGGTTTGAGAAGGAGCTGTTAAACTTTTGGTCCTGTCCGAAGAAAGTGGACGAATTGTTGCAAAGTACTTTTGAAAGTGAGGTTACAAGAGAAGAGTGTAAAATGAAAGTGATGGAGAAAAATATGATGCGACTGGTGGCTGTGCAACACCTTCGCACAGCGTATGGGATAAAGACAAAGAACTGGAACAAAAACAAAGCTGCCGTGTGCAAGTCAACAGTCAGCAACTCGGTAAGTACAAAAAACCAATCACCAGTGAAACGTTACGGCACAGTTTGCTCGAGTTTCATCACAGTGATTCGAAACTCTGGACTTTATCTGTTTGGCAGTCCACGAATCAACAAGTTCACAGTATCAGCCTTGGACAAACTATTGTTTAGTCTGTTGAATCAAATTAGCATTTTAGTGAAAGCATGCCCCCTCTGATGAGCCCCATTTGTTCTCAGGCCGTTGTCACCCGTGTCACTCACTGCAGACGCTTTGTGTGGCTGTTTTGTGGTTTTTTTCACACCATAAATTTCTTTAACAGCAACAGAAATCCAAGTCCAACAAAACACAAAAGGACAATGTTTTCATGTTTTCACATAAATCTTTACGACACGTTGTTGTCATGTTGTTGGGCAGCTTGGCTGATGTTACATAAATTTGTATTTTATGGAGGATCATTTTAACCTTTACAGAATCTGCCATGCTGAATTTAACGGCGGTTCATTTTAAAATGAGCCCAGAGGGCCTGTTTCTTCATGTGCACTGTACTCAGAATTGCCTAACAGGAGTCACAAGGTTTGCTGCAAGAGATTGTGACTTTTCAAAGGAGCAGTGAACTTCTGCCTTTGCAGGGAATGCTCTAAAGTGTGGTGAAAGGAAACCAGTGACACAAACTGCAGCTCAACCACAATGAGGAAATGAAAAAAACAAATATGAAAATTTTTCCACAATGACAAAAAAGTCATAATATTGTGGTTTAACAGCCAACTTGACTGGCTTTTGTAGCGTTCATCATTTTGTTGCAAAATCTTCAAATGTTTGTCAGCCAGCCATCAAAGTGAGTAATCAAAGCAGAAGCAACATGTGCAGTGTGTGTTCATGAAAGTAATGCATTTTTAAAGAGAAGTATGAATTAATCTAATAGTATTAACAAACAACAAAGCAGTTGAATACAAGACAAATGTGATGCTGCTGATTATTAAGCTGAATAAAGATATTTTAGCCTTCTTGTTTAAAATCAAACTTTGTGCTTGAGTGTCTAAATTTTTATTGTTTGTTTGTTCCCTCAGACAAAAGTCTTCAGTGTGCCCCTTGAAAACTTACCATACTATAATATGGAATGTGGGAGCGTGCCGAGGCAAGTGCACATATCTTTTTTTTCCCCCCTCTCTCTTTTATACTGGTGTATACACTTGACATATTTTGTCTTGTCTCAGCTTGAGCATTTTATATTAAAAAATGTTCTATCTCTCTTAGCTTCCTGGTTGATGCATGTATGAATCTGCTGGCACATGTCGACACAGAGGGCCTCTTCAGAAAATCTGGTTCTGTCGTTCGCCTGAAAGCACTCAGGGTGAGTGATGGCTGAAGCTGACCTTGTATTCACTGAGGGCCCTTGACCCTGAGAGCTGTTAAACACAACAGAGCTGTGTTTTGTCTGTTCAGGCAAAACTGGACGCGGGTGAGGAGTGCCTATCCACTGCACTTCCCTGTGATGTGGCTGGTCTGGTGAAGCAGTTCTTCAGAGAGCTGCCAGAGCCCGTGCTGCCCACAGAGCTGCAGGAGGCCCTTCTCAAGGCCCAGCAGCTCCCCACCGAGGAGCAGAGGACCTCTGCCACCATGCTGTTGTCCTGTGTACTGCCTGACAGAAACCTAACTGTCCTGCGTCACTTTTTTTAATTCCTCCAAAATGTGTCTAAGAGGTGCGAGAAATTTACACAGCTGGATTACTTTAAATTGAACATCTCTTCTGGACTATTAACTAATATCCATCTACTAGGGCTGCACGGTTAATCAAATTTTAATCAAAATCGCAATATGGACTACAACTTTTAAATAGCAGGGGTGAAATATTTATTCAAGAAGAAATGTTTGTGTAAAAATTCGCTATTGTGGTTCTGTAGAGTTTTCCAGGCTTACACATCATATTTGACAGACGTCTTTGTTTGGTACAATTTCCTGCAAAAATCACACCATAACCATTTAAATTTTTACCAGTTACAATAAATAAAATGGACATTTCCTCTAATATTGAAAATCATATTGCAATAAAAGTCCAAATAATCGCAGTAAGGTTTTTTTTTTTTTTCTAAAATGTGCAACCCTACCAACTGCCATTAAAAATGTTCTTTGTCAGTCTTTTTGTCTGTGTCCTCATGTGAACATTACTGCTACTTTTCTTTTTCTTTGCTTGATTGCAGGAGTGCGGAAAATAAGATGGATAGCAGTAACTTGTCTGTCATTTTGGCTCCCAACCTCCTTCACTTTGGAGACGGTACAGAGAAGATGAACGCCAACACTGAGAAACGCCTCAAGCTACATGCAGCCTTAATACACTGTTTCATAGAGAACGCCCACAACTTTGGTATGACTTGAAGCATCTTACCTGCAGGTCTGTGTGTCCGTCTCTACTGTAGCTTTTTGGCTAACATTTGGGTGTGCTGTGTGTCACAGGTGTGTTACCTCAGTTTCTTCAAGAGAAAGTTCTTGCCATGATGGGCTGTGAGACGGGACCTCTGTCCCCAACACATGACGACCTCGAGGAGCTGGACCTGAACTCAGGGATGAAGAAAAAACACAGACGCAGCTTTGGAGGTAAGACCATTGTTTATTTGGTGAGAACTGTAATGTGTAAAGATTTAAATTAAATCTAAACTGGCCTGATAAATTCCAGCTGCAGCTACGCTTGAATATTTAATGTTTCACATAGACATATCTAAGGAAAATGGAGCCTTGCATCGGAGTGATTGGAAATTAACCATGTAATTTTGCAGCAGCTTTAGTCATTAAATACATTTCATAAGATTCGGTTTGTCTCATATTTCAGATATGGTCAATGGTGCTCTGAATAAGATAAAAACTAATAGAACCCCCACAAAAGCCTCCCAGTCAGACTGTCTTGGTAGGTACTGTGGTCATAGGAGATGATCTTGCCTGTCACATAGCATGATGATACTGCAGTAATCCATCCGCTGTGCATATGAAACAATAAACCTTCTGTCCTTTGGTGCACTTCAAATGACACTGATTCACTTTCCCTGATAATGAATATTAAGTCATTTGAATAATGCGAAATCATGCCTTTATTGGCTTTTGTTTTCTTTGCCTGTCTGCCTTTCATTTGCATGGATCATTCTCCACAAATTGATGCTAATTCTCTTCAGTGCCTCGGCTCAGAATCATCTTTGGAATGTTTTCAAGAATCTTTGCGCATTTAATGACATTAATTCTTTTGTGATTTTTGTCAGTCTTTTCCTCTGCAACTCCTGTGATTGCCACGCCATCCTCAAAGCGAAAGCTTCCTTTGGAATCTGGTCACTCTTTTGGATTCTCAAACAAGAAACGTAGATCTGTCAAAATGAACCTTGGGATAGATTTACTTCCCAATACTTTGTTCAGCGGGACTTCCACTCCTGGATCAGGTATTGATGATTGATAGATCAAATAGGGCGTCAACATTCTACTGTTTCCAAAGCTTGGCTGAGTTTAAATGCTTCTCCTCATTTATGTGTTTTAGCTTACAGTGCTTCAGGGGTGTTGGACTCTTCCCAGAATGCCCTGTCATCTGTAGGGAGGTCTAGAAGGCAATCAGCTTCCTCTGCAAGGAGGAAGAGCCAGCGACTTAGCAACAGACATGCTGTCAGCAGGTGCACACTTTGTTCTCCAGCCATCCTTCAAATATTCCATTCATGTTATTTGGGTGTTTGGGGGAAAACAGCTTATTTTATAATCTTAACATTGTTTTTTTTGTTTGTTTTTGTTTTTTTTTATGTTGATCATTGTTTCAACATATCTCCCTTTCAGAGTTGAATCTGGAAGAGCTGGCTGTTTCTCTCCTAAAGTCTCCAAAAAAGAAGCAGCACGCAAATCTCTGCGCTTGCGATTTAGCCTGGGGAAGAGCAGCAAAGAGGCTGTAAGTGTGGTTGCCCAACAGACTTTACATTCCACTCAGCTGGTTCACAGAAACAGTGAGAAGTGCAGTAAATGAATGCAGCCAGGCATTTCCTGCAAATAACTGTATTAAAATCAAGTAACACATTTGTACATGGAGTGTTTTTTTTGGGGTAACTTGTTGCGCACTAGCACTTTTTTACTGTGTAACTCTTAAAGTTTACTGTCAGGAGCTTAACGGTGTACACTAATGCATGCACAGTTTGTTTTTTAAATACACTTTAGCTTTGGCAGTATTACTAAATAAATTGTGAAATGTTTCTAAATACTTAAACGGTACAAAGGATATTTTCTGGGCTCAATTTTCAGTGGTTTACAATGTTAAGCACTGGGGTGAAAGAATGTTACTATGGTATATACTGTTTAGTATATACATAAAATAATAACCTGTTTAGGGGTTCATTTGGTGAACTGTTAAAGGTTTGTGGTGCATAAATTTATGATGCTCTATAGTGCAATGTACCTACTGGACTCAATAAAAAAAAGTTATTGACCAAGAATCCAATATCGTTTTTCTTCTGAGTGATTTTTCTCGTCCTCTGAAGAACTCACCACAACAGTCACTAGATTAACATATTAATGCTGCATTTTGGGTGACATCTGTGGGCTCCTTCTTAACCAAATAATATCATTAATCCTCTTTGAACTTTTCTTTCATCTTTCATTTCTCATTTCATGCTGGTGATAAAGGGATCTGAGTCCATTGGCTGGCGACTTGCCACTCAGGAGAGCACCACCAGTTTTCGTTTCACCAAAGAGACAGAGTTCAGTCCATCAGTTCTGCCAAGAAACGCTGACCCCAAAAGTAAGTAACGAGAACAAATGAAATAAACTAATGGTTTTTTTAAATTTTGATATAATGTACCCCTTCATGCTAATATCCCACTTTGTTTTTACAGGCTCCAAGTACATCAGTAAGTCTGAAGACAACTTGTTGACCCCCCAATGTGACTCAAGTGCCCACAGAACCTTGTGGAGTGGGGAGACTCCTGTAGGAGCTCCGGCATTCGGCAGAGGATCTTTCACAGACACGCCCATGAACATGTGCCTTAAGAGCAACTACAGGTCTGAGCCAGCCATCGTCACATCAAAGCCCCCAGCGGGCGCCAGCATTCCCAAGAAGCTGTGTTGTGCCTCCAGTGCAGAGAGCCTGGAGAGTGAGAGTTCCATCGCTGAAGCCCATGGCCGAACCGGTCCCACCCCGCTTAAAATAAAGGCGTCAGGCAGCGACCTCCAGGCTGTCGTACGGGACACGTGCACCTCTACAAGAACTAACACAAGCAAACCACCGGATATCTTGTTAGTCCCTCCGCCAGAGACTCCTACAGTCCATGTTCTGTCTGTGGACACAGAGGCGTCCAGCTTTCCAGCTCATCAGAGCCTTCAGGCTAATGATCAAAACATTACGTTTGGCCAGATTGAAATTGCTGCTTTATCACCTTTACATATTGACAGTGTAGTTTTTGAGTCTGATGTATTCTGTAGTCCAGAAATGAAGGCCGATAAAGTGTCTGTCTGTGTGGCTCCCGTTAGTATCCACGACAGCTCTTCAGTGTTTGAGAAAGAAAGGGAGGTGGAGCAGGTGAACTGCAGCCGGCTAATTGATGCTCTGGACATCCAGAGTCCTGCTGCCCACTTCAACCTGGGCGTCTCCTCTGAGCTGCAGTCCACTCCATACAAGCTGGACTTTGAATTCGGTACACCGCCTGCATGCGGCAAAAATGTCAGTGTGGTACAAGAGGAAAATGAATCTTCTCTAGAGATTGGTACCAAAGTCGAAAAGCAGCAGCAACTGTCACCACGCAGCATGGAGGCCGAAAGACGTCGGGTGGCCGACCACATTCAACACTTCAACAAGCTCACCCTCTATTCACCCAAAGGCTCCAAGACCGCACAGCTCAGATCACCGCTCAAGTTCCAGCGTACGCCTGTGCGTCAGACTGTCCGCAGGATGAACTCTCTTCTGGAGGAGAGCAGGAGACCCACTCGAAATGCAAAGCTCTCTGCCAGCCAGAGTGGTAAAGTTCTGAAGGCGGTGAGCCTGGAGAGCGGCCTCTCCCCTCACCCACAGCTTCAGCCTCACCAGGGAGAGGCCCTAGCTGAACTGCCCAACAGCATTTGCCCCATTAAGAAACCACCTCCAGTCCCACCCAAAAAACCAAGCACCTTGGTTCGTAAACCTAAAGCCTGTGCTCTGGGTGACGTGACCAACAAGGTTCAACCAAAGACTAAAACAGATTTTTCTGTCCCTGATCCATCGGGAGCTCAGAACCCTCTCGTGCAGCAGGTAGTGGAGAAAAACATGAACCACTACAGAGGTTCACCCAGAAACCCTCTCCACCAAGGACCTCTGCTGTCTGCCACCAAGCCTGTAGATTTATAGTTCAAAATCTTCTCTGCCTTTTATATTTCCTCCTTGCTATGCAGCTCTCTGTCTGGTAGGACTACTTGACATTAAACATTCCCTCTTCTTTTATCCATATTTTCAGGGGTCTTAATTTATTTCTTAACTGGGTAGGTGCTGTTTGTGTCGTGATAGGGCCTTAATGGGAGATTTTCAGATGCCTTGTTTGTTTTACTCGTGTAAAGCAAGTTTAGTTTGGACACATCAGCCGATAAGATTACATGTTGCATAGTGTTTAGACTGTAGAGTGCAAGCAGAAAAATATGTGAACTGTGATCGATGGTATGACTGGAAATGTTTAGATTAAGTCTTACACTTATTTATGCATTTTATATCTAATCCTTAGATTTTTTTTTTTTTTTTTTTTAAGAAAATGTTCACTGAAGTTGCAGCTTTTTCTTAAATGCAGAATATTTTCTTACTGTCTCATGAACATACAGAAGTACAATGCACCTTTTGCTGGAGTTAAAAGAAAGAAAGAAAGGAAAAAAACAGAGCCAAACAGTATTGATCTGTCTATCTCAGTCCAGTAATGAACAAAAAAATAAACTGCACAATGCTTGGCTATGTGAAGTGTCTCAGACAAATAAAATCCAACAGCATTTACTCAATGTCTCTGGTTTGGAGAAATAATTGGCATTTGTTGGAGCCACAAGGGGGAGTCACACAACCACTGCTGAAACCACATCACACTGACATGACGAGTGAAACAACAGGAGAATTTATTGTCACAGACTAAAAGTTGCAGCGACTGTTTGGTTTGGACTGGCTAGTTAATTACAGCTTAATTTTGCAATGTTTCTTGGACCAAAGTTGATTCTGGTACATTCAGAACAAGAAAATCACGAGATTTCCTCATAAAACAAACTTTTCTCTTTCTGCTCAGTTTAATAATGTGTAGAGAGAAGGGGGTGTGGATGTAAATTGTCATGAAAACTGAACGGCAAAGGCTTGTTTCTGTGTTCAGAATCCGAAGAGGAGACGGTGAAAAGTTTAAAGGTCAAAATCTCCGCAGCTCCTCGGGACGCTCGCTGCTTTTCATGTCCAACTGGACAGACTGGACTTCAAGAAAAAGATTGAAATCCTCCGTAACCAACATCTTATTGTTATTATGACGGTAGTGCGATGTGGAGGCGGTTCATGCAGGTTTGATTCCCCCCATTCAAGGCGCTGCGTTATGATCCATAAATATGACAAAGTGGGACGGACGGGCCGAGGCCATGTGTTCCGCACGTGAGTTCACGGTCAGATGTCAGGCCGCGAAATGGCCAGCTTTTCTGAACCAACAATAAATATAAATAAATGAACAAATTCAATAACTGCACAAATACAGGCATGTTAAATGGCATATTTGATCCTGAACAAAGTGCTGGATTCATATTTTCCGAGATAATGATGATCAGGGCTGAAAATTTAACTTTTCTCATCAGAGAAAAAAAGTTATTGTGGCCTATTCAGTTATTTTGGCAACATTTTCTGTCAAGTCGTCCTTTATAACAGAGTTTGAAGGTGGTCGGCTAATGCCTTCAGCCTTTTGATTGGCACTGTCAATAACTAATTCATCAATGTTTTACACACCAGCTTTAAGCTACTTTTAGTTGGCAGGATTTGAGAAATCCCCTCAGGTGGACACTTGGTTGTCTCTTTATGTATTTAGTTCATCAAGTCACTCGACATTCTAATGGAACTGAAAAATTTTGGAGAATCCTGCAGAGTCTGGGCAAAAGTCAGTGGATCACCTTATTAATTACTCAAGACTTGTGGTCATTAAGAAGTGCAAGCGTTTTCCCCGCGACACTTAGAACTGCATTTTTTCCCAAACATGAAGGAGAAACCATGAGCCAACCTGGCAACCCGAAAGCCAACTGTTTAAACTGATTTTTAAAGCTTTTGTAAATGATTTAATTATACGATTAGTGACGGTTTATGAACAATTTGTAATATGTGCCTGCCAGGCACAGAAACTGTCCCCAGATAATATCGTGATGAGTCTGACTTTGATTTAAAGACTGTAAACTGAGATTTGTAATAACTCATCTCCACAATGTTGTAATTCCGGCATGCGTAGCTAAATGAAAAGCATGCTGTGGGGACACGCAGGCCACAATAAATGACTAAAGTAACGGGGCAAAATGCTGTAAACTATGAGTTCCGGAAATCTGTTTCAAAACATTTTAACTATTTTAATTTAAAATGAAAAAAAAAACAAACAACAACAAAAAACCCCACTTGTGTCGTTAAGTTTAAGATTGTCTGTTCTCTGATGTCGACCCTTCTTATTGAGTAGGCTTCCTTAGATTGCATGCGTGTTGATGGATTGCGTAAGGACCGTGAACGCCTCCTTTCAGTGTTGGAATTGTGATTTACTGCACAGATTTATCATCATGTTCCCTTTGATTAAAAATATCAGCCGCTTTACTTTTTCCATGTGCGCACGAACCTCAGGCCTATCCGCTCTCAGCCCCCCTCGCCCTCCTCCTCCTCCTCCCCGCTGTTCCTCGGTTGTCTGTTTTCTTGAAGTGGGTTCAGGGAAGTGTTGAGGGGGCGGATAGTTTTGATTTTCTCCACATCGTGCTTAGCCAATAATGTAGAGGGAACTGTTGTGCACATCTCAGCTGGCAGACATTTAAAAGGGAGACAGCCCGGCGCTGGAGCAATTTGTATTAAACCCCCTGGCCCCTGTCTATGGAGCGGTTAGTCTCGCACCTATCCACAGTCCCACCAGTGTGCAGTCGACAGCAGTAGGTGCCTATCACCTCAGAAGGTGCCTTAGAGGACTGACAGGATTAGATCATCGCATTTGTAGCAGCGGAGGCTCACGCAGGTGAGAAAATTTGGGATTTTCTTACCAGATCATCCACGCGCATCGTCTTCATTTTAAGTTTAAACTTAAAATTTGATTTATTTCTTAGAGAAATTGTAAAACTGCATGCTGTTTATCTGCTGGTGTGTATGTGAGAATACAGAGATGATTTATCAAAAGATTAAGAAAGCTTCTAAAATTTTGCTTTGGTTAAACCCGGTTTTTCCAGTTTCTTTGCGTAATGTTGGATGTCCTTTATCCTCACAAAGCACGAGATTACGAGATACTAAAAGATATTTCTCACTCAGATAGACTATTTAGATGAAGTTAGTTCAAATATTAGTTTTTTTTTCTTTCTTT
>JAQLOL010000007.1:17634857-17658579 GCA_029783665.1 Naso thynnoides | reverse complement strand
TTGTGACAGCCGTGCGTAAACCGTCCAGCGTTGAAACAGTGTGTGTGATCAATCTTTTTTTCTCCCCAAGGATGGCCAGCTCGACGCGTATCTTCTGCAGTATGGTTTTCATCATTGGGTTGCTATCCTCTCCCGTGGATTCCAAAAGAAACCGAGGTTCACAAGGCGCCATTCCTCATCCTGACAAAAACAACCCAAACGAATCGGAGCAGCAACCGCAGCCTCCGCAGGCGGGCTCCGGGCCCCGGCAGAGGCAGGGCGCATCTTCGCCGGCCGACGAGGTGCTGGAGTCCAGCCAGGAAGCTTTACATGTGACGGAGCGCCAGTATTTGAAACGGGACTGGTGCAAGACGCAGCCCCTCAAACAGACCATCCACGAGGAGGGCTGCGTCAGCCGCACCATCATCAACCGCTTTTGTTACGGACAGTGCAACTCCTTCTATATCCCCAGGCACATCCGCAGGGAGGAGGGTGCCTTCCAGTCCTGTTCGTTTTGTAAGCCGAAGCGTTTTACCACCATGACTTTTACTTTGAACTGTCCGGACCAGCAGCCACCTACTAAGAAGAAACGCATCCAGCGCGTCAAACAGTGCCGCTGCATATCCATAGACTTGGACTAAAGGCGCACAGAAACGTGCTGCGTGTGTGCGTCTTTCTTGTTCTTATTCTTATTCTTCGCGGACAGGATTGTTGGTGGAAAGAAAAAGGAAAGGCTGTCACACAGCCAAGAGCACGTGCCTGTCTCCATTTGCTAGGAAGCATCCTTGAAGGCCTCCTACATGTAGGCTGCAACGGTTCTCTCGCACAGCGTGTAAACGAATATGGACATGCAACTTATAGACCGACATTTAACTGCGTTGAACATTTTACTCCTCACCATTTTGCCAATTTTGAAAACAAGCATCACTGCACGGGAGCGCTGACTTGGAATGGGCACGTTTTACGCACGGCTTCCTCACCCGCATAACCCCGGTTTATTTAAGAAAAACGTTACCGTTCAAAACGCTTTCCGTGACAGGAAAACATTCCTGTACAATTTTTTTGTGCATATGTGTTTGTTTAACGGGATGTTTCCACTGTGTGGAATGTGATGGACAAGTGGTGATTATTTGTAAATGCAAAATGTGTTTTTATTTCGATATCTCAAAAAAAATCTTTTAAGATAAACTGATTTCTGTGAATTTCTAAGTCATCCAGTCAAGTTTTAGTAAGTTGAGAGACAATAGGCTGCTTTGTTAGTTTAAACAGAAAATGTACAGTGGTGGTTTTCTACAGTACGGAGATTAAATAGTTGTAAAATGTAAAGCCATCTTTGATGTAACCAGTTTGTTTATCCGATTGATTAAATTATCAATGGAAGCATAAAATAAACGAACGCTGAAAAATTACATGTCATCTCCTGGTTTATAAAGTAAATGTCAAATCACGGCCTCATCTGCTGCTGCCCTCCTGCAGCGTGGCCTGACGTTGCAATACATTTCAGGGCTAAAGTGGTCTGTTTCGGGACGAAAGCTGTGGTTACTTGTTTAATCCTTTGAAATGATGTCATTTCACGTCACTACATTTGGTTACATGGCTCGCAAATCTGTGGCAGGACTGAAACAGGGGGCGCATGGCTGAAGTGGGAATGAGTTTTTGTTTTGATTTGTTTTTTAAACTAAAACGCACCAATGCAACGTTTACTAACAAGCCAGAAATGTTGATTTTCTTTAAAACTAAAAAAAAGGCATTTTCCCTTGAATGTCACCTTTATTATATATATAGTCTACTCTTCAATCTGTGTAACCATTGTTGGATGAGCTGGAAGTGCCACAGGTGTTAATTTGCTGTCAAAAATGTAATTATTTTATGAGATTTAAATGAAGGTTGTTTTTTTTTTAATTCTTTGATGAACACAAACGCACCATTTGAAGCCTGTTCTTTAAATGACTGTAGAGTAATGCCCAAATTTAAATTTTAAGGCACAAAGTGACTTAGTGTTTAAGTGATATACAACTAGGGCCAAAACACTGAAATATGCAGCTCATTAAATGTCACATTCCTAAAATATTAGCTCTCTTAAAACAAACTCCATGATTTGACAAATTCCTCATGTCATCAATGAAAACAACTTAATTGTAGGCGTCTTCCTGGAACAAGTTTTAATGTCTTGACATTACTCTGACTCACAGTTTATTGGACAGCCCGGCTGAATTATGAATCATCAAATCCTGTTTGATGACTCAGCTTTCTCACATAAATATCACATTTGCTCCGCACCGCTGCTCCCCTAAAAGTCAGCCTAATGGAGGTGTTGACAGAGGAGAATTTACAGATATCGGTCCATTTTTATTCGGCATCCAGTAGTTTATTCTTGAAATTTAAAACAATTCCATAAAATTACAGAGCACCTAGACAAGCTACTGAGGGTCACATGAACCGACATACAAACAGTAGAGGCTACAGCAGTTCTTTCATCGGCAATTCTGCTAATTTCTTTTGTTCTTCAGACTCTCTGCAGTAAAACACAGCAGTTTAAAGTTACGAAACACCTAGATTTTTATACAAAATAAATGGCACATGTGAAAGACTTTGGAGGGTAAAAAAGCAATTGAAGGTCCAGTTTTGCGGATACTCTGTTAATGGAAGTTAGTCCGAGGTATAACAACTCACATGGCTTTTAGGTGATATGCTTAAATGTTTTCAATACCCAAAATACGAACCTCATCTCTCCAAAACTGAACAGGAAAGTTAACAGTTTTCTTTCTATGCAATTCACTCCATTTCCTGTAAATTAGCGGGCAAAACATACAAGTAATGTCCATGTGAAAATATATCTTTCATCTGACTGACCACCAGGCAGCTTCTCAGTCAACTACAACTCATAAAAATACAGCCTCGGAGAGAACAAAGCTGAAGGTTTTTTGGCATAAAATAAATCTTTCCTTACATAAATAGACTTTTCTTGAATGTTACAGGATTGTGGTTACATCTTTTGCAAAACAAAACATTGAGCTTAATACATTTTCTTAGAAATAAAAAAAAAGAAACATCTAAACGGGTTTCAGCATGAAGCAATACAATTCATAAATCTTATTGACAAGGAAACCAAACCCTTGCATAGGGAAAGAGGTGCAAAAAAGTGTCAGGACTTCTGAAAAATGCACGCAGTTAGCAGAGAAGAGAAGTGCAGCTTATAGCGAGCAACTACGTGAAGCTACTGCAAGCAATAAAGTGCTTAAAGAGTGCCGGACATGTGATGCACAGCACTCGACGAAGGATTAACAAGTTTGCATAATTTACATTTAATATCTTGGGTTTACACTTGTGTTCTTCTGATGTTCTTAAAGTATGTGTGTGTGTTTGTGTGTGTGCGCAGGGGCCTGAGGCTCGCTGCCAGGTTCTGTTCTTCTCTGGCCGTCACCCAGGAGAGGTCAGTCTGGTGCAGTGCTACACAGTACAGTGAAACCTCCACATACCATATCTTGTAAGCACAGACATTTATATGCATCGTGTCTTCATCTGCACTTGAAGCCTCAGCGCGGATCATTTATGGGAGCGTCCCTGCCGATCTACAACATGACATATTTACAAGACTCTTAATGAGCCGTGGTGAATGAAACGCTACTCGCTACAGCAAAAGGACACTGGGAACGGCTTTTTTATTTTACCGCTTCCAGAGAAAGATCAGCTTGTAAAGAGGGATTTTCTCTCCAGGCAGCTGAATCTGTTCATACAGTAGCAACACCTGAACACTATAAATATGTAAGAGCTTTATCATTCTGCTGTCCCATGTAGCAGCCAAAATTCGCAAAGAAATAGTTTCTCAGCTCTTGTAGATCCAGAAGGAACATGTCAGCTGGCCCTGTTGTGAATCCCGCTGACCCTTTGAGACCTTTCACAAGCCGGGCACTCAGAGGTCACGCCGGGCTGGATGAATGAGATCAACCTTTGGCCTTTCAGACTCTCATCACTTGGGCTGTGTCAGCCATGCATCCTTGCTGCAGGCCCAGCTTGTTATCTGTTCAGCAGACAGAAAAAGCTCAATGTGAGGGTGGTGGAGGGTCGCGGCGGCGGGTGTGTGGTGTGGTTATGAGGGCAGAGACACGGCAGTGGGATTAGTAAGAGTTTTGCAAGGTTTTATTGAGTCTGTACGGAGCACACAGGGAGGTTCGCTGTTGTTGAGGCAGGTGCAGGAGAGATGAGGCCTGCACACTTTCTAAACTTCTACAACTTCTCTTTTCTTCTTCTGCTGTGTCCTTCTGCTCAGCTTGAGGGCACGCCAGCTTCCTTCTGCCGCAACCTCTCTTTCTGTAGACAAGAGCCACAAAAATATCTCGTGTTGCTTTCAGTGCCAAGAGAAGAAAGAGCAGCTTAAAGCAAACTGCAATTTTCTGCTGTATGTAAATCAGTTCTTACCAGACTGTTGGCATTGATCTTCTTGGTTTCGACTCTCTTCTCCGCTGTGATCTTCTTGATGTTTTCTTGAGCTTCCTTCAATCTATGGGGGAAAAAAAAAATCCACATGGACTTGATGCTTGCAGATCCTTTAAAACCAGGAACCCAAAGCTTTGAAATTAAATCATAAAAACAGTTCATGTCAAAACAGTGTAAAGTCAAAATCCTCTCATCACTGCGACCCTGTGAAGTTGTTTGGAAGAGCAGGACTTTTAAGTATCTCCCTGGGGCACCCTTTGTCATGGAGCCATATAGAGTCTCTCTCTCTCTCTCACACACACACACACACACACTTATCCTCTCAGGAGTTTGCGGTCAGTGAAAGCCCTTTAAGTAAGAGGCAGTAGAGAATGACAGTGGGTTGATGAGATAATGAGGCAGCCTTTAAAACACACTTGGCTTTTATGAGAGCGCAAACAGTATTTAAAATAAAGTTAATTGTACATAAGCACAATCAGCTGGGAGTAATGTGAGACACGATTACCTAGTAAACAATTAAGAGAGAGCACATGGATGCAAGGCAGGGCTGTGAAATCTTTCACCCATCTCGCAAAGAGAGAGAAGAGGGCTCTGTTCAGAGAGCAGCCGCTTTGAGTCAAAGTGTGTAAAGTGCTGAATGTAAGCTGAGATTCATGATATGACAACTTCTGCAGCCCTACTGTCGTCTCTGCACGTGCAGCGCTCCTGCCCTTTGGGCTGCACGGCCAGCATCATGACAGTGTTTATCAGTTCCCTCATAACACGCTGCCTTTAACAGCCAAAGGCCCCCGTCCGCTCACTAGTAAAGCCAGGCGGCCGCCAGGAGGGTCTGCTGTCCCCTCAGTGGAATGCTCCCCCAACATGACGCCTCAGGTCAGAGGAAGCATCATAAATTCAGGCCCCAGTCCTTCAGATGGAGGGCCGAGGCCTCAGCTACTCTCCAGCTTGCCTCCTCTTTAATGGCCTCCCTCTCTGCTTTAATTCCAAACCAGAAACTGCACATCAGCCCTGAGCAATTAGTGCTAATTTGACACAATTTAGAGGTCGTTAAAAATCTATCTGAAAGTGATGGAGACAAGGATGAGATGGTTAGACTTCAGTTTGAAAGCTATGTTTTTCTTTCACAGAGCTTGAATGTATTCACCGATTTAAAACCCAAATAGTTCATCAGGTTTTGCGGATATCAGGCTTTACAGAATAAGGTTTTTTACAACCATAACTTAAAGGGCATGCCTCCAATTTAACATCGCACTTTGGTTAAGATTTTAAAAAAAGATTCTAGGCAGCACAGACAGATATATTCCATCATTTAGTCCCCACTATGGGTCAAGCATTAAAAATGCTGGATTCTACATTTTTCATAATGAACTCTATTACCTTTATGCCTTGTAAATGTCTTTAAAGAGAAATCCAAGAAATGGAACAACCCCAGCAGACCCCACCTCACCTCTCCTTGGAGATGTTCTTGCTCTGTCGTACCCAGGTGCTCTTGAAGTCATTGCAGAACTCGTACCAGAGCATAAAAACATAACTCGGAGCCACTTCTTTCTCCCCAGACTTTGGCTTCACACCAAAGTAGCTCACTGTGTCCTGGAAACTGTATTGGAAACATAGCAGAGGCACAAATAGTGTCGTCTTATTGCACATAAACACTTATAAATAATCTCAGACATAAATAATACTGTGTTAATAGTGAGCTGCTCTAGATTTACAAGTCAATGTTATAAACAGTAAGGCCAAAAGTTACAAGGATGGTAAGGTGTGCATGCCCAAGAAACCCATACAAAAAGAGGGTGAAAAACAGAGATAGTGCACACAGAAAGTGATGGATGTGGAGAGAGATGGAGAGGATTGAAACGGAGCTGGAGGGAAAGTGTCCACCCTGCTGGGCTACGGGGGAGAGCCAGCAGCGGCAGCTCCATTATCACATTGACCCTCACAGCCTGCAGGGGAACGAGTGCCAGAGGAGACGGAGACAGCCAAGAATGGGCTGGTGCTCCTCCAGACACAGCAACACATGCATCGACTCACACACTGTTCACTCCTAAAGCTCCCTGAACACATTTACTGGAAGACAATACAAGACATAAATATATGATAAGCTGCATGCGCATGGAGCCCAACCGTCGAGGAGTGCACACATCAGATAAACGTCAATAAACAGATTCTAGATTTTCTATTCAGTGTGATGGACTGCAGCACTGTTGCAGGCCAGCTCCTTTGCCTAATTCAATTGTAACCAAATCTGAACTCTTTTGCAAGGCTCTCAGCAGCACACACAAGCCAGGAAAAGCAGCCTGCTGCTTCAGATTCCCGTCTTAACCCAAACATGAAAGACATTTTCAAGCCCTGCCTGTCAAAAGGTTGATAAATAGAGGCTATGATTCAAGGTATGCTCTCTGTCCCATTGACACCTAGATAGGCTCTGACCTCCAGATGCTAGGTGGCTTTTTGCGACGCTAATCCAAGACATGTTCGTGCAGAGTGAATTGGTACAATATGCCGCCCAGACGGCCTACTTAAAGCCGGGGAAAAAACTGGGGCTTCTGCGCAAGCCTGCTTCCCATTTCCAAGTGATGCGTCATTTTGCTGGGATGCTCACAAAAAAGAAGAGTGCTATAGATCATCCTGCTGCCTACAAAAGACATCAGGGGATCTGAGATGTTTAGACTGACCAAACAGACTTTCCGTCCCAGGTAGTTTTGTTGCAGTCGACCTGGTCTGGCATGATGAACAGGGTCTCTCCTCCATCAGCTCCTCTCCTGACCCTGGGTCATCATGTCAAAGCACGCACAAATCAAGCAACAGCGCTTATTCCTTTTACCCTTCTGAGCAACAAGCAGATACACAACGCTTCACTCAAAACAGATGCAAACAGACTCACACATGTGAGTATACCTACGAGACATAAACAAAATCAAGCAGACCTTTGTTCCTCCGCGAACGCAGAATAATTACACTGATACACACATGCACAAAAACACACACACCTCTGTAATCCACACTATGATGCCATTGCCGTGAGACGGTTTACTGCGGCACCCAAAGCCAGCATTCCTCACTGACAGCTATAAAAAAAGACCCATTACAAAACCATGAGCAGCCGTGAGTATCAGGGAAATATTTGGACAGGCAACTCTGCATTCCTTTGTTTCCCCAGTCAAAAGATTACAGAAATAAACTCCACGATGTTGGCTGATTCAGCAGAGACACTAAGCTGTTTTGTTTCATTGTCGTCATGCAATGCGCGAGTAGAAAAATATATCAACTGGCATCCATGAAACCATGACTGCTTAGTGACTGTAGAGGAGGCATTTGGGCCAAATGAAATTGAGCATGATGCGGGAGAAGAGAAACTTAATGAGACGGAACTGAGGAGAGAACCAGAAAACCTCAGTGGAACCCAAACATGGAGCCGACAAATTAGGACTGCATGTTGAGAAAAACGGCATCAGCACTCGCCACAGATGGGCCACAGGGCCCTAATATCTTTCTCGGAAAAAAATAAACCAACAACCAGAAATCAACTCAACAGTGATTTCATTGTTGTTAGAAAGATGCTGGTGTGGTACAATTAAGCACAAAGAAAACATCATCTTATACACATTTTGGGGATTTTGTTTGACATGTGTTAAAGGCTTTCTCTGATGGACTGCACAGGGTCAAACAAACAAACATCAGCTCAGTGGTTCTATCTGTAACAAGGCTATGGGTCTACAGTCTCATTAGCAGCTCTGTGAGGCGGTGCACAGAAGTGCTTTAAGCTAAATGCTGACATGCTAGCATGGAAACACGATGAGAATGACAATATTAACATGTCAATATGTAGCAGGTGAAACTTTTACCCTGCCCACGATCTTGGTTTAGCATGTTAGCATGCTAACAGTTACTAATTAGCACTCAATACAAATTAGAGCTGAGGCTGATGGGAATGTTATTATTTTTGCAGGTGGTAAACCAAAGTAAAAGTAAGAATTCTTTAATGTCCTACATGTTCATGCACTTTTATCTGTGTATGTTACGTGGTCGATCACTCGCCTATGCATATGTGTTATGGTTTCACATTTCATGAGGTTGTTATGTCATCAACTTGTCAGTAGTGGTAGTGTTGTTCAGACGTGTTCTTGTTTTGTGCTCATGTGTTGTATTTTTGTATGTTTTTTAGTGTTTTTCTTTAATGTCATCAACATGCCAGATTAAAATCTGCAGATGAAAATTAGCTCGTATGGCTAAATCTGGCACATTTACATGATGAACTCTGGCGCTCATGTTAATTCATGTCCATTATCCCTTTTTAAATAAAAATAAACATAAGCATAAAGTACAATACAAGTTAAAGTTTGATCTGGTAAGTTATCAAGCTTGAGGGAAGCATGAATAAACTAAGTTTCAAGGCAATCCATCCAAAAGTGTAACTTTGGTTCAAAGCTGTGAACTGATCAACCAACTGGCATCTGGGGAATTTGCCACTAGCACGGCTCAGATGATCGGGGTTAAAAAAATATATCTGATACTGAGACACTGCGTACAAGAGAAAATTGCAAAGTTTTGATACAACTAGCAACACTAAAACAATCCTTTTTTTCAATTATTTTGAGGAATATGTTTTTGTACAAACTTTTTTTGTTTGAGGGAAAAATGAAAACAAACTTCTCAAATGTTAATTTTTTAATCTAAATATAAGCAGCTGTGCCTGCAGTCAGTCTGAAAATGGCAAATGACCATATTTAAAATTTAGCAGTACTTTAAAAACTATTAGAAACTACTAGTTACATCATTGATTTTTTTTTTTTAACTGACAGAAAACTATTGATCAGCAACTATTCTGACAATCGATTATCATCAAACTGATGATTCTGGTTAAATTCTTCTGTGGTAATAAATTTAATATCTTTCTCCACAAACCACACCAGTGTGAAGTGCTGCTGGAAACTGCAATACTCATTCTTCACTAATGTCATATTTTGCAGATCAAACAACTGATCAAGAAAATAGACAGCAGATTAAACAATATTATTTGAAAGTTGATCGAGATTATTGTTACTCGGTGCTGTGGACACATTTTGGTTGGTTGTCCATATCCTGATGTTGATTCAAATCACGCAATCCTGCTTACTAGTGGTTGACTTTGACTCGCAGGCATCTGAACTCACTGACTCAGCATGAGGCCGAGGTATTAGGTAGCACTAAGGTTGTGTTGTCTATTTCCCTTATTAACACTGAGCCATAATGTTGCGGCCACTGCTGCTGTAGCGTGTGTTTGTACGAGGATCAGTTCAGATGTGAGAGCCCACCCAGGGCCCGGTGAGCCCGCTGACGCCCATATTCATCAACAGTGTGTCACTTTTACGAGGTGGCTCTGTGGGAACCTGAGAAAGAGCCCCCCCCGCTCCTTCCACCATCACCCCCACCTCCCTCCTGCTCTACCTAGCACCAGTTGGCCAGCCCCCTCTTTAGATGAAATTAAAGGAAAACTTCATTAAAGGCAAAGGTGCTGTCAGCTGCGGGGCCCTTTTGATCAATATTCCCCTCCAAGTTCAACGCCTTCATTACAGTGGTGTCACTCATGCACAAGAGGGTGGAAACACACACACACACACACACACACACACACACACACGTCAGTCCAGTTTAGTGGAGAGAGATATCACTATAGGGCGGGGTCAGGGCTGAGGAGCCAGGAAAGAGAGCGAGAGGTGCAGTAGTCCTTCAGCGATTTTCCTACCTAGAACATGAAACAGAACAGTTTGGATCCATTCACTGAGTTATAGTTCTGTCCAAAGCAATCCTCTTCCTAATTGTTTACACTTTCCATTTTCCTGTGTCCTTCATCTTTCACTTTCTCCTTTATGTGCTTTTTATGATTTATTTTGGAAGTGGGAGTGTTACGATATAAAGCAAACAATTCTGCTCTCTATCCAAACAAGGCAAAAATAATCTATTTGCTTTGTTTGTGTGCTCCACCATCTTTTTCCAATATGAAATGTTCCAGATATGATTTTCGCTCGGGCAGCGAGCTCAGCGGCTGCCAGTGTGTCTTGCATCTATAAATCAGATGCCTCTCAGAAATCTCTCGGGAGTCTCCTGCACAATACATCGCAGATAAGAATGATACGAACTGCAGGGGAGGAAGCACAGGGCGTCCAGGCTTAAAACACAGTACGCTGAAAGTCATGCGTGTGTAGAAATCCACTGCTGTTTCTGGTTAGCATTGGCATCTTGTCTATTTGTCTTCAAGACAAATTACAGAAGGCCCACTAGTAGGTAAAACAGGTGCATAAATGTTTAAAATATTACTTATAAAATGGTGCTTAATCCAGAAAAATAAATCACTTTCAAATAAAAATCCAACAATCCCTATCCAGTCAAAGTTAGCCTGCAGTTTCACAATTCCTTAACAAGGCAGAAAGCTTATCATCTGGTACTAATAACTGCAGACCACTCTACAAATAGCAAGCATTAGTGCTATCAGACACAAGCTATGTTATCTATGTGAAGCAAGGTAAAAAACTCAACATCACTATGTAACATTGGCAATCCATAACATGTTGCAGAACTCCCTTGTTGAGGGATCAAATCCACAGGAAATTATAAATATTTTCCATCAAAACGTGATCCTTCATTCCTAATTTTTAGTGCATATCAGCTTTGGGTTGCTAAGTCAGTTGGTCTCTTACCTTTTCTGTGCCGCATTAAGTCGGTCCTCTTCGGCTGAGTGCTCCTTTTGAGCTGCAAAAAAGAAAAAAAGAAAAATACTGGATTTAGATTGATTAGGGGGCACATCATGGGGCTTCTAGGTTACCAAATGTTTCCACTGACTGACACTGACAACTGATCCTAGGAGCACCAGCAGAGTCCAGAGGAGGGCGCTATGTTCATAAACCATCCTCAGAGTTGTCAATTGAGAAGAAAAGAAGAAGAAGGGCCCTGGCTTGAGATGTCATTTATGCAACGAGCATGTTAAGCAAGTGACAGTTAAGCACATTGTAAAGTTTGACATGCTTCTGTGTGTTGACGCATGAGAGTGTGAGCCTGTGACGTCCGGGCTTGGGGCGGGGAGCCGCTGTCTGTTTGCAAAGGTGTGTGTGTGTGTGTGTGTGTGTGTGTGTGTGGACATACATGTGCGTGCTGTAAGCAGAGCTGAAGCAGGGGTGCAGGATTGAACAGAGAGGCTTGGGAACTGGAGGCTCCTGTGGACTCCTGCCATGTAAAAGTGTCTAAATGCAAGGCAGATGTGTGCGGCGGGCCAGGCCGAGGTGCAAGAATTTATCTAGGGCCAGAGAGAGCCTGTGATCTCAGATTTATTGCATTTTTCCAGATTCATCCTTTTTACAATGATGGGGGACCTTTCCTACTTGAAGATTTAAGAGCGGGAAGTCTCCAAAAAATTGTTCAAAGGCGGGTTTGGGGGTCTTTTGGGAGAAGGTGAGCTTAAGCTTCCAACCGACCAACCCTTTTACTTTTAGTTTTTTTTTTTTTTTTTTTTTTACATGTATGTGGGCATGAGGGCTGAGGTAAACCTAATGAAGGGAGGTTGTGGCCATGTCTGGGAGGAGGGGGGATGGAGTAGAGGGGCCGTGACCAATGGCGTTAGTCTCAGTGGGGGTCAGGCTGGCGCCTGAGGTACCCCTCTGGTGTAACTGTGCAGAGGTGGCACTGGAGCCGAGAATCTGAGGGAGAGAGAGAGAGAGAGTGGCCCAGAGAGAGAGAGAGGATGTGTGAAGTTTCTCTTCCTCCGCTCCCCATGTAAACATGAAACCAGTAGTCGCTAACTAGAAAGTTATGAGATGTGCATGCTGAGAGGGACAATAAATTAGAGCTTTAAAACCCTGACACACTTTTCTAAACCACTGCTAAACCGAGTGGCTAGATAACAAAGAGATGCAAGAGAGGATGCTGAGGCTTTCCACAAAGCATCCTCTCTGCTTCCCCACACCGTCTCCGCTCGAACACAGGAAATCCTCCTTCATCTATGTTATTCATGGTCAACTGAATGAGTGTAATTGTGGTTATTGGGGTCTGGCTCAGTGACAACAACAAAAATGCGAGTATGTGAAGATACACATGTACTTCCTAAAGGAGTCGGTGGAATGAGACCAGCACAAGATCAAAAGCAGGAACTTGTTTTCAATTAGTCATAGCTTGTATTCAATGCGAAAAATATGCTGCAGGAGAATCCAAAGAAGTGTCAAAGAGCTCCTTTAAAAAAAGACAAAAACAAAAGGCAGTTGATTAGATGTCAAAACCACCACAATCTGATTTGGGAGCCAGGTTTTTCTAACCTTAGAAAACAGTTCTGAATAAAAGGGTTGCACCTTCAGGAAAGAGAGAAATACATTGAAGGGCACTATACGTAAAACATTGAAACTAAAGGTAGAAAATCATTAAACCTGATCAGATCAACACAACGTATAAAACATAAGGAAAAAGCTGAACCTTGCAGAGGGTAGATAGGTCATGGCTCAAAATCAGAGTGATGTGACAAGACGAGGAACAGCCTTACAAGAGAATGGATCAGTGGGGTTCAGAGGCGTCCCTTGTCAGATCTGAGAGAGATCACACAGGCACATTTAAGAGGCAGAGCGCACGGCGTTTCGGTTCACCTGCAGGCTCTGCGGTGAGCTGCTCCACATGCCGAGTTCTGGGTCAGTGCAACTCAAGCAAAACTCTCAGCACAAAGTCTTCATCTGTGGATTCGCTGGAATACTTTGATCTTCTTGTATGAGTAAGAAGTTATACTCCACACTATGCATGACGAGAGATCCGAACACATTTACTGCTTAATTTCAATATTTAAAATCATGTGTCAGACACATGCATCTGCGGTCAGCCTCCGGAGCGTCTACCTGGGTGAGAAATTCCCTATTCACTGATGAGTCAGAGCTTAAGAGCCTCAGACGCGCTTTGATGTGAGCGCTCTCACTTCGTATTTGCCTTTTGAAGTCATGGAATCATCAAGAACAATGATTACACAGCGCTCCTCCCAAAGCACGAGCAACGCATCTCGAGGAATTCTGTTTATGAAAGAGAGGTTTACAAGTATTCCACTGGAAAGTTTATGTTCAAGATGTGCCTTTGCTAACTGATGCCATTTTGTAGCCAGTGGCAAGTGTAGTGGTTTTAATAAGCTTTGAAATGTTGCAGGATACTGAGCAGGGCTCAGGTGAGACTTTGGCCCGCAGAAGTAATTAAGGTGGATAAATTAAACAAGACAATATCATGGCACATTTTTCTTTCAAGTATACAGACTTAGTGTGCAATAATAAACATCATTTCAGGAACTAGACTGCAATCATGGACTCCCAACAAATTTTCACTGTGAGCTGCAAACATATGGCTGCAATCTTCCCGTGAAATACCTCATCTGACTCTTTTATGACAGGGTGAGTCTATTGTTTCACAACTCTGAAGTACTGCAGGCAATTATTCCTTTAATGAAGTCTAAACCCTGTGTGACAGGGAGACTTTCTTCAATCACCAAGAATTGGAAAAAATGTTTCATAGAGACACTGCATCCAAACATAAGACCTCCTACTTAAAGGGTTGTTGCATCCAAATTGCAAAAAGCAAATATTGCCTCCAGTGATTTGACTTATTACATTTAAACCTTTTAATAATTCTGGCTGTCTTGGGGTTTAAGTTGCTGAACATACTAAAATGTCATCAGTTTACAACCTTCGTTACACGTCACACTCATCTCTCTCTCTCTCTCTCTCTCTCACTTGCTCGCCTGCTCTTGGACAGGCACTCCTGCTCGTGTCATCCATGAGATCAACATGAATATCTCACGGAGCTGTGCAGGAGGCATGTGTCTGTAGTCATTAAAAATGACCTGCCTCCATGTCGTCTGTATGAAAAGACATTTGTTTTTGATCTTTTTGTTGTTGCATGTGATGTATTCAGCAAACAGTTGTTCTGCATTACACGAGAGCGTCGCCTCCTTATGTTTTTTATTGGCTGTAGCGCTGCTGCAGTCTGCAGGGTTTCTCTCTCCCTGCTGTATCTGTTGTTGCTTGGTTCCATCTCCATGGCAACCTACTTTTTTTCTCAACAGTCAGAATTGCCACGCTAGCTAATTTTTTGAGGTTTTAGGTCAATAAATCTCTTAAAGTCTTTTTCGCCTGCTTTGTTTTACTTCTTTTAAATGTGGATCTGTTTGTTCTTTATTCTGTTTGTTTCTCATTTTTCCCTCGTCTCCAGGTTTGTATGTCAGGCTAGCAAGGTCGGTTGGTTTCCTCCCTGCTGTTTGTCAGGTTGGCTGTGCTGGAGATTTTCTCTTTTCGTGGTAGTATAAACAGTAGTTTAATTTCAACACATTTATGTTGCTATTCACAGTTTAGCGATTTCTTTTGTTTTTTTTCTTGGTGGTATCTCAACAACATCTCACCTGGGAACAAGTTACCAGCTATGCTGAACCCACCAACACATCTTGCTGCAAACAACTTCTGTAGCAACTACTTATTTCTTTGAAAAAGGGTCCAATGAAATCTGTTCACAGTGAGATTTGTGGATCCTTTTGGAGGAGCAGGAACATAGTTTCTGAAAAGAAGCCTGTTGTTAATTTGCGAACCAACCCTTCAAGAAAATATGTTGTGCTGCAGTTTCTTTCTGGTCTCTCACGTGAACTGTGACCTAACACTCATCTACTGATTTTAGAAAGTTCACAGGCTGCTGGACAAGCTGCAATGTACAGTCACTAAGACAGGGAATTTTCTTGAATGTCTGTATTCTCATATAAGATTAGGCAAACTGGATGTTATCACAGCTTGTGCACGAAACGCAAGAGGATGCAGTGTAGGTTGAAAGGGACTTTGATGAGGAAGGATTCAGTGTACTGTTCTTTCTTGGTAGCGAGGCAGTGTGGGTCAGAGAGGGGACAGACAGCAGGATGATCAGACTGCGTGGCCGAAGCTCTGCTCCTGTCCTGGTGGTCCCCAAGTCTGAGCCACTGAGGCCGACCAGTCTTTACAAGGCCGCAGCCAGAGATGTCCTGCCAGCTTTATGACAGCCAAGAGTACATGAGAACCGTGTTAGAGGCAATGTGATCCCTTCTACAGGCCTGTAGACTCTTGTCCTCATGCTGTCTTACAGTGCACAGAGACGCCCTCTCCCAGCAAGATTCTGAACCACCCAGCTGACTGTCTGACATGGCGAAAAAAACATAATTGCACTTTCCTCTTCTTAAATGTCCCATGTTGTCTGTCTGGGTAAAAACATGGCTTTTTCATGCTCTGAAATGTTGCTGTCACGACTGTTTCCTTGGCTGTAAATCCTCTGCCCAGATGAATGTTTCATCTTTGAAGACAGAGAGACTTTTTTCTGGGTCCTTCATCACTTAACATGAGACGGGCCAGCTTATGAGCATGACCGAGGGTAAACATCCGCAAGAACTTTACAGTGTCACTCTGGTCTATGTCTATCTGTTCATTTCTTTTTGGTTTCAACTATTTATTTCATGCTCAGAAGAGGTATTTAATGTCAGGATTGAAAGCTAACGCTAATCAGAGTTCAAAGGCACAGGGGATATTCTGGCGTCATTTTTGTACAGTGGGAGGAAGAGGAGACATATTGTCTATGTTCTTTAAGTTACTAGTCTGAACTGTCAGAGAAACTGGACAACATCGATCTTCACATAGTCATCCAGGCACGTAGGTTGAAAGTGCCCAGCATCCCTCCTAGTCGCTTGATTTGGTTCCCTCAGACTACTTACTCTTCCCCAGAATGTAGTCTCCACTTTGATGGTAGTGATGACATCATCGCTGCTATGGACCATTTTCTGGAGGTTCAAGCCGCGGATTTCTACAAGGAAGGGCTCTGTATGCTTCGAGACTGCTTGAGTAAGTGCTTTAATGTCGGACTTTTTAAAAAAATGAGCAAGGTTTCATAAAATTGACTCCTACCTCAGGGTATGAGGTTATCAGTCATCCCTCATTTACGTGCATTGGGCCAGCACATGTAAAGATCTCTGTTTTTGTACATGATCAATGATTTTCTTTTTTTTTTTCTTGATTTTTTTAGGGGTCATTGCTGAGTTGTCACTGTTTCTGCACCGAGTGCATTAAGTCCTTTGTTTGCATGAGGATTTTTCTAAAAAAAATGCAAATGTTTCATAATCTAAATATTAGCTGCACAATTAAGTGGGCATTTATTACGAGAATTTATGGTTAAGGTCAGCAAAACTACAATGGGAAGAGCAAAATAATTTAAAATCAGTCAACCTGTGAGGAACAATGCTCCCTTAGTATTTTTGTGTGTAGTTTTGCCAACTCGACTTACCAGAACAGATAAATCCTTCCATCTTCTCCTTGAAGGGCTGGAGATGTTCCTCTGACGAGTTTGCACAAACCTTTTCCACGTTCTTCTCACAAGCTAGAGAAAAAAGAACAGAGGGAAATGATAAATGACACACATTTTAGGCAGAAATGCCTCTTAATTAACAAAGTGGAGGAAGAGGTCATAGAGGGATATTAAACATTTCACTAATGATACGACAAAAATAACAAGGCATAAATGTAGTGAGAAGAAACACTAGATCATTTGAAACAAGCTTAGGCCGTTTCTAACTGAATAGATGTTCTTTCAAATAAAAAAAGACTAAAATATTAAATCTCGTCTTTATGGGTTTTTTTTTTTTGGATATTTTACTTAAAAAAAAAATTTCTCTTTAACTGTCCTATTTCTTGTTTTGTAAAATGTTCCCTTTAGTGAATAGAAAATGTTGACAGCAAAGAAGGAGGGGAACTGGGTTTGATAAAGGGGTCGAAAAGAAAACTTACACTTCAGCTGCATGTGACTTGAATTTTAAACACATTTTTTAAATTTTAGTTATTTAGACTTTTCCACCCTTTTATCCACGTGTTTTAACTGATTATTTTGGTGAAGAGCTGGATAAATTATATAGCAAATATGATGAGATAATGCAATTGCAACATGAGTCACAACTTTAGTAGAAATGTTTTTATTTCCTTTCCTTCCTTTACCTTTGGAGAATATGATTTGTTTGCTGGGGCATCTCTGTAGCACTGCAGTGCTTCATTCATATTAGTATGTGAGGACTAGGGACCGACCTATATGGGATTTTTGGGGCCAATGCTGATGCTGATATTGGGGAATAAGAAAATTCCAGTATCCGATATATCAGTCAACATTGTTCTATATACAATATTTTGAATGATGTGTAATGGAGACAAGACTTCGAACAAATTTATTCAAAACATCATTGCACCAAACAGTAAACACTTCACTTATTACCAATTAAACAAAGGACAGCCCTCTGCTGGACAAATTAAGTGATTACACCATTTTAAATCACTAGTCTAAGTATTTTTTTCAGCCTTAAAAAACAGTTTTAATATTGGCACTTAACAGAGAATAAATATGCCGATACCAATATATCTGCAATAGGCCAAAATTGGTATGATATATCGATTGGGTCCTAGTAGAAACACTTTATGCCTTTTTCAAAAAAGTTGCAGCCCGGGGTTTCAGATGTTGCACTTGGCCATTATCAGTTAACTCTTGAATGTTGTTTTACATGCTGTTGCTGATTCTGATGTCTTAACACTGCACATGTGAGTGCAGTAAATGTGTTTGCTGTTTATAGAGGGTTCTCCACACGGCGCAAATCGACGCAACTTACAAAAGCTCAGAGGAAACAGCCGTGATTTAGCATGTTCCAGTCGAACCTCCATTTCCTCTCAACTGTAAGCCTGGGTCAATATACACACACAGACGCCTGGTGAAAAAACTTTGGCACATTTTTCCAACCTGTAAGTCATTAATGGCTGCAATAAATACCTTCACTTGCTTATGACTACATAGCTAAGTAGTTCTGCAACACAACAAGAGCATTAACAGCTCTGGCCGCTGTCTTACTTCACTGCTTCACTGCTTCGCTGCTTTTAGATCAGATTTTGGCTCTCATATGTGTGCATGTGAAGCCGCCGCACCTGCAGCTCTGTAAACTCAGTCACTGCATCTTTTATTTATTGGTTGTCTTAATAAATCAGACAGGAAACACGACGTCTGAGCATTAAAATTGAGGAGTAACTACATACAGCCTCAGAGTCTGGATTCCAGGACACTTCTTTTAAATTTGTCAGTGGTGAGAGCCAGCAGTTATCAGAATTAAAGACAGAAAATCAGCAACCATACAAACGCGACAACCAAAATATCATGTTTGGACAAACCTCATTTCCTTACCAGAAATCCCCCAACTCAAAGGGACCCATTAAAACAGTGTTCAAAACAGCAAGTTTACAATTTAGAGGCAGCTTTCTTCCAAATGTGGTCTAGACAGCAAAGGCCACAAGGAGGAAACCCACAAAAACACAGCAGCTGTAAAGAATAAAAATTTAAAGCTCCACTTTGAGACATTGTCTTGGTGATAACATTTTTTTTAGCGGAGTGCGTTCAAAAGGAGAATTCTTCAGCAAGTAAATGACTATAGCCAGGCAGGCCCAGCAGGTTAGACAGAAGACATTAGAACTTCTTTGCCTGTGCTTAAAATTTCAAAGACCCTTTATTGGCCACAAACAAGGCCAAATGTGTGTTAACGGAACATGTTATTGTTTTGTTCTTTTGAACAAACATCACCGCAAACTTACTTGGGCAGACCAAAAGAAATCTGATTTAGCAAAAAAGAAAGTTGTGGGGATGTTCCAATATGTTTTTATATGTCTTACATTCTTTTCAAGTATTTCAAAATCATCATTTTAAGATGAAGTATTCAAAATAAGGGTTGCTGTTGCAGAACTTCCGCTACAATGGCCTGCAAAAATACAGAGAAAATAAAATGATAAGAAACAGAAAATGAATGCAAAATTTCTATTACTTTGATTGGAGCACTTTTTATTTTATGAATTTCTTTTATTTTGGACCAAGCATGTCATTTCGACTAAATGCATATAAATTTTAGCAAGGACATAATCATTAAAAACTTGCCTAAACACATCTGAAATCAACTGAAATTTTACCTAAAAATATCTAAACTACTTTCTTACTACTGAGTAGATGAGCCTTCTATAGTTAAGAAAAAAATTTTAAGGTATGTTGAAAAAATGCTGTTTAAAACAGCTTAAAACAAAATAAAGTAAGTATTTAATATTTACTGAATTAATATTACACTGAACTATTTTTGTAGATTTATACAAAGGTTAATGTAAAAAGAAAAGTCAAACTATAGTAACTAAATTGCTGAACTGGCTGTTAATTTTACATCAAACAATTTGCAATGATGAACAAAAAAAAAAGCTTTGGTAGTTTTTGTCTTTATCCTTTAATAAAGTCAGAGATAAACAGCATATATATACTGGATAATTAAACCTCAAATATGCATATGTTCCTGTTTTGATGTTCAAATTACAAGTTAATTACATATCATTAAACTCTATGACTCTTCTGATGTGGAGATATTAAAATGACCAATAAACTTGTCAGAAAAGAATGATCCATATGTGTCAGAAAAGATGTCACAAGCAAATTAAAGACTTTCTTGGTTACTGGAAAGTCTGATTAAAAATGAAAAAAATTGTATTTATGGTGAAAATATACATTTTTGAAAAGGAAAGAAAAAGACATGCTTCGTTATCCTGTTTTTGACTGTTACAAAAGCTTCTGCGTTTATGATAAGTGAGGAAACGCAAAGTTGACTTTACACCAACAGCTACATAGCAGCGTCGACCTTCGCTTGCTGGTGGCACAGTTTGTCCCATCATGCTTTCTGTCCAGGCATGTAGCCACATGATGCGAGCGAGAGCACTGATTCAAAAGCCGTCTACTGCCAGTACAAGAGGGAGACAGACACATTTACAGACAGACTGTTAGTGTCTGCACCGCTAGACATCAACTAAAACCAGTTTTCTGTGGACATTAACAAATAATTGTTTGAGTGTTTTTTTTTTATGGATGCCACGCTGTGGAAGAACTGAGCTGAAACCCTGAGGCACTTTGTACTTACAAGCATGAATCTATACATCCAGAGGACCCATTGCCAAATCAGTCACTTTCAAATGAAAGACAGCCGACTTGCTCTTGCATATCATAAGGCAATGGTGGAGTAAACAAGAAGATATAAAAACAAGAGAGCCAGACTCCTGCTCCAGACTTTCCCCTTGTGGTTTACAAAAGAGTGACTTTGATGTCAATATGTACTCATGATTTTACCGCAGTAAAGCAAGAAACCCCGCTGCAGCTACCGGGAAATCACCGCACACCAGGACAATGCACAACTGTGTGTGTGTATGAGAGAAAATGCCTGAACAGTGGATGGGCAGCCTGTGGAGCACCACAAGATGAGAGAACTAGCTGTTTGATGAATGTTTCTGTCTCAGAAATGTGGCCATAACGCGCCGCTACCTCCTGTCTGTGTGCCTCTGGATCATTATTAAACACTGAGCAAAGTCGAAGCAGAGAAACGTGATAAAACACTGTGATTGAGTTCTTTTTTTTTTTTTTTTTGCACAATTTTGTCAAAGTTTCCAGCTAATCCACAGGACAGCAATTATTATTTTAAAAAATTGTTTTTTGAGTGTAGAATCAGATGTTGAACCTCTTCACCCTTTTGTAAAAAACACATTTTGAAAGGTACTTCGGAAAACATTTTACTTTTTCACCTTTCGTGGGAAATGAAACCAGTTCAGCGCTCTGGCCCAGGCATATTCTTTTTTTTTTTTTAAACATGGAAAAGGGAATGTTCCCCCTGATCCCCAATTTTCTTTAAACCCAGCAGACTGATAGACCTCAAGCTCCCCCTTCTATGGGATAAAGCCTTCATGGCGAGGCCAGCCAGCAGGCTGCCTCAGTAAGTAGTGAGATATTCTCTTCCCTTTCCACTAACCATAAATCAACCCAAATCCTTCAAACTCTGACCCTTCTCTGAAGAATACCGTGCTGACAAGTGGAGACATCAGGTTGGACTTAAAATATGAGATGGATCTCAGACAGAAATGTTCCATCTTTTGCTTCATCTTCTTTAACTTCAGTTAAAATTTGGAGGCAGGGAGCATCAAAATCACTCTGGTGTTGCCTCATGAGTGAAAGGCTGTTGCTATCAGTAGGCATTGCTAAATGTATCTACATACACCATAGTCACCATCAGTAATGTGGATACAATGACTCAGTAGATAAATGCAAATATTGGACCAGCTACAGCAGTCTAAGGCCCAATCCCAAACCGGCCCCTATCCCCTCGCCCTATCCACTCCTCCTCCGTTTGCACGTTCTCATGGAGAGTTTGCCACATTAAGGGCCGTCCCAAACCGTGTAGTGTGGAGTTTCAGTGGAAAGTAGCGAGCCTGCATCGGTGCAGGCTTATGGCAGTCCTAGCAGGAAGAGCAACAGCAAAATGGATGAGGAAACAACATACAAATGAAAGTTCTGTTTTACTATGTTGTCCAGTAGCCTATTTTACTCGCAAGTCATGCTGACAAACAAAATCACCATATCAGTGGAAATTCAAACATATTGCAGTAGTGACAGACATATAATAATAATTAGCCGTCAGGCTGCCTGCTTATTGCAGTTTGTGTGTAACTGACACTACAAACAGTCTGAGTCTGTCTATGGTTATGCAGGTTAAATGCAGTAGTTCCTTCTGTGACACGTTTGAGGTGCTGTCGTCTTCTGATAACTGCATACTGTAACTTGTAAATAAAGCGACAGCCATGCAAGCAGGGGTCCATCCGTTGCCATGCTGACAGCTATGTCTGTGTTTGGGCTGCGTGTTAAGGGCATCCCACAGTTGGCTATTGAGATTTATACCCTGCCTCTTCAGTAGAGGAACACTCCACAGCTGTGAGTGTAACTTTATTTAGAGTGACACTATGTAGTGAAGTGGTAGTGGGTAGGGAATGGTTCGGGATTGGGCCTAAGATGTGCAGAAAATTGCATCACTTTCCTTTCATGCAGACTTTAAAACCAGTAGAACTATCATGATACAGTGATGTCCAAAACCAAAGAAGATATTTAATTTCATATTGATATAATATCACTATATTGTCCAGCCTGATGTCATCAATGACAAACACCTCAACCTTAAGCATTACTTTTTCTTGTTTTGCCAGACTGCTCTGCTTCAGCAGGCTGACTTCACACACACCGTTCCGAACGCAGCCTCCATCGTAAAACAGACCTCAGGCTAAAGGCCGTGCCTGAATTTGACATTAAAGGCCATTTAAAATCAGGACACTGTCTGATTTGCCACAGTGATAAATGCCTAACCTGGGCCAGGCCTTCTGTGAAACACTAAACTCCCCTGAGTAGCAAATGAGCTCTGACTGTTTCTTTTTATTTGATCCTATTTCATTCGGTAGCGTCCCTGCCTCTCTGTCCGGTCCAATTACGCAGCAGTTTAAGGAATCTCTAAGAAGGAACTCGCTTGTCTAAAAGTGCTTATCTTCCAAGTTTGGTCCCCAGCTCTTAGTGACTGAGCTGAAATTGTTTGGGATTACACAGATCATCTTTGGTTTAGGTGCTGGGTTCCAAAGCTAATTGTTCTAATCTACATGACAGACACAGAAGAAAAGATATACGCCTTTGTGGGAGCTGAGAGTCATACAGTAGGTTTAGGTCCTCGTGGCCTCCCACTCATCCCTCTCCCCCTGAGAGGAGCACAGAGAGAGGTCATCACCCTCTCCCTAAACAGGAAGCCCCATCAAAAGAGGATCATGTTTCTGCACAAGCCAGTGAAGGAGAGGGCAGCCGAGCCGGACGGCGACCTGCTCCTTGTGCATCACTGATGACTAGAGGTTGCAAACACACACACACACACACACACACACACACAACAAAGGTGCAGAAACGTCATTACCTCTGCAAACACTTAAAGTACAGCATGCTGAGATTTATGTGAGAGAGACATTCATTGATGCACACAGAGAAAATCTGAAGTAAAGGCTACGCTTGGAGAGATAAATTTCTGACTGCTAGCACCAAGTCTCCTGACCTTTGACTCCAACCTAGAGGGCAAGACACTGCAGTCGACAACAAGCGTGAGTAAACCAGTGCTAGCCTCTTGGTGTTAGACACAATTTAAAATGTGGATGGAAGTGATCTGTGTTAGCTTTATAATTAAGACCATTTGCTTTCTTTAGGCTGGTTTATAATAGCCAGGCATAAATATTTATTCCTGGCGGCTGGAGAGGATAAAAACGGTGGAAGTCAGAGGTGGAGCTCACCAAACATCCAGAATCCAGTGCTTGCCTTGTGATGCTAATCACCCCGAGGACTACTGTGCCAGACTGTGCTGCAGCAGAGATCAAATACGAGGGCCCGTATGTTGCATTTATTGTCTTCAGGTCTTCCATTT
>JAQLOL010000007.1:17592304-17608749 GCA_029783665.1 Naso thynnoides | reverse complement strand
CACACGCACGCACGCACGCACGCACGCGCACACACACACACACACACACACACACAGAACTAACTGGGAGCCTTCAAATTAAAAAGAAAAATAAAGGGGCGCCTGGTGGCTCAGTTGGTCGAGCAGGCGTCCCATATACGGAGACTTTGTGCTCTCTGCAGTGGCCACAGGTTCGATTCCACCTGTGGCCCTTTGCTGTATGTCATTCCCTCTCTCTCTCCCCTGTTTCCTATCCACTCTTCAGCTGTCCTATCTGAGAAATAAAGCTCAAAAATATCTTAAAAAAAAAAAAAAAAATTATATATTATATTATATATATATACTTTTTTTTTTTAAATAAAAAAGAAAGAAAGAAAAAGAAAAAAATGGAAGCACTGAAATTCAGCGTCAGTATTCTCCCACAATCAGAAATTGCAGCAGTGCCTGCAGTCAGTCCCATTATGTTGGACTCAGACAGCAGGAAAAAACTGTAGGGTTAGATGAATAACTTTTCATTATTATAATGCCGCACTGCATTTCCTCACAGTGGGAAGCGCTGACTGTAGGCTGGGCCGCTTCCAAATGCAGAGTGAAGCTGGGCCAAGGAAAGAAACTAGTGATCAGAAAAAGGTTTCTCCATAATGCCTGCATCTAAAATAACTGTTAAGTACATGAAAAAGGCACAAAAAACCACATATTGATATATTTGTCTGTTAGCTCATGACTCCCAAAAGCTATTTACAGGAGCTTGTGTGTTTTTCTTCAGTAAGTAGACACTAAATTAAATATACATAAGGTGGAACACACTGCCACCATCTGGACAGGGAAAAGAAAAGGCGTGCCTGTGTCCCTGTGGTCATATGCACTGCAGTAAAGCTCTGATGCCACTGCTTGTACGCCAGAAATAAGTCCCAGTGCAGAGATGTAAAACCCTGCAGTGTAATGACAGTAAGTAAACATTGAGAAGCAACTAGATGCATTAGGTAATGAAGGTCCTGCACTTGTTTACTGGAGAGTTGATTTATGACTCCCTTGCATGCACGCACACTCTCACAGTGAGCTTAAGTTCACTGGCGTTGGGGGAAAGACTGAGCACTTATTGCCGTTTAATCTCCTTCCCTGCTGTTTTAAAAGCTAAGACTCACAGTGTGCATAAATGAGGGGATGCAGGGTGCAGATGGGATTGTGCCTGACATGCAGTGATGCAACAGTAACTGAATGATCACAATCCAAGTCCCTGTACTTTAATACAGACATCTACAGTACATACAGGTGTTTCCCTGGAGCAAACCTGCAGGTGTTCAGTGACAGAGCAATAATTTGACAGTGAAAATCATAGTGTGTGAGTGAGCAGCTGTCAGACAGCAGGGGCATTGCGGAGCTAATGTAAACATGATCATTTTAACAATACAGTATCTGTGTTAGGGGGCGGCTCAGAGCCCATCTAATGTCTGATCCTGACAGGTGGGCGTTGTTAGCAATGATGGATTCAGCCACCTGTCACTCTGTCGCCTGGTCATCACTCACCCAGCGGTCGGAGAAAGCTTCCTAGAGGCTGTATTGGACACAACAAAGCAGTGCAATGAACCACAAAGTTATACTTCAAATGTTAAAAGGCACTGATACTCTCCTCTATGTACAATAACAGAGCGTTTAGAAAGTAACACTAGTCCAACTCCTCCCATGCTGCAATTTTTCTTTCTTATTACAGATGCAGCTTTGCCCAGCATGCCTGATTTTATCCACTAAAAATCTATAACCTCATCATTCAAAGCAGAAAAACGGGGCCATGTGGCATGATGAGTGCATCTGGCAGCCTTAGCCAGAAAGAAGGATCATGGCCTTTGATATGAATCATAAAAAATGCAGGATTTATAAATCACCCGCTTTCACTTGTGCCTGTCACAGCTGTTTCTCCATGTTGGCCGTGCATGGCTGTATGACTGACTGCTTTTTTGTCACTTACAGGTCCATGAAAAGGGTAGCTACAAGTTGAAACTCAGAGAAGAGTGCTGTGGCGCTCTTGGGGCCTGAGCGGTAATGTAGCATGACATGACGCTCTCAGACTCATCATTACTCATTTGAAATGTAGTTCTGGGGACTGATGGGTACACACAGAACCGAGGAAGAAAGAATAGTGCTTTCATTGGGGATGGCAGGCCATTGACTGGGAGGCAAGAAATTTGCTTAAGTTCGCTTCAGTCCACCAGCGAGCGTGCTTTTAAAACAATGGCACACTGAGGGGGAGCCTTTTAATGTGTCTCATACTAAAAGGCATGAGATGGAACATTGCTAACATTTGCCATGATTGTGGTGCAGCAATCACTTATTAAAGAAAACAAGTTAAATGTTACATGAGTAGGACCTTTGTGCCCTGTTTGTCTGCTGTAGTATGCAGCTCTGAACAACAGTGAGAGACAGACTGGAGGGACGCTCTCATAGCCTGTTGTGCTAGAATCCAGTTCATTATCTGAACAGAGCTGGCACTTGTTCCGACTGGGTGAACAATGTTGCATAGCAGGGCACTTTGTCTTGAATGACAGCTAGCAGAGAGAGCAGGGTGTTAGACTTTTTCTCTGCACTGATCAGTTTCATATGACCTTGCAGGAACGTATTGGGTAATTTGATTATGGCATTGCCTGCAATATGTCAGACAATAAAATGAGAAGGGAACTGATGGGGGTAAATAAAGAGAGAATGAGGAGAGAAGGAGGTGGACACTGATGGCTGACTGGACAGAGTAGTGCTTATTTCTTTAAATTAAAATTTAAAATTAAAATGACTTTTTGTAAAGATAAACAAACATTTTAAAGAACCACAGATTGTTACAACTCAACACTGTGCCTTCCCTAAACCCACTTTATAGAGTCTTTCAACCCATTGTTTCATTTTTGGCCTGCAGCTCTACCAGAGTCTAAATGCTCTCAACAATGAGTATGTTTACATACACACAATATTTCATTTTTTGCCCTTATTCTGAAAACAGACAATATTTTGCCTAAGCTGTATACCAGCTGGCACTGATACTCCACAAACATTCCTGTTTACGTGCAGCCATGCATACTCCAGTTAACATAATGACTCATGTCCTATTTAAGAGCCATGGAGGAATTGACTTCCTTTTCAAACTGCAGTAATGTTCCTGCTTCGTCACCCTTCTGCAAGTTTTGCAAAACATTGGCTGGTTTGGTTTACAATGCACAAAGCTGACCGTGAGCCATAAACAAGGCACAAGGCCATGTGTTGCAAACAGCCATAAGAGCCCTAGTTGAGTTGCATATTCCTACTACACCTTATACATGTCCAGAGAAAGCTCCGAAAACAAGAATAATACTGGCATATCACACATTTCTTAATCAGAAAATGCCTCATTGGGAGTAAGGCGTAACTAGGAATATCCAACCATAAGACACTGTTTACATGACTTGTTGTCAAATTTGGTTTACTGCCATATTCAGAACATCAGTGGAAAACTAGTGTGCATGTACATAAAATGATTGTTTCATTCACAGATCAACAAAAAAAAACTTTAAAACCCACTGAAAGTTACTGCTCATCACCAAGCATCATACAGACAGATAGTGGGTAGTTAGTTAACGATATGGAGCCTTTAGCAGCTGAAGAGTCAGCATTTTTGCACTTCTTATGCAGCTTGTTTGCAGTTTGCAACGTTTCTGTAAACTACAAGAAAATTAAGCTGCACAAATGCTAAAATAAGACAAACTATCTCTTAGAAGTACACACAACCATAAACAATCGCATCCAACCTTTTGGCAAATGAGGTGTCCTCTTGCAAGAGCACCAGCACATGATGCAAACAAGAGGACATGTTACTTTGAAATAACCAATCTCATCTGCATAATAATCACGCTCATTAATAAGCAATAGATTAAAGAACCCAAATCATAATCAGTTCTACATTTGCAAACCATGAAGGGCCGAGCTTCACGCTGGCCCACTTAAGCCTTTTGGCAGGACCCTGTGATGTTCATTTATCTGTGTTACCATCTGAAGTGTATCCAATTATCAAGCAAAGCAAGGACATTCATGTAAGCAGTTAAGATGCAGCAAAATCGACCAAAAGATTTTTCCTTTTAGATTTAAGGTTTAAGCCTGCACTGTGACGGCTGCGCAGCATGAGGCATTTGGTTATCATGATGTAGGACACACTGTCTGCCTCTCACACACAAACAGCTTATGGGTTCTAATATCACAAAGCTACACCTGACGAGGACTTAAGATATTTGCCCATGCTCAGGAAATTAAAAGAGGCATTGGATTCAGTAAAAAACAGAGGTGGACTTTAATGCCAGACTACAAGGATTTTGTCTGTGTGTGTGTGTGTTTGTGACTATTAATGGTGACATCGTGTGTGTGCATGCCTCGGTGGGGACACACAGGAACAGTGCCATTTTCGTGGGAATTGATCCAAATCATCTCCATGAGTAAAGCCAGCAGCACCACTTAGGCTGAGCATCCTACAACACAACACTCTTCTCCCTCTGGCTGCTGCTGAGCCAAGCATTGCTGGCTGTACTGGTTGACCTAGTGCTGGTCTATGATGTAACAACTCAGACATTTAGGGGCAAAACTGCCTACGCTGAAATTGAAAAAGGTCCAACCATTATCCATAAAATATTAGTAAATTACTGTACATAATCAGTGGTAGGCCTTTAGCTTGCGGCAGCAGATTAAAGCAAAGACTGTGTTGACGCTGACTGAGAGGGATGATTAACCATGCTACAGATGTCGCTAATGTAATAATGATAAGGGCTACTTCAAAAGTACATTCTGAGAGCCTCAGCATCAACTTGCATTGTGTGGTTTTGAGTGATTCCAGTAAAGTATAATTGATTAAACTTCATTTAAACTAGAGAAAACTCATCTCCTTAAGAGCAAAGAATGAACAGCATGTGCAGTTTTACATTACTGGTAAGACAGGCGAGAGAAGCCAATGGAAAGTGAAAAAGTAGAGCTAAAATAGCCAAAGGGTCTTTGACTCTGACTTACAATGTGACATTATTATGGTTTTGAAAACAGTAAACCATTTATGATGTCATTTGGAGGATGAGATACAAAAGTAGAGATTATGAGGAGAGGAAAAGAGCTCTGCAATAAAGGAAATTCTAATCCTTCGCTTCAGTAACCCCTAGGCCTGCTGGGTCCCTGATCCTTTGTCAGTTTCCTGTGAACTGAGTAGGATGTGGGTTTTAGGGGAGGGACAGCAGATCCCTCAAAGTCCAAATTGGCAATGCTTCAGTTAACACTGTGCTCACGAGAACCTCGGTCAGGTCGGACCCTGTGTCAACTTTCAGCCTTTGATCTGGGACACTCCCACTAATCTCAGCCTTCCGAGTGGCAGTGAGAGAGTTAAAATGGATCATCAGCGAAACTATTCTCAGGCCCTGCTTGCCCCTTGTACAACTCTGTTGGGTAGTTTTTAATTTGTGGTCACACGTCTGAGCCATGAACACAGCAGTCAAAGACTAACAAGACTAAGAGAGACATTTCAGAAAACGGCAGCTATTTATTGGTCTGGCTAGTTTATTAAGTATCAGCCTGAGTGACAAAGTAAAACTCTATTTGCAGAAAAGGTTTGTCAGTTACCCTGATGCAGAGTAACCTGCTGAAGCATGTCAAGAGCAACACCAAGCAGCAGGCAGGACACACACACAAACACACGGACACGACTGAGTTTCTCTCAAGGCATCTTTGTTCTTGTTCTGTTCTTTAAAATTCAGCAACAGCAATGCCAGATGAAGGGCACATTCTGACAACGTTTCATGTTGCTGAGATGATAAAAGCAGCAGTGTCGACATTTAAATCAAGACAGGCAGTTCGACTTCAAACGCGGATCAGTGCATCTAAATGTTCAAGCAGCGAGACTTCTGACAACTCACCTGTTGTTGTGGAGTTGCTGGAAGAGTTCCACTTGCAGTTGCTGGGCCGCCTGCTGAGGTTCAGATCCAGACGGGTGACAGTTCGCTTGTTGCCGTTCTTGTCGATGACCTCTGTGAAGATTTTGGGCTCGTCTGTGTTGCTGGAGCTGTCTTGTTCGTTGTCCATATCCTTGTCTGAGAGTAGCACAATGCGGTGGTTGAGCTGGGGGCTTACCTGCTTGGAAGATAGAGGGGACAGGACTGGGGACATGCTCTGGAGACTGTTGGAGGCAGGGAAAGATGTGTTGAAGACCCCAGCCAGAGAAGGTGACGTGGGGCTCCTTGTGTGGGATTTGTTTTGGGGGTAAGGCTCGTTGGTATGGGATAGGGGCAATCGCAGCCCCTGAGAAAGCTTATTACTCAGTTTATCTCGATTGACTTCCACGATGTGGTCTCTTTTTGGTCCCCTCCACTTTCCGTACTCCTGCTGGCAGCTGCTAGTCCCTGGTTGCTGCACGGCTGGCCCTGCTCTGTCCAGGCTTGTATGGCTGACATGTTGCACCCTCCCTTCCACATCCTGCACTTTGGCTACCACCCTAACAGCTGTATTATTCTGGTTGATTTCACCATACAGCTGATGAGCGGACTTGACCGTTGAACCATTTTCAGATGTCTCACCCAAGGAATCAAACCTCTTAAGTGGTCGAAGGTTGCTGCCACTCTCTCGACGGGACAGACCCTCCATCAGGTTGCAAAATGAGGACCCATAACCCAGCTCACCATCATACTCTGAGAAGTCATTGCAGAAATCCATGTCAGGGTCAAATGTCCGGTTGTCTTCCATGAAGTCCCAACCCTCTTGAGTGATATGGAAGGGTTCCTCCATGGGCAGGATGGGATTACTGACAGTGCTGACAAAAGAGCCTGTGACTGGACTGTCAGAGATGTGGACAGAAGGTGGGACACCTGGGATCTTGTCCACTACTGAGGCTGAAGATGTGGACACACTACTATGAGCAGATGAAGTTCCACTTGTTACTTTATTCTTCATCTTACTGTGCAGCATATCCTCAGCACTGTCAAGCTTCTTGCCTCCCAACTTCTTCACCTTTTTGCTCTTGGATGTAGTTTTCTTCTGCTCTGGAGGCACAGGGAGGGAGTAGTTGCTGCCGGGAACCTGACCTGCTTGGTGAATCTCCTGACCCTCCATATAATCCTGGAGTTTCCCATCCTGGTTACCCATCTTGACTTTATTGGCGCAAACCCTGCACAGCGATAAGAGATCAGCCAGCAACTGGTGGTGCTCTGCCGCCAGCCAGCAGAGCTCTGCAACAACTTCCTTTGTCGCCTGCTGGGAGCTGAGGAGTCCGCCTGAGGAGTCGGAAGACTGGTCTCTTTGTTCGGACACTGCGAGATCCTCCTTTCCCCAGGCATGGTCATTACCGGCTCTTTCTGGATGAGGGGCGCGGCTCTTGTACTTGAAGCTCGGGGCCCGCCTCTTGGGAAAATACAGGCTGATGTTGCTTAGCTCACGGATGGGTGGATATAAGAGCAACACGGTGTGTGTGCCTTGCATGATGGGTGCCATGTTAATCACCCAAGCACTTTGAGTAAGTGGTCGGTCCTTAGATGGAGCAACTGAGCTTGAACTGCAGAGAGGGACTTTTGGCTATTCATCACCTGGCCTGTCCAGATACTGTCAGAGAGAAAGTAACACATAAATCTGATGAGATGTTCAATAACATGTTAGTGACTTTTAGGTGCTCCTGCCAGACTACTGCTTTAGATTTAAATGTCCAGCAATATTTAGATGAAAATGCAGAGCTAGTCTTGAATCATAACAATACAAACTGTTCCTTTTCCAACAGAGGGCCCTCCATATTTCACTGTCAAACCCATTTGCTGATTAAAATACAAATAAAATCCAGCAGTGGATATATTAGCCTAAACTAGACAGTGACTGTACCAAACATATCTAACCCTAGCCTATCTTCTTCCTCCTCACCTGGCCATGCTGAAAAAATACATGAAACATTTTAAACCGCATTTCATCAACATTTCACAAGCTGCCGCATAAAAGCTGACAGTGTCCCACAAGGTGACGACACACGCAGAACTCAGTGCTTTCACTGCCATTAGAGATATTTACAAGGCAAAACATGCAAATATTTTGCATGGGCTCGAATGGACACCCTCAACATTTCGCAGCCTCTCTGAACTGTTTACATCATAACATAATCCCGTGGGTTAATGTCACCTTGCAACGAGCACGAGTGCATTATTGAGAGTTAAGACGGCAGCGCAATTAGGCGACAACGTCCCGTGGGTCACTGCTATGAACTACAACTAAAACAAGGACATATTAATTTAAATTTATGATAGGCTAAATTAAATTGTAGGCTAGATGATTAAAAAACTCCGCATCAGCCTCGCATCTGCTTCACTCGGCAGTCAAACTGGAAGATGAAAGTACATGTCAGTCAAATTTACCTGCGGCAGGTAAAAGCACAGCTGCAGCTCGTGAGAGATAAACAGTTACTTACCCGCTTCGGTGGCATGGTAAATATTTCTTCACATCTCTGCAGCCAGCGCTCAGTGCTCACCGCTGCCTCGCTGAGCTCGTCCGCCGTGAGTGACGGGACTTTGGGCCTATAGGAGCGCTCAGCGCCGGCTCGCTGCTCTGTGATTGGTCCTTCAGTTTTACCCACATCCCACATTTTGAGACAGTGCAACTGCAGCTTGCAGGTAGGCCATTTGATGAGTTTCAGTCCTGTCCCTGGCGTCATTCTGTGCAGTGAGCAGAGACCGAGCGACGTGTGGCTCATTTAACTGTAGGCGCAGCAGTTTCCAATATCCCACAGGCTGACATTAGCATTTGGTTTATACGCAGAGAGATCAGTGTAGGCTTCAGGAAAGTATCCTACCTGCTCTTGGAAGGCCAAGGAAGTGTTATTGCTTACGAAACAGAGACACCTAGTGGCCATTGCGCATCACTGCCGAAACAGTTAGGTTTGAAGTCCCGTTGTACTCAATTTGTGGGATAAATACTATTTGATTGGCCTTGCCCTCACACAGGCCTGTGGCAGTCACAGTAATTTAGATCACCGACAACAATATAAGGTGAAACAGTTAAAAATGCAGACATATACCAATATATACCAAAGGATATGGACAGATACACTGTTAGAGCCTTCAGTGACATTTTGTGGAAAAGTACGTAGGAGAAATTGGATTTTATCAGGAAGTTAAAATATCAGACTTGTGTTTTAAAGTCCAGTAGACCTAAAGCGGTTATCTTGGTAGAGTTTGTAAACTTATAAACACAAAAATGAGTCACTTACTTTACCGCAGATGGTCCAAATGTAGAAGAAGGCCTATAGTGAATTAGGTGCGAGTAGCCTATTGCCTTATTGCTGTTTGTTGTTGTTATTACTATTGTAGGCTATATTAGTTTATTTATTATTATTTATTTATTGCCCCCTTCTGTGTGAAGCGACCTTGAGTCTTTTTAGAGGCACTATACAACCTTTTATTTAGGCCTATTATTATTATTATTATTATTATTAGTAGTAGTAGTAGTAGTAGTTACAGTAGTAGTAGTAGTAGTAGGCCTAGTAGTAGTATTAACTTCTCGTTTTTTAAAGTAATTAAAGCCAAACAGCAGTGACTAGTAAAAAGAAGGAGATGCTGTTAATTCTGACAATAAAGTAATAAAGGAAACGATAAATTGTAATCATGAAGACAGGAAACACAAATAATGTTACAGATAATAAGTGACCAGAGGTGGGGAGGAGGAGACAGAGAGGACCGAGTGCTAAAAAGAGGCTAGATGAAGGAAGAAATCTGCATAATTAAAATGAAAAGGGCGGGTGTTAAGTCGCGTCATCGACGCTAGAGGGCGGCATCGTATCATGATAAGCGAGCGCGTGTTATTTAATTTAGTTGATAAACTGGCTTCAACAGTCTTTGAACTGTATTGCACATAAAACGATGAATTAACTTAGCCTACATTGCATTAATTTGTTTTTGTTATTGAGTTTGGTCTTATTGAGGCCCAGTGTAAATTAATGGCTAGTTGTCCAATCAAAACGTTTTAAATAGTTTAAAGTGGGATTCTGCGGCCTTCTATGCACTATTCATAACACTTACAGTATCACAATTTTTGGATTTCCTCGCATGATAGCAACAAACAGGACAAAAATGCTTTTTGGGGGGGTTGTTTTTTAAATGAATTGTTTGCAAAATTTTGTTTTCGGCTTCTTCTACATTCACAGTGGTTTTGATAGACTGTCTTTTTGGGGAAAACAATGAACAGTCGTGCAAAGCGATGACCAACATTTTTCAAAACTCAACGCCATTCAGATAAGTTGTGACATGCGGAGTGCCTGCAGCAGAGGCGGGTCTGTGCCGTGCGGTGCTGACCGTGGTGCTGAACTGGGCCAGCACGGGAAACAGCCGCGACCATGAATTCCCCGCATACTGTCGAATAGCGCTCCTTCATCACACATTAGCATGCTTCTGTGTATCTGCGGCGAGGAGACAAGGCGGGAAACCAAAAAACAAGCGCGTTACCTGTTCGTGTGATTATTTCGCCGCATTTAATACTCTTTCGTTTGAATATTCGCGCTTTCACGGTTGTATTAATAAGGTCTGCTGGTGACGTCGAAGATAAAGACCCCGCTGCCGTCTCTCGGCTACACGACTTGGCTTCTTCCCGTTTCCCCGCCACACCGTCCCCAGTTGCTCCAGCCCACCGATGCTGACACACACTCCTCCTCCGGGCGGTGAGCGGGGCTTGAGCACAGGGGCTTGAGTGACACATGCTGCGGTAGTCTCCCCCGCTGTATGGCCGTGGATTAGCTATATGCTAATATCGATAGGAGAGAGGAGCCAGCGGAGGCTTCCCGAGTCTGAACAGGCTCCTTTGCAGCCATGGCTGAAGGTGGAGAAGGAGAGGATGAGATTCAGTTCCTCAGGACTGTGAGTACATTTCCTGTCGCTTGCGAGCCACTTGAAGCGCTGCGCCGGGGACTGTGGAAATGCGTGTAGCTCTCCTTTTCATGGTGCCTTGTGTGTGCGTGCGTGCATGTGGTTATGTTTGTCGACTGCCCATCACTTGAATGCCTCACAGGTTTGATTTTATCCTGTAGCCTTTGATAACCCTCAGCCTTCTTGCAGATGTTAGAGGCGGTGATAGTGCTCCATTGTTTTGCGCATCGCTCGCTGACAGCTATTGTCTTTTCTGCAGTGGCTGTCTCAAGAAGTTGACAGCCTTAAATCCCATGCCGTGTCAAACTTATGCACCTTTCTGCACACAGTTGCAATCCCAATTTGACGGGCTGACTGCACAAACTGTGATTTAACTTGATCCGTCTCTGAGGATGAGAGGAGTTGTAAGCCAGTGTGCGTGCTGTATGATATATTCAAACGTGATAGCCTGGCATTGGAAGCTGCCTGTCCAGACAGTCACCCCAGGGTTCCTGTGCAGCAGCGAAGGTCCATGCAGATTATTTTTTGAATAAATATAGTATTGCAGCAACTGAGTCAGATTACTGAAGCTCTAATGCAAATATTTTGAAAGGCATCTAAATGAAAAAAGAGGCCAATTTAGCCTTCAATAACCTGCAGATTGTTTGCTCCTCTTGGCTCTGGTACTGCATTACAATGATAACGTGTCACCGAGTAGAAATGTGTTTCTTAGGCTGAAAACGAGCGTTTCAAGATTGGAAATCTGGCAGTGATTGCACAGAGAGGAGCACTTTCCGCTGTTGACAAAGATAGATGATGACACGATCTGCTCATCTGTGGTGAAATGCATCGAGAGGTGTATCATGTCTGAAAATACACACTTGTCTAGGGTTGATCAAGGAGCAGAGCGCTGGTGGTCTTCCAGATAGACCCTGAGACAGTAGGAGGTGTTTGGTTGCGCATATCACTGGCACTGCCGCTTGTAGTTTTCCTTTATTAAGCTGCTCACAGATGCACAACCTGCTGTACACTTTAAGGCAAACAGAGCGGGGATGTCGTTGTTTTTATGTAGGTTAAAATGATCTGCTCATTTTGAAAATAATTGAAATGAACAACTTGACTGAGATGTTTCCAAATTCATTCAACAAAGTTGAGTCTCTTGATAATCAGCCAAATAAATAATAACACCATCAGTCATCAACACTGGTGTAAATAAACAACATTCGGTAAGTGATGTGTTCTTGACTGAGTCCTTGCGTTGAAAGCCGAACTTAAAATATCCATTCCTTTCACTTAGGAAAAGCCGATCCCTCCTCCCTGTTTGTCCCGCAGCTGCCCCAACCTTTTAACAACAGCACGTAGAGGTCAGCACATCAGCATGCCTGCCACTCCACAAAACAGCTGACATTTCAGCACCGCTTTTCTTCCTGTCTGGGCGCAAACTTAAATGCCACAAACCCACAACCAGGTATATTAAAAACAGGCTTCACAGGAGTTGTGGATTTAGTTGTTTTTTTTTTTTTTGCTGGCTTGACTTTTCTGGTCCCATTTGTTGGATTCACCGTGAACATTTTCTACCCCCAGATGTAACCCTGGGAGAAGAAAGCGAGATGACATTGACTAATAGGAAACTGCTGTTGCTTTAAAAAGGGCTTAGCAGCTTGTTGCATCGCTCCACACAGGGAGGCAGCTGACAGGCTGGATGGTGCTGGGATGGGGGCGCAGTGAGCAGGCTTGGTGTTCATGAGTGTAGAAGTGTGTGCATGGCTCTGTGTGTGTGTGTGTTGAATGCAAATGCAGAGCCGGAGCTGTGTGGTGCAGTCAGGCTGCACCAGACGTGCCACAGCAGAGCACAGTGCAGAAATTATTCATCAGTCCAGGCGACGCACAGCTGAAATACTCAGTGTAGGGGAACAGAACAGATACATTTACGAGCATGTACACGCACACACATAAATGCGCAGACATGCAGTGCATTCATCTAGTACATGAGCAAAGTCACTCCTGCAGAAACGATTGCTCACATGTGCTTTTCTACTACATAGATAGATAGAGAATACTTGCCAATAATATTTGCAAACAAGGCAATAGTGGTGGGGAAAAAAATTGATTCTTAGATGCATCGCAATTCGGATGTGGATGATTCTGAATTGATTCAAAAATGTCCAATAATCAATAAACAAAATTTCAAATCACATAAAACAGGGGAACATAAAAGGCAGAAGACAGAAGTGCAGCACCGCCCACCAGGACAGTTTTTCACATAACAAAACTAGAAAAAAACATGGCTGACAGCAGGACCCGACCAACACAGAGTGGATTAAAAGCTTGGATGCACGTTAGTTTCCACAAAATTGATGGTCAGAGTGAACTGGACAAGAGCCATGCTATATGTCAGCTGTGTCACACTAAGATAAAATCAAGATTAGAATTGTTCCGATACCGATACCAGTGTCAGACAATGCGTCCGATACCGCTGAAAATGCAGGTATTGGTATCAGCAAGAACCCCAGTCCAGCACAGATCCGATACTATGTGATTTATTAGTCGCTTAATGATACAGAGATACTTCCCAGTAGTGCTGCAACTAATGACTATGGTCATTATTGATTAATCTGCTGATTATTTTTGCAATTAATCAATTGTTTATTCCATGAAATGTCAGAAAAGTGCTAAAAATGCTCAACACAATTTCTCAGAGCCAAATGTGACGTCTTCAATTTGCTTTTTTTGTCCAAACAACAGACTGAAACACAGACTCCTCACTTACTTTCATAAATGACACAAAAGCAGCAAATCCTCACATTTAATACATTAAACCAGCAGTTCTTTTTACTGTTTCATTTGAAAATTGACTGAAACGATTTATGGATTATCAAAATAGCTGATGATTAATTTTCAATTGATTGAATAATCGATTATTCAATTAATCGTTGCAGCTCTACTCCCCAGTTAGCTTAGTTAGTGCAGTGTAAGGAATAAGATTTTCCTAGAGTTTAGTTTTTAATCGGGCCCTACCAATATGGATTTTTTGGGGCCAATGCTGATACCGATATTTATATATATATATATAAATCGGCCTATTATATTTTTCATTTTTTCAAAAAACCAGCAACAAACAAACCAAAAGAACAAATAACTTATTTTTTGTTCCCTTAAATATAGTTCAAAAATTTGTGACAGAGATATGAATTAAAGGCAGAACGTTTTACTGTTTTATAATACTTTGTAGTCAAAAATTAGAGCAGGAACATTTCTCAACATCACTGTGGTGATAATGTCCTTGGTAAAGTAGTCCCACCAAGACTCATTGCCTGTACTGTTTTATCAAAAATAAGGAATTTGATAAGGACTTGTTCGACATTTTATCTGCAAAATTTTGGCCTATACCAGTTATTTTGAAAAGGGCTGTAATCAGCTGATTAAATCGGCCGACCCCTAGTTTTTAAGTTGCTTTTGCATTACTGTTTATAGTGTTATATTTAAATCTTTTTATGTAAGTAAATTATGGTTACTGCTAACGTTTTGAGGGAATTGATATTTTTTTAGGCTGGTATCGGATCAGTTCTCAGTCTTGCCTGCTACCCAAATTTTGGTATTGGAATTGGTATTGGGAATTAAAAAAAAATGTGTCAGAACATCTCCTTATCAAGATGCATCAACTAGAGATGCATCTTGATGCATTGATAATCGTATGATCTTATCGTAAGCCCCTGAATCGAAATCGAAATCGAATCGAATCGTTAGGTGCCTAGAGATTCCCATCCCTAGCGGGCAATAGTAAAAATATAGAACACGTTTTCTATTAAAAACATAAATCAATTCAAACACATGCATGCATGCACAAACACTGGCTCTAAACTTGCTTTTACATCTGTTCCACCACTGTAGGTGGCGAGACGTCGTGCGGATATGTCGAGGCTGTTTCCTGCTGGCATCCAAATGTTGCTTGTTATTGGAGTCAAGGAGCTTGATAAAGCAGTTCACAATCTGCCTTTTCTCTTACAATGCAAAGTAATTTCCCTGGAGTGGTGGCAGAAATTACCCCTGCCGGACTGCTGCCTATAAACCCAACTCAGTGGGAGGAAAGGAAGGGGAGGAGAGGGTAAGAGCGAGGGTATCTCAGCCACGGGTAATTTGATGTTACAGGAAGAAGAACGGTGCTGATTGTGAGCTAGCTTCTCCAAACTGCTGTTTCAGGTCAGAGGGGGGCCAAGGTGCTGTGCGCCGAGTTTAATAAGGCTGCATATTCCACAGCAACTTTAGTCATACAGTTTGGAAATTGAATGTGTCCTTAGATGCACCAGCTGTAGCAGCATGGGCTTCATTATGAGCAGTATAGTGAATAAAATATCAGCTTATGGTTAAACAGCTCAGGCGGCTCATTATGTAAGAGCAGTTTTCTAAATGAATTGCTCGCCTGCTGCGTGTCATGTCATTAGAGCAGATGAGAGAGCAAGCGGAGGAAGAGGAGGGAATGGCAACAAACTTTTGTTCTTGTTTTTCTAATTTGTATAACCATCCTGACAGGAGGCCACTTATTAGTTAAAACATGGCGGCCTATAGAAATGGTGTGTTAGCATCCACGCAGATGCACACACGCACAGCCTCTCTGTTGCAAGGATCCCTGCTAGGCGAATATCAAATCCTGGCAATCTATTAGCAATTCGAGTGGGAGTAGTGACTTTGAAAAGGCCAGACTGGGGCTTTGACTAATGCACTGTGGCAGCGCTTGGCTTGTTTATATGAAGGGGGCGGTCTCGCTTTGCGTCCAGGCGATGGCGGTTAATGCAGCAGCACAGAAGTGATGCAGCACGCCAAACCAGAAGACAGAAAAAAAACATCAAAATCAGAGCAAAAAAAAAAAGAGCCTCTAAAGCAGTTAAGTTATAATTTTGGCTGTGCTGTGTGCCCGAGACATCAGTGCCAGAGCCTGCTGCCTCCTCACCCACTCATGTCTCTGTGAACACCCCGATGGGTTTTTCCTTTGTTGCTGCAGCTCCTTTTCGCCCTGCGTTGCTCTTCTCTTCTTCCCCTTTCGTCATTTTTTGTCTTACTTCCTCCTGCTTGTCACTTTAGTGTCCCTCTTTTATCTGTCTTCTCCGCTCGGCTCCACTCTTCTTCATTGTAATCTGTTGTAGCCTTGCATGTTATTTAAAGGTGCAAGTGTGTGTGCGTTTGCATGCTTGGCTGCATGTTTTCTGGAGGATGTTAACAGTTTGGCAAGGTGATGTGAGGGAGCCTGTGACTGCCCTTGATCTGAATTATTCTTCATACTATGAAACAGTAAAAGAAGAAGAACGTGAATAAATTTTCAAGGTTACTGCTGATCTTCATCCCATGCCTTGAAGATAAAGCTTCCAGTTTTACAGTGTGTCTGATATGTAAAATGATGCTTGCTTGTGCGTGATTTTAATGCCTTAAGTTACCCTGACTTGCCTCATGTTTGGCTCCTTCTGTTTCTCTGTCACCTGCCCTGCGTATAATTACTCGAGATTACCATGAAATTGTTCTCACTGATGGGAATTGAGTTCAGCACATCATCACATTGCACTTGACACTTAGGAGGGGAGCTTTAATGTTATTATGATGAGGTCTGCTGTCATTTCATTGTTGAAT
>JAQLOL010000007.1:17552868-17581240 GCA_029783665.1 Naso thynnoides | reverse complement strand
TGAGTTAGTGTGTGTGAGCAAGTGAGTGTAGTGTAGTAGGGGTAGCCTAGCATATGCTAGCCAGGATGGCTATAGGAGGATCAAATAGGTGTTTGCTTGGGTGTCCGTCCACCCATGTTAATTTATTCTTTAAAATAAGAGGGGTACAAGGGAGGAGACTTGTCCACCACCACCGACACAAAACTCTCCTCCGCCTCTCCTACAATCTCCTCCACCAGATCCCTTTCTGAACATCTTTAAAACATTTGGTGTAATCAGAATTTAGTAAAATGAAAAGATTTAAAAAGAATACTATAAAACAGAAGTGCAACAGCACCTAAACTAAAATCTATGAAAATCTAATTCCTTACACTGCACTGAGCTAAGCTAACTGGGAAGTAGCTGAGTAGTGTTCAGCGGCTAAAAAATTACTTGGTATAGGATTGGTGCACAGACTGGTAATCGCTGATACCAATACCAGCATTTTCAGTGGTATTGGAGGTTTTTTCCAATGCTGGTATCAGTATCGGAACAACTCCAGCTGATGTCAACTTAAGTTCATCCCAAGTGACAGATTTAGTTCAGTTTTTTAGTTCAGATTCAGAAATTTGTTTTTTTACACAGAAAGCCTTATAAATAGGACTTTAACAATCTGGAAATGGCTGTTTGTTTGTTTCATGTAGCAGCTGCAAGAGCCACTTTTGGGTTATGTATCTGTGTTTAGCTTTGTGTTTTATTGTCAGTGCATGAGAGGGCAGAACTAAATATTTGGCGAGTTTTATGTCTTTTATAACAAGCATTTATTGTATTTTTGACAGATTGTCTGAGTGCACATGCTCCTCCATTGTTTTCAGCCAGCAGTGACATCAGCAACGACCTCCAGCACTGCGCCTGTTGTTGTAATAATGCTGTAAAACATTGTATATGATCGTAAATATCCTTATTATAAGTCTTACTGTGCAAAAAAACAACCTTTTCCTTTAATCATTTTGGATTCTTATGATATAAAGGTAAATGAAAAGCACTAAAATACACTGTGCAGAACATCACATCATGTTTAACGTGTCAAATCGACACCTGACATGACCAGGCAGCATCAGTAGAGCGTTAGGCCGATAACTGCTCTGTGTTTGAAAGCAGACCACAGTTCTCTCTCCTCCTGTTAAGGCTTTAGACAGGCCTGGGAAACACCTGGTCTTTTCTGTACCTACATTGTGTGAGTGGGTGTGAGAGGAGAAATGCAAGGCAGGAGGGGAAGCTGGTAGGGAGTGCAATCACTTCCCAGCTGTATTTTGTTCTGCAGTGCCCGACCAGCTGTATCAATCTGTCCAGAACAAAGTCTCCGTGTGTGAGCCAGCCTCTGTGCTGCCTTGACTGGCAGCAGCGGGTCCCTGGTAATGATGGAGACTTATTACCCAGTACACTGTAGAGCCATGTCACACAGGGACAAAGGCAAGTAGAGGCAAGTGCTGTGGTCTGCTTTGTGTGTGTTTGTGTGTGGTGCGTCGGCTCTGATTGCAGGATCTTTTCCACTGCCACTCGACATTCTTTCCTTTCCTTTTTCCTCTCCTCTTGTCTCCTTCCTTCTCCGCCTGTGGCGCTATAGCTTTACCCTTCAACCTCCTCCCAGAGGGCCGCTCAGCGCCACCCTCGGATCAGCTTGCCGTTGATTCACCAGATTCTTTGGCATAGGATCAAGCTGAAGAAGACAGAACAAATCTGACCTCAGAGAGTGAGGCAGTGAGCAGGAGGCTGCTGCAGCTGTAGGAGCGGAGTCTGGATTTTATCGCCACAAGTCTTTACTTTGATGCGGTATACTTAGCAACTGTAATTTCTTCTAACAGGAGATGTAATTGCCTTTTCTTTATGAACCCGTCTAGATAGTTACACACCTACTTGCAACAGTGTGTTTGTAAGACTTGTGCGTGTACACAAATGACTGTTTGTGTTGAAGCCAGTTCGGCTCAATATATCACATTTTAAGGAATTGACAGAAAATATTGTTATCATAGAAAAATGACTAGTGGCTCTGTAATGACGACGTAGTGGCCAAGTCAAAGACACCCCGTGGCAGGTCATTGCTGTCCTGCGGGAGCAGTATAACTGAACTTAAATAGTCTTCAGTATGCAGTGTTTGTTATTTTGTCTGCAGCATTGATGTTCCAACCTTGAGATTGAGTTTCCCACATGAGCGCAGATGAGTGATGGTAATGTCACGAGAATAGAGTGCTGGTTGCAACATAGTGTGAGCTGTGGCAACACAAGCCTTGTGGGAGTCATTGGAGCAACACATGAAATACTGGAGCAATTCAGTTACCGTTGCACACACACATACACACACACACTGCGCTCAAAACCAGCAAAGATCCTGTTTTCCTGCAGAGACGTACTTAACTCTTTTGCACTCTTGCTGCAGCTTTTTTGTGTCTTTAAGACATTTTTTGACTCCAGCTTTACATTGTGTGTTGTAGCATGTAGAATGTCATTGAGAATACATTGCCATAGCGCTGCAGCTCTGGACGGGACTTGATGAGGTGGTTAGAGTCTCTTTTATGAGCTGATGGTGTGCACTGCACTGCACTGCACTGCACTGCTGAAATACTGAAGACATCTCTTCAAACTAAAGGCTTGCATTCTCGAGACTCCTCCTGAGAGCATTTTGTTTCAGGTACTTGAGAGAAAACCTTACACTCCACGAGCCCCAGACTTCTCATCTTTGTTGTCTTGTGCTCTGACATTGAAAACTGTATATGCAGAGATGCACATAAAAAATGGAGCTGAAGAGGAAGAAAAATGAAAGAAAGAAAGACGATATAGTAATTGCACACTTGTAAGGGCCCTAAAACTATTATTTTTTCATGAACCATACAACCCATTACGTGCCTCTAATTCTGTAATCACTGCTTACTGTCATCAATAATGATAATGTATAAGAAGCAGTAATGTTAGTGAATAAGTGCAGTGCAGACCAGCAGCACTACAAGGTCAGGCCTGGAGGTTAGCACTGACAGCTTTACACTCTCAGGACCACAAGAAAAAGAGCCTGTCATCTGAATTCATACACAGTTCACAACAAAGGCTGGCTCCCTGCAGCCTTGTTGAAGAGACCCTTAGTACGCCTACCTGTCACCATGCAAAAAATCTCAACCAATGTCATAATTCCTCCTGTGCATCAGGAGAGCGTGATTGGTTGAAACCAAGTGAGTAAGCTGAGATGTCATCACAGCCTGCTCATTGATATGCTTCAGTGCTACTCCTACAATTCTCACAGGAGTTTATGCTATTGTTATTGTTGCATACGCACACATGCATATGCACACATATACGCAGCGGGGATGACAAATGCATGGATTTACACACAACAGAGGAAGAGGAGTTAGAGCGCGTGAGAGAGGGGAGCAATATGACTGAGGGAAATTCAATTCAATGTCAAGGTGCCCTTGGAGACTCAACTCAATCCTCATATTGTTGAAGGACAGCAAAATGAATTATTATTTTCTTTAATCTACAGAGAGCTGAAGCCCTGACGTCACAGCCAGGCTAGCTGCTGTTCTGCTAGCTTCTGTACTCTACTGCAATCTCATCAAGGGCTTTTTAGCCAATTAAATGCCACTGGATGTCCGTATGATGAGTTCAGATGACCATGTTGATCTTTGTGTAAATGGAAATGGTAAATGGACTGTATTTATATGGTGCTTTTCTAGTCTTTTCAACTACTCAAAGCGCTTTTACAGCACAAATCAGCATTCACCCATTCACACACACAATCACACTCTCAGGGCTGGTGACTTCGCCAGCCTCCTCATCAGGAATTCATGCACACACATTCATGCGCCAATGGCTCAATTATAGGGAGCACTTTGGAGTTCAGTGTCTTTCCCATCGCCATCAGTTGTGTTGCACGCATTTATGTCCCATTTAGGATGAATCTTCCTCTGAGGCCATTTGTTGTATAAAATGTCAATTGTCTGATATTTTGGTTATGACCAAATATCTGGAAAAGTAGTGACAGTCCCATCAGCCTTAGCTGTACTTTGTGTTTAGTGCTAATTAGCAGAGGTGGAAAGAGTACTGATTTTTTTTACACAAGCACAAGTACCGTGACATTGCTGAAATATTACTCAGTTATAAGTGTAAAGTACTAGTGTTAAAAAAGTCCTTAAGTGTAGACAAAAAAGTGACCCATACAGCATTCTTCTGAGCAAGGCTATGTTGAAGAGCCGTATTTTTATTTCTACTAATTTGCATTAATGCAAAGTCAATGTGATGACTTGTTTTTTTTTTAATTCTACCCTTTTCTTTGTCTCTCTGTACAGCACTCTGATTTTGCTTGACCTTTCTAATTGTTGCTATAGCAATTTTACATAAAGTTGGCCAAAAATATCAGACTCCCCTGAAGTCTGATGTTTTTTCAGATTTTGTAAACTAACCCCTCCCAAGTTGCTCTCTATCTTCTTTCCTTCCAGTCTCACTGACTTCACTTAGTGTCTGACTCAATGAATGATTGATAGGATGGAGAGCCCCCTCCCTCTCTGTAGCAGTCAGGTGCAATAGGGGACGAGTAAGCAAGAGGGGTTGATGACAGAGGGAGGAAGAGAGACAGAGATGTCAGATGAGTGTGGGGGTTAGAGCGGGGAAGAGGTCCAGTCGTGGGCCAGACAGAAGCAGAGACGTGAGAGTTTCCCTCTGATTAAAGAGACTTTTGTCTGTGTGTGTGTTTGTGTGTGTGTGTGTGTGTGTGTGTGTGCGTGACAGTCAGACAGGAAGAAATGTGATGCATGGATCGATACTGTCCTTATGGGACCCAAATCAGCTCTGTGCTCGCTCCCTCAATAGGCAGACTGACTGCATGTTTTATCCCATCAAGTGTTGATTTACATTACATGGCTTTTCATTTCAATCTACATCTGCGTTGTATAATGTTTTCATATTGATCCAGGACTATTAGCGTTATCCAAAGCCTTCCCATAACAGACCCATGAACTGAACGATCAATTTCAGCAGTCAATATTGTCTCAATTATATCTGCTTCCTATTGTACAAACATTACACATGTATCTCATATTGTTTGTTATAGTGATGGTGTGTATTTACAAATGTGAATAAACTCTTAGAGGGGTGAGCAGTGCTACATAAAAATAAGATGAAGATCGGATAACATTCTGAAATATGTTATTATTAATTTTACATTTGTTTTCCTTCGTTATTTAATCGTCAGGGAGAGCTGGCGTCATCAAGCGTCATATTTAGTTTAATGGTTGTTATGGTTTTAAAAATTTTGGTAATTTATGGGAGGATCATCCTAATCATGGTTGCTGCTCTCATATGACCCAATTTTAGGCTTTCGTTCTGCTCTTGCATAACTGCAACTGAATCAACTCCGTGACAACTGAGCAGAATGTCTGTTCAAGCCTGTGAACTGAGAAAAATTTCCAAAATAGGATGCATGAACCCTGTGTTTAAATAGTTTTTTTCAAACAGTTATTTCCACAAACTTAACTGTTCCAGTGTTGCTTGTCTGTTATTATTTTTGATGACAATTTCCCGCTCCTCTGCATATTCAACCAAGTGATGCTTGAAATTGTGAAATAATGTTTTGTTTTACTGTTGAGATCTTTTCACATTGTTAACATACGGCTACATCTGTGGTCCTGACAAATTAAACCACCTCCACAGATCCAAAAATCTGTCCATTTTAAAAAGCGATCCCTCCACATTGAAGCCAGCGTGTCAAAATCTGTTTACCCCACAATTTGTGTCTTCTCTCACATGAACTCAGTCTCATCCCTATAATGCCATCTTCCTGTCATATGGGATATACATACGGAGATTCCTGTGCTGAAGACTGTTGAGTGTTTATGCCATTAAGACTATCGTATCATTGTGTATTGACAATATCACATCATATCCATTAAATTTAGTTTTAAATACATTACAGCTAATGCCAGCTATACACGAATGCAGCACATGAAGATTGTAAGATAGCAGCTGTATTTTGACCGACTCGGAATTCAGTGGTGCAACAAATCTATATTTTGGTGGAGGAGCGTCATTAAACTCAGCAGAGTCAACAGCACAAACACAGCTCCGCTCTTTGTAGGCTGCCATTGTTGTTATTGTTCTCTCCCTACTCAGGCATGTCGATATGACTAAAATCGTAATGCGCATGGGCGAGGTGGAGTCGTCATTTTGCTGAAAGCCGAAATGCTCTCCAAGTAACATTAAATTTAGGCACAGAAATATACAGGTGTATATATATATGTTTATGGGATTTACATACCTGTTAGGTATCAGTGCAGTTGCCATTGTTACAATATGAATGTGAGGTGAGGTGATGTCACATGTGCATGCTCTGCAGCTGGCTTGTTACTATCACGATAATTCATTTTTAGCAGTCCCTAAAATACATTGACATGACTTTGGCGGATGTGAGGCATCATCCATATTTGTTTGGATTTCAGGCACATTCATGTTATTAGAAGCCATGTCGGATTTGTCAGAGCTTTGAGACGAATCCGAGTCACGCAGTAATAATTACAATTTAGATATGAATGGTATTAACATGTCGGAAAGGTGTAATTATGATGTATCTCACAGATGTTACACCAACTAGGCATACTTGCAATGCCAACAATAATGTCAGTTCAAACTCTAACCTTTACAATATGAGGACAGGGGTATGTGAAACACAACACGAAGGGTAAACAAGAACTGTCACCTTTTCTTTCTGCCGTGTTCTTTGTTGCTTTAGGTAATTCTAATGTAAATATGCCAACATGTTACTAATCGCAAGCTACTGTATGACATCTTAAACTTTAAAATAACTGTAGTGTTATCATTGCACACATTTCGTTCCCTTCATAGACAAAAGCTCACAGTGTGTTTAACATTAGAATCTCGCTGAACCTCATCTGAGCCACATGTGAGGCAGAGCATCAAAAAAACAAATGTGTCATGCGCACGTTTTTAGGACCCCGAGGCTCGTCATATTGATTTTCATGCAGTGCAGCACCAGTGTTAAAAAAGCTGCACACACACACACACACACACATGCACTCAGTCACACAGATGCAAGACATTATCTCTCTCTCTCTCTCTCTCTCTCTCTCCTGCATCAAGCTGCACTTTAATAGAGCGCTTTACTGTTACTACTACAGTACTCCTGCCGCACACCGCTCTCGGCACAACCCCCCTCACATTAAATAATGCAGCTGGCCATTGTGCAAAAGCACCCCCCCTTGTCCCGTAGCAGCACGTATCAGCAGATTTCTGCTCGCTCTGCTATCGTGAAGAGAAACTGTGTCCAATTCAGCGTTTACGGGGCCAACACTGTAAACACAATCAGCCCATTTACAGCAGCAGCATCAGATGTTTGTTTTCAGCTGTTGTTCTCCCTAAAGGATGCATATTTGGGAAATTGCTCTCTTTTACACCTGCCTTTGCTAATGTATAGAATAATTGATGCACCTTAAAAAAGACGAAAAGAGACTTAATATCCATATGCTTCCTTAGAGATTCAAGTTGTTTATTTATTTTTGATCCTTCTGTCTGCATTTCCATAGAAAAGCAACAGATAATTTTGTTGTTAATCACTGATAAAAAGGTTACTTTCTCCTTCATCATCCCTGTGCCGAAGGTTGTTTATGCTGATGTAACAGATGCTAATATTGTCCAATAATCACTTCCTATAACTCTAACAAAATGATTAGCATTTGACTGCCAAAATTAATAGAAAATACCTATTTTTAGATACTTGTGACAGTGTATTTCGGTTTCTGGTCTTTTCAAGGAGCTGCAAACCAACAAGACATTTCTTTCATCAGTGTAAAAACTAATGTGAGTCGGCATACGTGATGCATGCACACACAAATCCATACATAAATATTATTACAACATCAAAGCCATGTAGTGCCTCTCTTTTACATACATAAATGCATTCAATTACTCTGACCTTTATTTTCCTTTTAATCATGTACACTCCAGTCAATTGCCTCATTTGTACTCTACAAACTGAGTAAACAGCCTAGCACAGATATGGACGGCTCAGAGCGCTCAGCTATGGTTGGTCTCTGTTTGATCTTCACATTTAGAGGGGAAAGCTCCCAATTAGCTGGGCGGAGGAAGAGGAAAAAGGATAAATGGTAAAGGAGGGGAAATATATGTTAGTTATTAGAAGTTAAATTTTCAGCACTTTGTGGTGTACTTGACTGTTTGTTGATAATTTTATTGTGTTTTACTGTATCGCGTGTATAGAAACTTCAAGGCTCTTGCTCGAGGGCAATTCGGAAAAAAAAACAACTTTACAACACAAAAATGCAATACTTTGCAAATTATGCTAAACCTTGCGTTTGCACCTTTCCTTTTATTTTGAAAGCACCTCATTAAAGAAATACAAACAGTACTAGTGGCACTGCTGTAAAGACCATACAGTGGTTGTAGAAATTGTACTGTGAGTCGTGTTATTGTGCCCACAGCGTTTCCGTCTCCTGTTGTTTCTTCACCTGTGGTGGTGAATTGAACTGAGATGAAACACTTTCAAAGCCTTAGTGGCACAAAAGTTTCCCTTGATCCATGAGCTAGGATGGGCATGCATGTGGGTGGGTGAATTGGGTTTCTCTCGGGATTTGACACACACACTCCTGTGAACCAACACACAGACTGAAGGCCGATTTGTCTTGACAGGATGATGAAGTGGTGCTCCAGTGCGTGGCCTGCATCCAGAAGGAGAATCGCAAGTTCTGCCTGGCTGCTGAGGGGCTGGGTAATCGGCTGTGTTACCTGGAGCCCACATCAGAGGCAAAGGTAGGCACAGAAACTTCATTGTTACCGCACGTTTTGATCCTCTCTGATCTGAAAAACATTCAGGGGAACACCGAGACGCTTGATATTGCCGTGGGATGTGTCTGCTCGGCTCCTTGATCAAAAGTCATCTGTGTTTGTTTGCTCTATGGTTATATAATCACCTACATGTTCACATACAGACACTAGAATATTCAGCAAATGTCACATGAAGCAGTTTCAGGACACGAGACTGGATGAAAGGATGCTTTTTCCTGGGCGAGGGCTCCATGGAAACGAGACATTCATTTAGTCCATCGTCGTTCAGGTCCAGCAAATTCAGTGAAGCTAAGCAGAGATGCGCAGAAAGCAGCTCAGTGCGTCATCAAAACCGCAACATCTCACATCCAGCACACTCTCCTTGATGAGCTTTTCTTCTGAGGGTTCAGGGACGGCGTGGCATCTCTGCGGGACCGTCATCATACAATAATTCCCTGAAATTACACTCCTGTATGTGCTTGATGGATTGTTTCATAAACAGTGCAGTTGCTGGCTCTAATTGCCTATGGCTTTATTGCAGCTGAGCCGCACAGTTGTAGCTGCTGACGCAATTTGCTGGTTTGTGCGACTGAATGCAAAGTTTTAATTGCGACGGTTGAGTTAAATTGAATTATTTCCCTTTGTAACCAGCAAGTTGCCACCTAAATGCATTTTAATGGATTATGAAAGTTATGAAGCACATCCTCCACCTTGTCTTCAACACACAACTCCACAAGCTATTAGGCAGAAATGTCTAAATTAGGGCCAGACCGATATGGGATTTTTGTGGCCAGTGCCAATACCAATATCAGGGGGCACGAAAATACTTCTGATATAAGATATGTTGGCTGATATTATGCATATATAATATCAGCTGAATGTAGTTATCAGATACTTGCGACTAGGACATGCAATGGAGGCAGGATATTTTACAATTTAACAAACTTTATTTCAAACATCATTGCACTTAATAGCAAATCCTTAATTTGTTAGTTATTAACTAACAGACTTCCCTCTGCTGGACAAATTACGTGATTGCACCATTAAGAATTACCAGCCCAAGTATTTTCTGGTCTTAAAAAGCAGTTTTAATAATGGCGCATATCGAAGGACATACGTGCTGATACCGATATGTCCGTGATAAGCCAATACTGGCTGATAACATCGGCAAACAAATAAATCGGTCAGGTCTTAGTTTGAATTGTAATTGGTTGTTGCAGAGAATTGTAACAAGATACTCCCACCTTTCCCTGTTGCTCTGCTGCTTAAATGACAATAATGTATTCCTGTTTTAAAGGTGTTGACAGCAGGCCTAATTTTGCAATGATGCCGTCTAATCATAATTCATTAGTATGGTCTGTGACTGATTTTGCTAGAGATTGGGCACAAGGTGTATAAAGTATGTAAGAGACACAAAAATACTTTTTTTAGGATAAGAGCGACAGGAGGAGGTTAAAAGAGAGGGAAGCACTGAAAAATCCATGTACTCCTGGCATTTACTGTCTTTTCTCCTTTTAAACCCCCCCTGCAACAGCTCTCACAAAGAGTATGTGTGTGTATGTTCAGGGGTTATTGTGTGCAGAGGGAGGCGAGGCTTTTACCCCATATTGGATGGTAATTATACCTGACAGGTGTGATGGATGTTCTCCCGATCTTGCATTTGTCTTCATTGCCTGGCGTTTTTATGAAAAGGCATCACCCCCACCTCTGGGAACAACGATGGAGAGGTGAAAGAACCCAAGGTGGCAATTCAAAAGTGCGCCTGGACAGCTAAACGGGATGCCACCGTTTCTTGGTGAACTGATCTAGTAATGGACCGCAGAACCTGGATGACAGGATGTGCTTGATTTAAAGTGCGCACGGTTTAAATGGCGCCATCAATCAACCCCACGAGAAGCTGGTTGATTGCGATATATGACCAGCACCTCGTGCATGTCTGAGACCTCAATATTATGAACAGTGGGAGGTGGATGCCCAAAAACCAAACTGGCGGTTAGGTGAAAGCAGCAGTGGCCAGTTAATATTTGGTTTGTTTTAGTTCTTTTCTGTACCACCAATTAACAGTTTGAGCAGCTCCTCCAATTACACTGCAGTGGAATGTCACGGTCTGAGGTCACCTCCTCAGGGTAATCAGATTTAACCCTTTTTGACCCTCTCTCTGGAGACAGAAATGAAGACATGATCTATCCTTACTGTGCCCTTTCTCTCATTGTGCTGTTGGTCATAAACTGAACGTCGGGGCATGGCCGAGCAGCTGTAAAACTGTCTCCCTGCTCTGCCGTGTGAGAGAACATCCTGAAAGGGCTGGACAGTCATCGTCCCCTTCAGCTCTTCTAGACCTTCATTTCACTGCCTTACCCTCTCAAGACAGCTCCCTCCCCACCAACTATTACAGTCCTGCCCCTGGAGAGAGCAAAGGTCAGCTGTTAGTCACCTAGCTAGATGAGGGCGTGGCTTGAGTACATACCCATCAGACCTCTCATTATGAGATCTCTGCTTGAGAGACGGCTAGCTGATGCAGAGGCATCTCTGACCCAAACAGCATACTGAGCATTTATTTTGCATTCAGATTGAGGGAAGAGGATTTTACACTGTTTTATGTTTTAACCAGCTATTTCCAAAGTTTAAAAAAATCCACTAGAAGGCTCATAAATGTAACATTTTAAATGTGTAATGTAAAATATAATTTGATATCAGTTTCCTCACTTTAGACAAAGCCAGCTGTTTCCCATCTGCTTCTTTATTAATTCTAAGCTAAGCTAACCATCTCCTAGCTGTTGCTTTGTAGCTTTATTTTTAAACCAGTCTATGTTTGACTTCTCAACATTAGCAGAGATTGCCCCTGTTTCCCACAAATTCGACCATGTGTATGCTTTAGTAGATGTCAGACTGCATTTTAGACCCCATTCACTGTCATTCATATTGAAACAGGATATAGAAACACTGTAGGTGAGGTGAAAGTTGCTAGATATTGATAATTCGCCCTTTATAAAAGAATGTCTGCATTTATTTGGTCAAAAATCGCTGAGTGGGGGGGAGTTATTACGCCTGGAAAAATAGTTCCTTACACGTCCTGCCTTCCCAGCTTGAGTATGAAGGTGAAGAAAGACGTTCCTGTGAACTAACATCACACATTTTCAGCTACTTTCTGTAACATTTATTGAATATGGACAAAATGTACACAAACACAATATCTCAGCAAGCTTTTTGGGAGAATGGGTGGGGTTTATGTCACGGATGTGGCGGATGTTGATAAAGAACAATGACATGTAGTAACACTGGTATGATCTTTTAAGGATAATCTGGGGAGCTGGCAAACAGTTTTGGTAAACTGTTTTGCAGAAGAAACCACTTAGCAGACTGCGAGAAACTCTAGCTTTCAGTTGGAGACATGTTTAAGGTCACCATATAAATTCAAGTCTATTTCAGTACTTTACCAGACAGATACAGGATCAAGAATCTAACCCTAATCCTCATGAAAATTTCCTGCAATGAAGTGAACAGACGTATTCCCCAAGATGTAAAAACTATTCCTGTAGGTTCATTTAATGGATAGTTACATGTTTTCCTGCATGTCTGTTATAATAAACACATAAATGGCACATTTAGAATGAAAATAGATTCACACCATCTCTCAACGTTAAACAAATCATTCAACTACTGTCTGAAATGAGCGATTTCACAGAGGCTGCCTGCAGTCTGCAGCCAGCCAGTCTCCATCCTGGAGCATTTATACTTAAACATGATTTGGATATTAATGATCAGACTGCAGAAGCTGTGCACAGTTTGTAATCATTTTAGTCATATTACTTATCTTAAATGTAAAAACATTTTCACTTTTCCTTGTAACTGGGTTATAGGAAGTTTGCAAATGAGGTTAAGTTCACCTGTGTGAATGAACCAGTTTTGGAGGAGTTGAGATCCTTAGTAAGGAGGCCAGGGAGGGTGTTCAGGTTGGTATCATTTATCTTGTGGTCTTACCCCTGCTTCCCCCATTCTCTCAGGGACTTGCCTCCATCGTTTTCTGTCCCATCCAGTGCTGTCCTGATTTGGGATGGGATTTGGTGTCTTCTTAGGTCGTGTGATTTCGCTTTGTCAAAAGACCTGGCTTATCTGAGCACAGTCTGACCTGAGAGCACTTAATCTGTTTCTAAAGTACCTTTTAATGAATATCGCCCACTCGATTAAGATGAACTTGGTTCAGGAGTGGTAAAAATGCAGTAGTCAGCACATACTTTATGAGTGGGCATCTAATCAGAATAGCCCTGTACATTCAGGGGACAGCCTTCATTTTCTGGCTATGTGTGCATGTTTTGCTTATGTAGGAAAAAGTCTTTTTGCATAGTAAATTAAAATCAGCAATGATGGGACACAGGACAGATGGCTGCTGTAATCATTTCATGATGATCCAGAGAAAATTACAGGCATTTGCACTTTATAAGGTAGTATTGAACAGCACATTGTGAATCCACTGTAACAGCCGTCACAGTGACATCCATTTAAAGCGGCTATAATCAGTTATTTCATAACAACGAATCACATGGCTACATGTACTATGAAGGAGTCGCTTGTAGTGATGAACCTGAAAACACCAATCAACAACTCTGCAGTTTCCTTCAGCTTCAAGGAACAATTTAAGCATCTTTTAGCTAATTGTTTTGGGTTGACGGCCTCTGCTCTCTCTGCTCTCATTAGTGTTGTTTCCCAAGGCAACAAGCAGCCGTACTCAGCTCTGATTAACTTACGTACTTTATCTGCTAAGCTCTGAACAACAGACAAAGTTAACAACTGCATGGTGAACAAAGTGGAGCATTTAGGAGCTTTAAGGTCATAAATTTGCCTCAGGAGTTGGTGGAGACCAAAGCAGAGTTGACAGAGATGGAATTTATATATTGGGAAAGTGACTCACATTGGCCAGGTGACACAAACATGGCCCCAAATGAATGATATTGTTGATCAGTGTCTCCTGGTTGTTAAAGTGCAGAGTAAGCCACTGTTAGCTACCAGTTTTACCATATTGACTTTAAAGTGAGGATGTATCTTATATAAATATGTATTTGCAAGCTGTTTTCTTTGCCCCCCAAAGCAGCAGCTAATGCAGGTTTTAAGGCTGCAATGAATAACTTCTGTGATCTAATAGTAAAAAATGAGATGCCAGTTTCAAAGATTTTCTTATCCAGAAATAGATAATCTGCACACTGCTTGGACTTAAATGGCTTTTTCTTTTATTTTAAAGCTTGGATAGGTTAGAGATGGTGTAAATAGTCATTTGTGAGTCCATCATTTGGGAGGATTGAGCCCTGCATTTGCTGAAATTATTAACATAGTGACAACAGCCAACAGCGGAAGAGAATGTTCCATTTTTTTCAGGTACTCTTGTCCTCTCTGACCTCAAAATTTGAATTCAGCCTTCGAAGATAGTTACATTTTTATAGGCTGTAAAAATTTTCCTCAAGCAGCCTGAGGCTTTTTTAAATGGGTACACGTGAGAGAGGAAGGAATGGAAACACTATAGGTTAAGCATAGAAACGTGGCCTTCAAGAACAACTTTCAGCTGTTTTTGTTTTTAATCCAGTGGTCTTTTGTTGCAGTATGTACCTCCAGACCTGTGCATCTGCACCTTTGTGCTGGAACAGTCTCTGTCGGTTCGGGCCCTACAGGAGATGCTGGCTAAAAGTGGACAGAACAATGAAGGGGTGAGTATACTTTTTGTGCAAACACACATACACACACACACACACACACACACACACACACAATCACACACAGAAAACAGTCTGACGATCCATACTTCATAACCCATCCCCTCAGTCATGAACCGTATGTCCTGTTCTGTTAGATGTTCAGAAGAGGAGGTTGTCAAACAGTTTGTTGTGATGAATGCAGTCAGCTTAATTGAACACTGCTAACATGTGCATTCCCTACAAAGAGATTAACTGGCAAAATAGGCAGATTACAGTGGCCTGGGGACCCCGACTGCAGAGAGGTCCGTGCCCTTATGAATATTAATGAGGATACATTGGCATTGCTGCAGCTTTTCCTCAAGTGCAGTGTGCACTTTTGCCCATTTGATTAACACCGAGCCATGAAGGAAAACAGCTCATTTAGCTCCATATTTCCCGTTGTGACATTAACATCGTATGAGTAAATAGAGCAGCTAGCAGTGTTTAATTTTTATTAGAGAACTTCCAATATAGTAAAAGGAAAAAGGGGGTATCTGTCTTATGGAAAGTAATGTGCATTATCAATTTCGCTGTGGAAAAAAAAGAAAACCTTGGAATGATAAAAGAAAATCAATATAAGTCAGTTGAGTCTGAGAGATGGAGGAACGTGCACATGTAATTATTGTTTTGGTTTTCTTCTTGCAAGAGTGTTTGCTTCTCTTCCTCACTACTGTGACAGAATGTGTAATTCTCCCATCTTTATCTTCCTTTTTCTGTGTATAATCTCCATCTTTCGCATGATAGACGCGCGGCCCGGATCGATGGGTATGTTCACCATTCATCATCATCCCCCTCTCATCCCTCATGCATGACGCAGTAGATAAGTCACAATACACAAGTGTTCGAGTTCTCTTACTCTCCCTCCACTGGCGTCATGTAGAAATGCTTTTCTGCCATAAGACATCCCCACTGCACATCTGTCTTTACTTTAGAAATAATGAAAAAAATCAGTTTATGCAAAGGAGCCTGTGCTTTGAGGTAACTAATGATCTTATGGATTTTTTGTGTACACTGGGTGAGAAGATTGTGTCTGAGCTACTTCCGAGGCTGACAGAGACAAATAGAGTTTTGTATAGACTTCCCAATGAGGTTCTCTGCAACCATCAGCTCTCACACGACTCAGTTTCCACTGTTGGAGAACTAGAGCAGCACCAATGCTGGATTAGCGTCAGATTAACATTAGTCTTGTCCTCGGGGCATTCAGATGGATGTTCATTGCAGTATCATTGGTTTTATGGAAACCCTACCACAGAGGATAAGCCCTAATTTGTCACAGTATCATAGCATGTACGCTATGAGATGCTTTTAGATGATGCAAACAGCTAAGACCAAGATTTGTGCCACATGATGGAAAATTATCACAAGTGATTCAGTCAAAAAAAAAAATCTCTGAGCCTTATCCAGTTCAAGATTTAATGCCACATAGCTAATGATGGAGAAAATTTCTGCAAGTCCTCAGCTGTTGAGACTCATGCTTACTGACTTGAGTTTTGAGATAAATTGTGTTTCAGTGCTGCAGCTTTGTGGCCACAGTGGACAGTCTGTTCAGTAGAAGGACAGAAGTCAAAATCATTTGTTTAACTGCCAAGGGGAGTCTAAGAGGAAGCTGGCAGGGCTCAAAATCTTAAATGCTATTAAATTAAAGCTCAAACAGGAATATTCAACTGCTAGTAAACCTGATCCCTCTTGCATCAGCACTTTTTCAAACCATTAACATTAGCACTGAAAGTCCAACTGAAATTAATTGCGTTTTTTGTCTGTTACAGCAAATATGCGTTCTGTAAGTCACTTGTCCATTTTTCTTCTTTGAGAAAAATGAAGACTGCATATTACAGATTTTTAGATTTCATTGAAGTCCCTCCTACTTTTGCAACAAATAGACTTATTTCAGTGTAGCCAATTAAATATTTTGGTTTAAACTGTATTTGCATAAAACAGTATCAACAGCTGACCAGACGTTCACACTGACTAACAGCCAGACAGCAGCGTGCTGCAGGAGAACCACAGACTTTGAATAACGACCCACATTAGCATTCCTGCCACAGTCTCCTTCTAATCTAACTTACAAACATCAACATATCTCGTCCTGCACCTCAGGGGTTTGCCATTAGGAAGAGTCCACCACAGCCGGGCTTTCTCTGCATTAGCTGGCTGAACAAAACCTAAAACTCCAATCAGAGACAGCAGACATCACAAAAGTGGCTGTTAACTTTTTTTTTTTTTTTTCAACACTTTAACTCAGACTTCATCAGTCTCTTTGTGCACTTCAATAAGAAGGGGTGTTTGGCTGAGTTTGGTGACATTATTAACATGTAGCTCAGCAGCTTGAATATCCAGTGTATTTCCTAAGATAAGATTTAAAATAGTTCATAAATAGCATATCGTCAGGAAAAGAATATCTGAAAGCATGCTTTTTTCTTTTTTTTTAACAGCTGTGTAAATCTGAAACTCTGATGTCACTTGTCAGTACACTCCCGCGTTGAAGCCTCGATTTTGGCATTATGGTCATTGCCATTTTGTTTTTTGAAACGACTGATCACCACATTTGGAAGAGGGGGCGGAGCTGCTGAGGACACACATTCTACACACATTCATTCTTCACCGGCTACTATCACTAAAAAGCCGAAAAAACTTGATTATGCATGACTTCAAAAGTTTAAACGAGAGAGTTGTATAAAAGTTACCTCAGTACAGTTATCATGAAAGTAAAAATTAGCTATAAAGAATAACCACGTTATGTTCAAGGCTATTAGCATGTGTAACTCTGCTGTGAAGTTGGACATTTTAATCTGGGGCTCTATGAGGACTGACTCGCTTTTGGCACCAGCCTCAAGTGGCTATCGGGGGAACTGTAGTTTTTGGTCCTTCTGTGTCTACTTCATTTTTCAGCCCTGGAGGTTGCTACTTGCTTCCCTAAGACCAGGTTGTCAAACAAACAACTTAACATTCACGAGAGAAGAGAGTACAGCTAAAGTGAGTTTGAAGACTAGATAGATAATTAGTTAGCTGACACACCTTCAAGTAAACCTTTGGACTGTTTAGATATTGGTTTGGTTTTACTTTTCAGTACCACTGCAAGCTGTCGACTTGCAGTGGTACTGAAGAGTCGGCTCATGGCTTGTTACTGCACCTGTAGCACAAGCTTGTTTGTCAAGCCTGCCAGCCGCTGTCAATCAAACACTGACATGCCCCTCAAGTGGCTGAGAGAGGAAGATCATTTCTGATCCTTTTTTCATGTTAAAAAAAACCCGTAACAAAGGAAATATTCACAGCCTTAACATATTTGGCTACAAAAGGAAATGACTTCATGGGATTTCCGTTGGACTTTAGTTTTCAAATGTCGTAAAGGACTAGCTTCAGAGATTTATTCATCTCACAGATCTCATCCTTAACCTTTCACATCCTCTGTGCCTTTTCGTAGCAAACTCCCCAGAGGCTTTTAGATGGTTTGGATTGTTCCATTTTTACTTTGTCATTTCAGTGTTTTCTCTCTACTCATATTTATCTGTTTTCGATATTGCCCACCTATTCATCATTCTTCGTCTGCGCTGAAATGCCACTGGAGGAAGCGCCATTAAAGGGGAAATGGAGGTTGAATATGTCTCGACTACGTCTCTGCAATCAATATGTCTTTGAACAGATGGGCTTATCAATAGACGGTGGCTGGAGCAAATCGGTGGTGCTGGCTGTGTTGTGGAGGAGGACCTGTAGAGACAACACACATGCAGCTAGTGTAAATGCCAGCCTCCATTTAGCTCAGTATCCACTGTGTGTATCTCTCTGTGTGAATTTCTGGTTGCTCATCGAAACGGCACTGACCTGTTTGATTTGGAGGTCGCTGGTCAAAAGGGCAAATGAAGACATCAGTCAGTCAAAGAAAAAGAACATCTGGGTTTCTTTTCCTCTGCTTTCACTGGAACTCCTTTTTATTTTAGCTCAGTGTTTGCTTGTGGCTGTTTCCACACCCTTCTTCATTGAGAGTAACCACAGTACTGCGGCCACACACACACACACACACATAGGGCTCGCACACCAGGAGGCTGCGTCCTGCTAAATGTCATGCCTTTAAACTGATGTGAGGATGTCACTTGTGGTCAACATCTGGACAGGAGATAGTGCACAGTGTGTATCTTCTCTTATTTCCCTTTATGGTTCAGTGAGCTGAGGGTGATACATTTACTCATTTCGTTTGCTCAAGGTGTATTGAAATTGTGCTGCAATGTGTCTCCACATACAGCGGATCCTTTTTCTTACTGATACGAGACATTTCCCTTACTCTACTCTATCTGTATAACACACCGCCCCAGCCATGGGATAAGGAAGTGAGCGGAAGACTTGGGGGTTATTGGCTGTGGTGATTGCAGCTGGATGTGCCTCGCCGCATTAAGCTCAGTACCTTAGCCAGCATATAACTGTAGCCAGGAGCACGGAAGAAGCCTGGAAGCCAGTGCTGCAGTGTACACGACACAACTGCATCAAATCACAGGCCGGCTTTTGTCCCTGTAGCCAATCAAAGGGGGTAGAGAGAGAAAAGAGACAATGAAACAGAAGCAGGGGGAGGCTGTGCATGGTGGGAGGTTTTCATGTAACACTGCCATGTTTCATGCATCTCTTAGAAAATTATAAGAGTCAAATATAAGTCTCTAAGGGATCCGTAATGTTCTGCCATGGTTGTAGTTTCAGTTTAATGTGAATTTTTTACGGTGTTTGGCATTATGACTGCATTATTTCTGGATCTTGTGTCAGTGGCATCATTTTGTGAAAGCCAAAGAATGTTTTCCTCAATCCCTCTCAAAAACTGCCTTTTTGAGAGTGACATGCACTCTCAAGACTTCAATAATTTTTGCCAAGGATTAAAATAAGGCAGATGCAGGCAGAATAATGACACTCTTTCTTACCTTAATGCTTCCTAGAGGCTCATAAGAAAGGTGAGTAACATGGGTGTTGCGTGTCAGAGAAAACCAACAAAAACTCTTCTTAATACCCCTTGCATCTCTAACAGTAGAGATACCATATGTTCCCCTCCCGCCTTTTAACCCAACCCCATAAGCGGCGGAGTCACTCCCTGCTAATGACAATGTCGACATTGCATCAGAGACTGACAGTAGTTGTGCATCCTTCCCACATTCCTGTAGCTGGAGTGCTGGAAAGATGTCCCCGTATCCTGTTCGCTCACGGATACAGGAGCCAGAAACACCATCTCCTGTGGCCAGTCAGGTTGCATGTCTTCATTGGCGAGATGGGGTGGCAAAGCCTCCCCAGGAGATGTGTGGCCCCAAGCTTGAGGTCATCATCGTTGGCGCGAAGGTCCTCGCTGAGGTCAACATTCAGTGCCAGAGGTCGGGTGTAGATTGAAGCCGTTGGAGGGAGACCACTGGGGCTGTTCTGCTCGAGTTTGACATGTAACTGCGTGTTTGTGTGTGTGTGTGTGTGTGTACTCTTGTGTGCATGAATTATCTCTACAGGCGGCGCAGAGTGGCGGACACAAGACTCTTCTGTACGGACATGCCATCCTGCTGCGGCATTCCTTCAGCTCTATGGTAGGAGATTGCACACAATCGCCATCATAAAAACAATATATTCAACCTGATTGGCAGGATTTAGGCACCATGAGTGATTTAAGGACGTGACATAATGCCACATGAATGCCAGAGGAGTGTGTGTGTGTGTGTTGTGATGGCTCTGTCCCGTGTGTGTTGACCACAGTACCTGGCCTGTTTGAAGACATCAAGGTCACAGACGGATAAGCTGTCCTTTGATGTCGGCCTGCAGGAGGATTCAACAGGTGAGTGAACACCTGTGGCACGGTTTTACTTTCATCCGCCTCTTTCTCTTTTTCATTCTCCTTTGCTCTGTCACTCTTTGTCTGTCTGTTATTGTTTCATTCTCCCCGTCTCTCTCTCTCCTTCTCTCTCATGCCTCTCTGCCTTCAAGCCCCTCTTTTTATCTCTCTCTCTCTCTCTCTCCCTGCACCTTATTCATTCACGAACATGTTTTTTCAGCATCTTGGTTAATATTCCCTGCGGAGAACTGTACACACAGTGCTGATTACATCTCTGCTGCACATTTGATAGTCTTGTCGTGGTATCCTGATACCTGGACCTTCCATTTGCATTTCATGCACCACGCAAAGAGATTGCTGCCATGGTGCATCCACATGTGTCCAGATTCTCATTCGTGCCTTCTCTCTCCTTGTTGCATTATTAGTAATTACAGATGACATTGTGGCAGTGGCAATGTCATGATCTCAGAACGATTCCACTCTGTTGGTTTGTTTAAATTAAAAACTAAACTAAATTCAGGCTGTGTGTGTGTTTTTGTATCACTGTAGGTGAGGCCTGTTGGTGGACGATCCACCCGGCCTCCAAACAGAGATCTGAAGGAGAGAAAGTGCGGATTGGTGATGACCTCATCCTCGTCAGCTTGTCCTCAGAGCGATACCTTGTAAGTTTATTGTTAGCTGTTTATCCCTTGAAGCTGTAGCTTGTGTGTGTGTGTGTGTCTGTGTGTGTGTGTGTGTTTGCATCGTGTAGAGGTCTGAGTAGAAGCACATCATCTCTGCTTCCCCTGATGTGACAAAATTTCAGATTATCCCAATCCGGTTACTATACACTGCTCTCTCCACCTGACCTTTCTCCTGCAGGAAGCTTAATGTTAAAAGCGTCATTTTTTTCCTCCTGGATGACTGTGAGACTGCCAACATTTACATTCAGCAACATTTGATCTGCACTGGGCATGTCTACTCTGGTGGATTATGATTCAGACTGCTGCTGGCGCCTTTTCAAATGAGCTTCTGCTGGTCTCATCCTCGTCATATCGCATTGCCATGATTATATTCCTGTTGCACTTCTGAACTGACCTTTTCAGCAGAATGACTTCTTACTGTCAGACCTTCCTGCCCTTTAAGCTTAGCTTCAGAGCCCTATGTTATGCTAACCCTGAGAAAATTGTCCCCTGAGATCCATGAAGTTGGTGACAGAAGCCAGGCGGTGTTTACTCCCCCACAGCAGCAGGGGCACGACCAGATGACCACTGTCGCTTTACAGCCATTAATGTCAATCTGGTACTTTGCCCGCACTGTCGCCCACTCAGTGTTACCATAAAACAGCGCCTAAGGGCTGCAGAGGGACTCTGGGGAAGGAGGATGATTGGGACACAGCTGCCACAAAATTTGTTTTTGGGAGTCTGACACACAGAAATTACAAAAAACACACTCATGTCCTGTACATAGAAACTCACTCACAAACACACATTAAAAGAACTACAGACACCCAGACGGTCTAAATCCCCAAACTCTTGCGCAATCTGTCAGTCAGTTTTCAGGCTACAGTTTTCTTCTGGATCAGTGATTACAGAGTTTAAAATTTGGCTGAAGTCTAGAGTGCCTGAAAAGTCAACATTTGATTATGACTGAATGTTTTCGGAGATTCAGTTTGGATCATTCTACGGAGGCCACATTTGCCTGCTAGAGTGTATCTCCTCTAGATTTATTAGCAGCGACCAGCAGCTCTGTAGGTCGCTCTTTCGGTCGGTTGGTCCACAAAATTTCTCCACTCTTTGACGGCCACATTTTTAAACCTTGACATGGAGGTGAAATGTGTGGGTGGGTGTGTGTGTGTGTGTGTGTGCCGGTGTGTGTTTGTGTTCAAGCCATTTGGTTAAAAGTAGGAGGGGTGTCAGTGGGAGTGGCCTATTGCAAATAGACGCATTACTTCCAAATTGATTCACTTACTTGCTCAAGATTTAGTGGGTTGGCGTGAGCGAAAGGACAGCTGATTAACTGTTTGGGCCAACTTGTAAAAGGGGGCGTGGCAGTGGGAGTGGCCTGTAACAAAAAGGTGTATTACCTACAGACGGATTTATGTAACATGGCCAAACTTTGCAGAAACTCTCTCACATAAAAACTTTGATTAGTCATGGCTTGTCCCACCCCTATGCTTTAGCCCCACCCCCCTCTACTTACATGTGATGCTAAAGCTAAGGGTACTGTACCATTTTTTAGCTACTGGTCAAAGCAATTATAGATTTGTGCTTTTTACACACAAAAAAGTTTAATGTAGTTCTATTCATTGTGATGAATTATTTCATTCTGCAGACCAGTGAATTAGACCTGCGCAGGTAAAATGATTTATTACAGTAAAAGAAAGAAACTGCGTCCCTGCACTTTTGCTAGTGTGTACAGTATGTGCACAAATAAGGAAATGCAGCTTATGATTGTTTCTTCTTTCCTGCAGCACTTATCTATCTCCAATGGCAACATCCAAGTGGATGCTTCTTTCATGCAAACCCTGTGGAATGTCCATCCCATCTGCTCTGGTAGCAACATAGAAGAAGGTAGAGACTTCACACTCAACCCCCAGCCTTCATGAGGTCTTCGTGTTTTTTCCAATTTTGAAAACTCTATGATGCGAAAGAAGAATAAATAGTTAAATATTCAAAAGGAAGTAAATACTTGAATATGTCTAGATAGGTGCAAGTCAAGGAAAGGTCCTCCAACATTCAAAACACTTTTCTGTGTTTTTGAATCAAATGAATGTGGCTGTGTCACAACAGTAACATATTACACTTTTTTTTTTTACTCTGTTGATACAATTTTTTTTCAGCTGTGATCATTCCAAGCAATGGTGGGCTGCTTGTCATGTTAGAATTGCTGGGGTTTGAAATAATCTTACCATGGATTTTTTAATATTTTTAGAGTAAAAAAAAAAATCCAAATGCAGATGTGATCCCTAAGTTTATGCCCCTGTCAACAAGCATTTACAGTGGAGGAACAGCGACATAGAATGTCTGATGTCACCATATTTAAATCTTCTTTCCTTTCTCCTCCAATAGGCTACTTGTTGGGAGGCCATGTGATGCGGCTCTTCCACGGACATGACGAGGTGGTGGCCATCCCAGGATCAGACCAGAGTGAGGAGCAGCAGAGGTGTGAAACACAGCAAGCCTTGAACAAACTAGTTTACCCTGCAGCACTGGGGGTCATACATTAGTAATGACAAAGAAGTAATGTAGCACATGAGAAGCTCACTGACCTGTGAGTTACCTACAGTTCCTCAGCTCCCACTTCACTTCATAAAAATGCATCTGACCAGCATGACACTTGGTCCTCTGGGGAGCCAAAATGGCGGCCATGTTATTTTTATCTACAGTGTGACTGCTTGGTGCCCGCACAGATGAGGGAGGCCACAGAAAAATGGCACACTGGGCTTGAAGTGGGTCAAAAAAGCGGGCAAGGCCCATTCACATTGTGCCAGGTGCAGGAAGATGTGTCTTCCTCCAGGGCACGAACACACACGCAGGGTCTATTTTTAGAACACAGCATGGCAAATATGGAGGCGGGATTATTTATTAATATCCATTTTTTCTTTTCTCCTTCTGTTGTCCTTGAAATCCGACAGACAGAGCAAGCTTTTGAGAGGTCTTACATTTTTCTGCAGCCGATCAAACACACTCCAAGCTGTCATGGGGGGGGGGGATGAGCGATTTCTTTTATCTTTGGACCCAGTCACCCATATCACTGATAGACAGTGTAGCTGTAGGTTATCAGGGCGCACATGTCTTGGTTTGAAGGATGCGATGCTGCAGTCAGCAGAGTAAATACAGCCCATGCTTGCTTGTGTGTGTGCTTATGTGTCTGAGTCCAGCATCCTCCCAGTGACTATCAGTGTGACAAATGAGAGGAAAGAGGTGGTGTTCCTCTAAGCCAGGATGAATGACCTTGACAGCATCATTGGTGGCTAGACATTGAAAGCATCTTGCAGACAGACCACCCACTCATGCTTCTCTGGCTTCCCCCAGGACTGTCAACTATGAGACGGGTAAAGCTGGTGCCAAGGCCAGGTCCTTGTGGAGGCTGGAGCCACTTCGAATCAGGTGGGTTGTGTTTTGCACAATCTGTTATCTATTCCTTTTCTTCCTGGTCCTCATTACCTTTTTTTAAAAAAAAAACTGTTTATTCTTTTTTTCGCTTTTGATAATGTTGCTATTTGTAAATCCCACCCGTTTCTTTGTATCTGCTATTCCCTCTTTCTTTTTTTCTCTCCTCACCCATTTATCCTTTCCTCCTGCTCCCTACCTTTGATTTAATGCTGCACTGTGGCCTCTCAGTCTCTTTTTTCCTCTGTCTTACTCCCTCCCTCTCTCCCTTTTTCTTTCAAGTCTTCAAACCTGGCTGTTTTACAGACTCACAGGGATGCAGCCTTTCCTTTTTCCATCACACTTCCAGTGCCAAATATGATTTTTGTCACATCTGTCATCTTTTTGACCCTGGTTTGTTTTGAATTTCCTGAACAGAAAACACGTGCATAATTAGAGAAATGTTTTCAGCTATTTGCTAATTATTCTGCCACATGGCATGCTAGATAATTAACAGCTGGCAGCAATGTTTAGATCAACTAATTAGCCAATATTAAGCTTCCAGGGTTTATGAAAGGCAACTTTTTCTCCTTGTATGTCTAAATGTGTGCTGCATTTTAATGTGTGGGTGTGACCTTTACAGTTGGAGTGGAAGCCACATCCGCTGGGGTCAGCCCTTTCGACTGCGGCACCTGACCACCGGTCACTACCTGGCCCTGACTGATGACAAGGGGTTAGTGCTGCAGGACAGAGAGAGGTCTGACACCATCGCCACCGCCTTCTGCTTCAGAGCCTCCAAGGTTAGGACTCACACACACACACACGGATATAAGGGCAAAAGTTGTATGCACTTGACTTCCTGCTGTTTTACAAGGTGACCTGTGTCACATGGACTCAACAAAACACTTCCTTATTAAACACTGCTGTAAAGGAGTTATGAAGGATCACCTCTAAATCATTAGAAATGAACCGCCCACTCCCCATGGACAGGAAAATTACCAGTTTTTGAAGGACAATGGAAATTATTGGACCAGTGAAATCTGCGTGATAGAGGTTAATTAAGAGGAACTTGCAGACTGAGTGAACCGACCATTTAGCCTTTCTCTGTATAATGGAGATTCTAGATATGGCCGGTGATTTGGAGCCAATTAGTGACCCTTCTAATGTTTTTTTTCAAACACACACTTATAAATGAAGTCATTCATCATAAAGTCCTGCTGATTTTGGATTGCTGTTTCATTTGATCCTAATAGCAACACAAGGACAATCATCTCTGTGGCAGATAGAGCCATAAACAGCAGATGAAGCTGACATTTGGTTGGCGGTTGATTAAGAACAAATTTGCATGCTGTACGTCTGCATGTTTTATGCACGTTTTATGATTGCGCTAGCGTGCTCATACGCTTCACACTGACAGCTTTTGACATGTTCATTTCCTTCCCCTTCTGCAGGAGAAGCTGGAGCAGAGCCCCAAGCGGGACATCGAGGGTATGGGGGTGGCCGAGATTAAATATGGGGACTCGCTCTGCTTCATCATGCACGTGGCCACGAGTCTCTGGCTCTCCTACCAGGCACCTGATGTCAAATCTGCCCGTCTGGGTCCCCTCAAGAGACGAGTAAGTGAAGACAAATGCAAGCCCACGCCGGCCTGTCTACACATGCAAAGCACATACAGTGAAAAAACAAATTAGGATATAAATGAGATTCCTCAAACTGGATGATTGTTTTGATAGTAATGAGTTGATTAAGTTAGGATTATTATCTGTTAGTTCAGGTCTCTGCCTTGACTAAATATAAATCTTGTCCCTTAGCTACTGTGGCAGAATTGATGGAGGTGTATGGGTAATAATATGCGTGACAGTGTGTCCTCTATGTGTCAGCTCCTGTGTTCCAGACAGGCTGAGGATGTCTACAGACTTTCTCTCCATTAAATGGCATTTTTTGGTTCCTTTCCCTTTTTTTTCCTCATGTACTGTCTCATTACAGTCAGTGTCTCACACTCTTTCTTCTCCTGTCCTCTCAAGGCGTGCCTACATTCTGAAGGTCACATGGATGACGGGTTGACCCTGCAGCGCTGTCAACATGAGGAGTCGCGCGCTGCTCGAATCATCCGCAACACTACGCTGCTCTTTAACCGATTCATCAGGTATGCTAAACATTGCAGCACAACACTGCTGTCTCTCACTAGTGCAGGCAGTGACGTGATTGCACAAATTGCCCAATTAAGCCAAATTACAGTCCACATTTGTCTTGGGCCACTTTATTAGGCTAATTTGCACAATGTCCTGTCACTGGTACACGTTACATAAGCGCCACTCTGATGATGGCAGAGCATAATTAATAGAGATGAAACAGTCCCCAACAGCGCCACATTACCAAATCACAGATGAGGCCTTCAAAACAGACACCTCAAAGCCCCACAGACCCTCATACAATCCACACAAATCGTGATGTAACGTCCCTCCAGACTGCAAGCGCCCCCAGTGGAGCGTTACACTCTGAGCTTGTGAGTTTTTAGCTGGGTGGGACTCCAAAGCCCCAGACAGCTCGCTCAGTGTTCCAGTCATGCGTTTCCAAGTGGCAAACATTACAGCAGCGTCACGGCTATGCACAGCCAGCTGTGAAAAAGGAAGCCATGGAGCACAAAAGTGGATGCTTCCAGCACCCTTATTTGTTATCCAGCCGGCTGCTGTCCCCCAGGTCGGGCCAGGGGGCACAAACGGCTGAAACATGTGAGAGTCTGTCAGCCTTCCCCCGCGGCTGTGACACATACATCTCCCTGCACCCCTCCCACGTGTACTACAGGAGCTATTTTTAGCCCACCAGCGGAAATCAGCATTTCAGCATGGATGAACCTGTGGGCTAAACATTGTGTTAGTCATCACAGCCTCTCCTCAAGTCTGCTCAGGCTTCAGTTAGAGCGTCTCTGTGAGGAGGTTAATGCATTTGTGATAAATGGGTGTGTTTTGAAAACTAAACATGATCACAAACTATCGTGTCTGAATTGGTCTTTTTTGTGAGTGTTGACGTCTCTTTGCTCTCTCTGTGTGCCCCCTCCCAGAGACCTGGATTGTCTGGGTGTTAAGAACAGGGCACTCGTCTCGCTGCCTATTGAGGAAGTACTCCAAACCCTCAATGACCTCATCGCCTATTTCCAGCTCCCTGATGTTGAGCTCGAGCACGAAGAGAGGCAGATCAAGCTGCGCTCACTCAATAACCGGCAGAACCTTTTCAAACAGGAAGTGAGTTTCACCATAAAGGAAGGCGTAGCAAAGCAGCAGTCCAAGAACTATCAATTAATAACTCCACGAGCTGTTCCGCAGTGCAGAGAAATATTAAAACCTCCCTTGAGAAAAGAGTCTGACTTGTGATTGAGGCAATTTTAGTAAGTGGCTGCACATATGAGCGAGCTGGGAGCAGCGGCAAACTTGCAGCAGACAAAGTGTGTGAGAGGCTAATGCAATTGATTCTTTGTGGCGTGTGTGAATGCCATCATGTATTCGGAGGAACTGCATTTAAAGGCGTCAGCAGTTTTTGGTGCTATGAGTTGTCCCGAGGCTGGCCCGAGTGCACTGAAGCTTTCCGCTAAGCCTCTAGGACCTAAATTGCTCTCATCAATTATGAAATGTCAGCTGCCTCACTGATGGGGCCCTGCGATGTCAACCATCCAGAGTCCCCTTAACTCTATCAGGATTCAACAGCGTGTATCCTCAAGCCATCATATATGTGTGAATTAACTCAATAACTAATTTTTTTTAACTCATTAGCTCATTTTTGGTACATATTTCAGCAATTAATCTCCCATCTTATTTATCTGTCATACTTCGATAATTTACCAAAATAGCACATTTCCATCCCGCCCCTAATTTATTACATATATTACATTTAGAAGGTCAATTTGTCACTGTAGGCAGCTTACTCATGATTTTTCCTGGTGTTATAAATCAACCCAATTTCCATTTTGTCTTCTCACAGCCTCCAGTTAGCATATCTGATCA
>JAQLOL010000007.1:17504337-17523634 GCA_029783665.1 Naso thynnoides | reverse complement strand
AGTGAAGAGAATCTTCCTTCAGCCGCTTGGGGAGACGAGAGCGGAGAGATGAGAGATGAGAGAAAACACATTGGTGATAAAACCAAATCTTTCACCTGATTATACACATAGACACATGCATACATGCACAACACAATCATGAACACACACACACACACACACACACACACACACATACACACACACAGGAACAAAAACCATTTCAATCACAGCACTCAATAACCAAGTTGCCACAACAGTATAAATGCAAACAAGTTGTATCTAATTTTCTGTCTAAAGTACCACTCTGTGTAAGGGACCGGCAATCAAGTTACAGATAGCAAATTATTACTTAACTGGTAGAAAATAAATTCTGCTTTGTGGAAAGCAGTGTGTTATTTGAAACTGCTGCTCACAGTTTAATACTTGTATTATTTATTGGCGAATTTCTCCATTCATGGCAGCACTTTTTTCCTATACATGCCATTTCCTTCCTGGTAGTAAATCGAGACGCACATTTTCATTTAATTGCCTGGACAGGGACTAACTAATGTGCAGCAGGGTGTTTTATTACTTCCTAAAACCCCTCTAAGATTCAAGCCATCACCACACCGTCCCCATCTATTCTTGAAAGCAATGCTGGCAACAAGAAGGGACCAAATTGCACATGGTTAAATTTGAGCTGAAATATGTGTTGCTGACTGCAGATGCTGAAAGGCAATCTCAGCTGGTGTGACCCTGAAGTGAAGCATATAAGACCACCACATTGATCTCCAAGGCGCAATTCAGGATGAAAATAGAAGAGTTTGTATTTTTCCTTAAAAGAGTGCTTCGAGTGGTGGTGTCCGTGATCTCTGCAGGGTGTGTGTGACAGATGATTGATTAGAAGGCTTGTTTGTGGTGGCAGCTGCTGTTGAGGAGCATCACATCCACTTCAGTAACAGCTGGAGGCTTCAGAAAGTGAAGGGAAGTGGTGGAATGATTTAAAATTCTCTAACTGACTGAAAGCGTTTCTTCTTTACATCATTTTGTTATTATTTTTGTTGGTAGTTAGTGTTAAATCTTTTTTTCTTTCTTTCCTATTGAGGATGTTAAATTTATTTATCGTAAGTAGCTCTTGCATTGGACGATTTCTCCCTAAAACATCTTGCTCTTATGATGTCATTTGGAGCAGTGGTGTTCAAAAGATTGGAGCCACGGTATCAAGATTGCACCGTAAGAGTAAGTAAGCAAGTAAGCAGCCTTTAAAGATGAGCTGAAATGCCTTTTCCAGAGCGTCCAGTGCCGTGTTGTGACATATTCGCTATTCAGACAATTAAGCAACCAATCAGTGAACTGATAGGGGCGGGACATAAGTTGGAGAAATCTGATTGAAATGTTGTTGGCAAGTTCGACCAATGATTCTTCCAATAATGGCTCGAGTCAACGATGACATCAGAGACGTAGGAGATTTTCTTTACATGAAAGATGGAAGCGGCAGACTTTCATGTAAAAATATGAAATAATTCATTTTTTTGTAAGTTTTTTGTGGTACATTTTTTTAAATTTGACTACAGTATGAGCAGGGATATGGTCCAAAAAGGGTGAAAACACATTTTTGACTTAAAGGCCCATAGGGCAGGAGCCTTTCTCTTGTTTCTCTGCAGTGTGAGGCGGCTTGATGTATGAATACACCCCCTGGACATGACACTAGTATGTTGCAGGAACTTACCCCCAATCCAACCCTTGATGCCAAGTGCCAAGAGAGATATCAGGTACCATTTTTATAGTCTTTGGTATGACTGGGCCAGAAATCAAACCCCGACCTCCCAATCTAAGGGCAGACACGCTAACCACAAGGTCACTAAACTGCCTATAGCTGCTGGGTTAAAATAAACTGTCAGTCATTTTGTCATACTCCCTTTTATTTGGCATCCAATAACTAATTAACAAGTAAAGAAAAATGAATACTTAAACATCCTCCAGCCTTAAAAAAAAAAGAATTACCACAAATAACAACAACCATCCTTGCTGAAAATATATTTGGCATGTACTTTGAGAGCTTACTTTGGGGCAGGATTTATGACCTATACTGCTGCCAGCCACCAGGGGGGCAATCAGGATGTTTTGGCTTCACTTCGGGAGAGCTGTCAATATGTCTGTCTTTTTTGTAATGATATATCTTCTGATGCAAAGCCAGGGCACATCATCAGTGATGTTTCCTGAGGCCATTGGGTGTTTCGGGTCTCTCGAATATCAGACACCCTCTCTCAGGTGACCTAGCTGAGGTTGATCAAGCCTCAGCTTGTGCCCTGGCAGCACAGTCCCATAGATCCGCTCTCTTTATCCAGAGCCACCTAGAGGCTTTCTCTGCAGCCTCTCTGCTGTTAAAGATGGCCCTCTTCCTCTTTTCGCTGTGATTCTGAGTGCTGAGTGTAGGTCCTGCAGAGGGACTGTCCGGCAAAGCCTCTGCACCCTACCTCTGCAGGCAAGCACCTTGCCTTCCAGCCTTGTCTGTGACAGTTGCTGACTAGGTTTTGGTACTTCTCCCTCTTCCACTCAAAGGCCTCCTCCATCTGCTCTTCCCATGGCACAGTGAGCTCCAGCATGACAACATTCTTTGTTGCTTCTGATGCCAGAATGATGTCGGGTCTGAGGGTGGTATTGGTGACATGCTGGGGGAACTTGAGTTGCCTGCCTAGGTCCACTGTCGGCTGCCAGTCCTGAGCAGTGTAGAGAAGCCCTGATGTTCCTTTAGATGTTGTTCTTGGCTTCTCTCCAGCCCTGATGAAGCTGATGGTTTTCTTCATGGGTTTGGACCTTCGACAGGTGGTGATAGCACTACAGATGCTCTCTGCAATTGTCTTGAGCACCTGGTCAATGTCACCAGAGGTATTGGCCTTCCCCCAGAGCTTTCAGGCAGCAATTCAATATGTGCTCAAGGGTCCCCTTCCTCTGGCAAAGGGGGCATGATGGTGAATTGGCCAAGCCCCAGCAATGCAGGTTGGATGGGCTGGGGAGAGCATCGTAGACAGCCTGGACGAGGAACTTGATGCGGTGTTGCTCTGCCCACCAGAGGTCAATCCATGAATCTTCCTCTCCACAACTTGCTTCCATCCACTCCAGGCACCTTGCTGTCTCATCCCTACTGCTCTACTGGACCTCTCCTCCTCCACAGCTGCTCTCTCTTATACAGTAATTGAACTGTGCGTAGTGTGAAATGCTATTGTCAACATGCTAATAATGTCTACCATATTCACTACTAAATTAACATGTTAACATGTATGTAACAGTTGGTGTAAATAAAACTTTGTGTAAGAGTGTTTGCTAGACGGCCGGTCAGAGTAAAGATGTCATGTTATATCCTGCTCTGTTACTCCAGCTGAAACTTCTCCCTTTGCATCATCTTGCTCAGTAAAACCCTGCAAATACAGAAGGTAGTAAAAAGAAAGTAAAAGGAACAGAGAAGTTGTTATCCTGTCGTGATTAAAGGCTTATCCACCAGAAGCATTTAAAGCTCAGACTTGATGACTTGCCAGAAAGAAATATCGGTGTGTGAGAGCCCAAGAGATGGTGTGTGAACCTTCATACCTGCTGGCTTCCATCAATATAACGCTAGACTGGTCAGATTTAGCTGTTGGGATGAAGTGAGGGGAAAATGCATGAAGGGTGTATTCAAGAGCAGCACAGACAGAGATTGAATGAACAAAGGGCGGTTGATGGTGTGACAGAAAGAGAGTCACGTGCTGGGAAGCATCTTGGCTAAGAGGAAGAAATGTCGCTTCGCATTTTCGAGCAAGCCAGTGCTTTCGCCCGTTCTCTGACACCCACACAAATCTCAGCGGCAGGATCAGTTACTGCTGACTTCACATTCTGCTGATTCCCCACCCATCAAACACACACACACACACACACACACACACACACACACACACACACACACACACACACACACACCCTTGCATTGATTGACAGCCTGGTGTCAAATAGTCTTTGGAAAACCAACACATCAAATCAACCATGAAATCAATTTGGTATAAGTGGCTCCATTTTTTAAGGTTTTAAGTTGTTTAATTGATGTCGCGCTCTCCTCTTTGAATTTGTACCTCTAGAACACACTCACAAATATGTGTGCACACCCTCACCAGCACACACACTTTATTGATCCAGTTTTAATGAAGCCTTAAGGGGACCACACAGAAGGGCTGTCCAAACAAATGTCTCCGTTTAACCACAGAAGTGGAATATTGTACTGTACAGAACTATTAATACCTTTTCCACTTCACCACCCTTTGTTACATAACATGGCTTCCTTTCCTCTCTGTCGATAAAGTGCCTTTTCATGAATGAGTTTAAAATCTGGGTTTTCTTTCTCATAGAAAAGAAGCATGTAACTAGTTGAAACAGAGCTGATTACTTGGTCTTTGGATGAGATGGCAGATACACTCATGCAGTCCTATTAGCTTAATTCAAGTCATGCAAGAGACTTTGATGGAGCTGCCTGTCTGTTTTTGTTCAGTGCTTAAGGTCTTATTTGCATCACTGAGCCAGTTTGAAAATGCAGCCTTTAAATTGCATCTCTCATTTTAGTGTTTGCATAAAAATGCAAGTTGAGAGTCTTTGAACATTAGTCTAACAGAGCTTAGTGTTTGGTGTGTGTCTTGATGTGTGTATAAGCATGCATCTGCATCGTTAAGGGGTTAGTGCTGTGAGGAGGGTTTCTGTGTCTTTTTTGTGATCTCAGTTAATGAAAGAAAGGTGAGAGAAGACTTTCCTAATGAAGTCAATGCTATGCAGCAAGGATTCAGCAACGCAGTGGGACTGAACAATTATAGCCAAAATGATTATCCCAATTAATTTGATCAATATTGAGATCATAACTGGGGCTGTGACTTAGAGGGTAAGGCATATCATCCACCTAGCAGAAGACCTGTGCTTCAAGATTTGATTTTTTGCTTTTCTTTTGCTCTCTGTTTGCACTTGTCTACTCTTGCTGCGTACACGCTGTGGGGTGAACGCAGCACTGTGACCCCAAAAGTGCACAAAATGAGCAAGACCATCTAGACCATGGCAGAGCAAGATTTTTTTTAAAAAATGGGCTTTTAACAATTTTCAGTTCATCTTTTTGATTTTATCTCTCAAATTTTCATTTTTTTAATTTACTCTCACATGTTCAGCTGCAGGAGGGGGCTGTTCTCAGGTTTTTTTTAAAGTTTTTGCAAAGGATTTAAAAAAGGAGGGAAAAAAGTCTTATCCGCCACCTAACCAACACCAAACATCAGCAAGACAAAATCAGAGGAGCATTTAGCAAAACAATCACTCCAAATTAAAGCTTGTGTGGACCCATGTTTGCAAACACATTATGAGGCCATGAAATGTCATTCTTGTGTTTACAGCTTGTTCTAAATATAGTGGTTCCAAATATTGTAACTTAAACTATGATGTATGTTTGATGTGATGTGTCCTTTTCATCACTCTTATAGTGATTTGTTGTTTGTCAGGAAGACCATCTCCACACCTGACCTTTTTTTTTTTTTTTAAACAAATTATGAGTTGCACTGAAAATGCCAGATCCACTATCTTTGTACTTTTGGACTACTAGTCAAGACATCACAACCTCTGCTACATAGTTTTGACCACTTTCTTTGTAATCCATTTCTTGCAAGTCCTCCAACTTTGTAAAACTGTAACCAATCACTAGAGAGCATAGTACATGAATGCTTTCTATTCTGTTGGGTAAAAAACATGAATTTAAGTGTGAGTCATCCTGTATCTAATTCCTGTTTAGTCAGTCTCCAGTCACAAGTCATTCACTTTTTTCATGTAAGACATTTTGTAGGTTAGTGCAGCATAAATGATCAGTTTATAAAGTTTCTTGATTGTAAAAATGTTTGACCGACTGACTGACTGACAGAGCGACCTATAGAGCTGCTGGTCGCAACTAGTAATATCTCTTTTACAAAAGGAAATCATCAGTAATCCTCTCCTACCTCTCTATCCAGCCAACTTAAAGGAGCTGATCTCTCAGACAATGGTCAGTTGGGCCCAGGAGTGTCACATCCAGGACCCGCAGCTGGTCCGCAAGATGTTCAGCCTGCTGAGGAGGCAGTATGACAGCATCGGGGAGCTGCTCCGGGCCATGAGGAAGACTTACACCATCAGCGCTGCCTCAGTCCAGGACACCATCAACCTCCTGGCCTCCCTCGGTCAGATCAGATCTCTGCTGTCTGTTCGTATGGGGAAAGAGGAGGAGAAGCTCATGATTGATGGACTTGGGTAGGCTGTAGTTGCATCAGATGAGAGAAAGTCATGTTAAATATGTCTGAGTTGTTGCTCTTATCTTAAATACAAACCATCATGCTTTTAATTTGAAACGCTAATGAAACCCAATGCACCTTTAGTGAATTTTAAGTCTCCATTATGTCTTTTTTGTACTCTCCAGGGACATCATGAACAACAAAGTGTTTTACCAGCACCCCAACCTAATGAGAATACTGGGCATGCATGAGACTGTCATGGAGGTCATGGTCAATGTGCTCGGAGGAGACAAGTCCCAGGTTCAGTGACTTCTACCTGTATATTTATTTCTGCTTACACAGACTGTTAAAGACACGCCCACAGGGTTCACGGCACCACCTTGCCAGAAGTCATGTTGCTTGCTGAGAAAGTTTGTGTTTGGGTCCAGTTTTGTGTGTTATTGTTAGTGTGTGTGAAGCACGGTCACAGGGTGAGCGTGCTGTAATGAAGATGGGGTCCCAATAGGTGGGCTCTTTCCTCAGGCTGACAGCATCAGAGTGTGGGAGGGAGGGAGGGCAGAGAGGGCAGCATGTGGCTGGCTGGTTGTGTGAAGGTGTCGGGCCTTTTAGACGTTAATTAGGGACAAAGACATGCGGGAGACTTTCTAGTAATTTTCCTGGAGGAAGTAATTACAATAAACTCAGTACCTGAGAAGAGAATAAGGCGGCACACTGTCCAAAACCACCTGGTGTCGAATTAGTGTTTATAAGGTGGGTGTGGATTTGTTAGTTAGATGTTCCACTATAAAATAAATTATTATAAATCAGTTAATAAATGTAGGAGACTGTTGCCTGACAAATATTTCAGGTGTAAGCCGACTTGAGCTTTGCAGCAATATTGGTTGAGATAATACCACACTGAAATCCACCCAGGGGACGATGTTTGACTCTAATGTGTCCGTATGTGCCATTCAACAGGAAATTGCCTTTCCCAAGATGGTGGCCAGCTGCTGTCGCTTCTTGTGCTATTTCTGCCGGATCAGCCGTGAGAACCAGAAAGCCATGTTCGACCACCTCAGCTATCTGCTGGAGAACAGCAGCGTGGGGTTAGGTGTGTAAAGCCTCTCTATGTCTCTCCTCAGCTGCTACTCTTTCTGTTATCCATCATGCTACATTAAGATTAGCAGGATGCATACTGATGCTATGCTACAACATTATTTTACTGGGTGAAGACTAAACAGCAGGAGCAGGATTTAACTAAAATGTACAGAAATTAGGACAGATGTGCCAAAATAAGACATAGTCTGACACTTGTTAGGGACAAACACATGTGAAAAAGCCCTTGGATGGATGAAAAATTGCCAGCATCCTCACTGATATGACTGATACATTGTAATCCCCCTTTCTGCCGCATTAGAACTTGTTCTGCTCCTCTGAGCTCATATTTTACCCTCACTCCTCAGAAGATGTGTGTAATTGCGAGTCTGAGTGCCCTCAGTCTACCAACTCACCTCTCATTCTGTTAGAAGATGGCAGTGCAACAGTCTTAAAGAGCACCCAACTGGGGCAAGAGAGTGTCTCCCCTTAATGCGCACAGATATACACCCAGTCACGAACACACACACACACACACACATACACACACACTTCACAGACTGCTCAGTTATGTGGCACTAGGAGCGATAATAAAATTGAAACTCCGGAATAAAATCTTTAATACTCAAATTAAAATTCTGCCAAAAAAAAAAAAAATCAACAACCATGTGTTTTTATGCAAATTGCTACATAAACCCTGAGAAACCCAACATGAGTGTAAGTATTTATTGGTAGAGAAAACTTTCCTTTATTACTAATGTTAACCAGAATAGCTGCCAGTAATATTTTGGAAGGAGTGAAAACGGTGCCCCCTGCTGTTTGCTTCATGAAAACTTGCATGCAGACACAGGCTAATATAGGAGACAATAGAGGAAAAAGTTGACTGCATGAGTTCACTTTGTGTTCTAGCTTCACCAGCTATGAGAGGCTCCACTCCTCTGGACGTGGCTGCTTCCTCTGTGATGGACAACAATGGCCTCGCTCTGGCGCTGGAAGAACCTGATCTGGACAAAGTAAGACAGAGTGCTACCATAGTGTTTACGTGCTTGATGTCAGTAAAAATTGGGGGGATCTTCACATGCATGGACTATGAGCTAACCTATTTTAAATCACCTAGGATGAGTAGATTCAGTCTGATTAGGTATCAGTCCACATGTAACGCTATCTGCCTGCAGGTGGTCACCTATCTGGCAGGCTGTGGTCTCCAGAGTTGTCCGATGCTGCTGGCTAAGGGTTATCCAGACATCGGCTGGAATCCCATTGAAGGGGAGCGTTACCTTTCTTTCTTGCGGTTTGCTGTCTTTGTCAACGGTAAGTTTGTTTGTTTGTTTGTTTGTTTCTTTCTTTCTTTCTTTCTTTCTTTCTGTCTCTCTCTGTGTTTATGCTTTTACTGTATCTGTCTAAACATGTACAAAAAGTTTGAAAGGCTACGTCTACCTGTGTCCTGCCGGACACTTTGGGCAGTGTGTGGTGTGTTTATGTAAGAGCTGCAGAGGGCATATGTGCTGTTTTCTTGCTGACATTAATGAATGATGCTCTTGTTGGTACTCATATGATCTGTTTTCCAGGTGAGAGTGTGGAGGAGAACTCCAGTGTTGTAGTCAAGCTGCTCATCCGTCGTCCGGAGTGTTTTGGACCGGCCCTGAGGGGAGAAGGAGGGAACGGCCTGCTGGCCGCCATGAAAGAAGCCATCAAGATCTCTGAGACACCAGCTTTGGACCTCCCAGGCTCTGTGCACGGCGTCAGCTCTGTCGTGTAAGCCGCAAAGATCAAGCAAAGCTTAGCAAATCAATGCAGAGGACTCAACCTTAAGATCAGCTGCTTATCCTTCTCACCTTTGAGTCTTTGCTCTGATGCCCTTTAAAAATGTTGCTCTTCTTTTCTGCTTCCTCAACTCTTCACTTTCCCACCGTTAGGTCTGCTGATGGTGATGATGAGGAGGAGGTGGTGCACATGGGCAATGCTATCATGTCTTTCTACTCTGCACTCATTGACCTGTTGGGACGCTGTGCCCCAGAGATGCATGTATGTTTGACAGAAACTGAATTAATTTGATGTTCTTATCAGACAGATTTCCCTTTTTTCACCTACTTTTCTCCTCTTCAGCTCATCAACAAGGGGAAAGGTGAAGCTCTGCGTATTCGTGCCATCCTGCGCTCTCTGGTGCCCACTGAAGACCTTGTGGGAATTATAAGCATACCTCTCAAAATGCCCATCATCAACAAAGGTACACTCTACAACACAGGACACTTCCTATTCATTTGCATGCTACTACAGGATATCTAGCTCAAATGAAAGTACATTGGATGTGAAAGTCTGCACACTCAGTGCAAGGCGGAGGTTATTGATTTAGTTTCACCGCTCATGCCTTTTTAATCAGCACAACGCTTTACTGCACACCCCCATAGCTCTGAGTAAGCCTGATCATTTCTATAGCCAGCTGTCTTGCTCTGTTGATTGATCGGCATAAGCATGGTAACACCGGCCTCTTAAATTTGCTGCCCCGAGCTCTGCCACACAGGATCTGTCAGCGGGCAAAGAGAAAAGACAGCAAGGTGTGTTTCCAGCACTGGGAAACTCTCATTTACATACTGCTGCATGCTACCTAATGAATACACATCACTCCCATAATCAGAAAAGACATGCCATTATGTACTGTGGGCTGTTGTCTGTAGATTGTACTGCCTCACGCCTGTGTGGTGTACTTAACATGTTGTGCCTCTCTAAATCTCCCTCAGATGGGTCAGTGACAGAGCCGGACATGTCGGCTAGCTTCTGTCCGGACCACAAGGCCCCCATGGTGCTTTTTTTGGACAGGGTGTACGGCATTGAGGACCAGAGCTTTCTGCTTCACCTGCTTGAAGTGGGCTTCCTTCCTGACCTGAGGGCTGCTACCTCTCTGGATACGGTAGGCAAAGCTGACAGCAGCACCAGAGCGAAGTAACAAATGACCAGCCTCTGCAACGTTAACTTAATCAAGGATTTCTGGATCAATAATTCCCGGCAACCTTTTATACTAATGAGGAGCTCCTCATTAAGCCTTTGCTCTAATATCTCTTTGGTTTGGTAATGTAATAGTCCTCATAAAAGTTTTAGAATTTTAAGTAGATGGACAAAAATCTTTGCAGCACAAACCTGGCTTACTTGACTCTAAAAGGCCAAATCCACAGGGTATGGACTTTTGCTGAAATGAACCTGTCATATTTGATAAAAAGCACAAGAGCACACAAAGGAGTCATTAGAGCACCTGGCCTGCCATGAAATCAGCTGTTTGTGAGCTGGAGTTCCTGTCTGTGTGCAAGATACAGTATGAACAATGCAGTAGTTAATTTGACTCGTGGTGATTCCTTAGACAGCACACAGAGCTCAATATCCCTCAACCCGGCTCTAATTTTAGTCCAAAAGGGTTCAGAATGTCTCTACTGAAACTTAGTAACACTTTTCTTATTGACAGACAAGTGATTCAAGGTTTTTCACGTCAAGGTAGAAAAGTGTTACTAGACTCCCATTTTAGACATCAGACAAAACACAGTGCCGTTCACACGGAGAGATACACTCGCCTGTTTATTTTTTCGCAGCATGTGTGGTGCTCTAAATAGTACCTGGGTACTATTCTAGTGTTGTGTGTTGTCTAATGGTACCATACTCTCTTCAGCTTAGTCTGCCACTGTGTTTTGCAAGATCATGTACATGGTCACAATAAGCTGTTAATTTAAAATGAATTAATTGGGCCAAGACTCACTCTGACAACAAGTTTTGTAGCTATGAATGAATGAATCCTTTATTTTTGTGTCTAATCGCTCCAACACGGCCCAACGCATATGGCACAACTTGGACACCTTTCAAGGAGACATTCTTTCCAGAACCATTACACTGACACAAAACAAAAATAAATACAAAAGATACAAATGTAAAGTAAACAATTCAACACAAAATATTGACAAAATACAATAAATACCTGATACAAATAGAAAATGAACAGATCAACAGATTGGTGTTCAGGATAAAGAGTGAGGGAGAACAGTTAAATAGATAGAAACTAGCCTGCAAGCAGAAGCATTTGCTCAATAATTGTAAATGCTAAAATATTCTTTAAGAGTAGCCGAGAGTCACGCAGTTAGTTAGTGGTAGCCTGACTTAATAAGGTCAGTTATGCAGCAATATCTATGAAAAGTTTGCTAAATTTACCCATCTTAAGCTGCTCCTCATAACAGACCAATCAATGTTGAGTCAGAGAAGAAGTGTAAGGTGACATTTTCGTGTGTTAAATGAAGCAGTGTCACAAGTGTGCCTTGTTTCCACAGGAGGGCCTGTGTACCACAGAGACCGCCCTCGCCATGAACCGCTACATCGGCTCTGCCTTGCTCCCCCTCCTGACCCGCTGTGCCCCCCTCTTTGCCGGCACCGAGCACCATGCCACCCTCATCGACTCCACCCTGCACACCATCTACCGCCTCTCCAAGGGCCGCTCGCTCACCAAGGCCCAGAGAGATGCCATAGAGGAGTGCCTCCTGTCTGTCTGCAAGTAAGGAACGCACAAAACTCTATTAGAGGAGTTAAAAGTTTTCTCTAATTGTGGGCATTTTCACACAAACACTAGATTAACATTTGATCTGCTTTTTAACAAAACTATTCTAGCTCAGGGACCCGTTTCCCTGACTATGCCTATAAATCATGAGACAAAACTGGTTAAAGTCTGAAGATGTTCTGGTTACAGAAAGCCCGGGGCAGCAGCACTCTTATCTCTCTCTCACCTTCTTCTGCAGACACCTCCGTCCCTCCATGCTGCAGCAGCTCCTGCGCCGCCTCGTCTTTGATGTGCCCTTGCTGACTGATTACTGCAAGATGCCTCTCAGAGTGGGCAACAGTTTTCTTCACTTTTCATCCCTTCATCATTCTGTGCCTTGCCTTTATTTTACTTTGCCTGTTGTTCTGCATGCATGCCTCAATTTTAGTTGTTTTCTGCTTCATGATCCGGCTTTACTCTTCCTTTCTTCATAATTTAAAATTCGTTCTTTGTTAGGTCGCTGCTTAGCAACGCTTTATCACCTTAATTTAGAGAAAGGCTCTGCAGCGAGGTCACAACAGCTTATTTCCACCAACTCATTTTAATGGTTACCTTTAATGTCCTTTATGTCTCTCAGGCACACACAGACACACTCAACAGTGTTAATCATCTGGTGTGGAGGCTGAAGGAGGGAAAACAAGGGGATGAAGTGTTGGACTGTGTGATTAAAGGCTTGTCGGCTCTGCTCCTTCATGCTGTCCGTCTGGCAAAACGAGGGAAATGTCAGAGATGTAATAGATTGAGACTGGCCTGTGAAATGGACACATTCTTTCTTGCAAACTTTTTCCATATTTTTTCGGAGTGTGTGAGAGCTGATTTCCTTTGATGCTTTTTGCTATATATGCATGGCTCAGCGCCAGTGTGTTGCAAAGGCTGCATGCTTCTTGCCCTCCAGTTAATGTCTTGTTTACTATTATTTTGCTTATTATTCTGCTTGTCTGAACTTTGCACTTTCTGTGTCCTACAGCTGCTAACCAACCACTATGAGCAGAACTGGAAGTTCTACTGCCTCCCGTCAGGCTGGGGCAGCTACGGCACAGCATCTGAGGATGAACTTCTGCTCACCAAGAAAATCTTCTGGGGAGTATTTGACTCTCTGTCACAGAGGGTGAGGGTTGCTTATGTCTTATGCAAAAGCGTTTTTTTCTTATCTGGGTTATTTGCAATGTCTTGTGTGTAATGTTTGGAACAAAAACTGATGTTTTGCAAGAGAGAGTAATTCCAGAAATGCTTTGAAAAGTCATAACGGTTAAATCAGATTCAACTCATTCTGCATGGTCTTGATTAACATGAGTGTATGCAAAGGATGCACTGGCACAAATGTCTGGAGGTCTGTCTGCGATGCAGAAAGCTGGACTCAGCACATCTCTCTAAATGCATACTCATGAAAGAAGGGTGAGCAGGGGGCAGGCCTGAAAACATCAATATCCCAATATTCATCATTGATCCAAGTCTCTAGCCCGCTCGTTCTCCAGCTTTTAGAATAATTCTTTATTAATGTCTCTGTTTCTTTCCCCTGCACTGAAACACTTAGACTGGAGAGGCTGTATAGCTTTATTGAAGTTCTACCTTAAATGACCAACAAAACAATAACTTTCTACTACTTTTCATAAAAAATACACTACTTCTGAAGAATTTTGAGAGCTTTTTGTATTAACTGTATCTTTCTCTCTCTTTTCATACAGAAATATGACCCAGAGCTATTCAAGATGGCCATGCCTTGCCTCAGTGCCATAGCTGGAGCTTTGCCACCCGACTACGTAGATGCCTCCATAAGTACAACTGTGGAAAAGCCTGTTTCTGTCGATGCTCAGGGCAACTTTGACCCCAAACCCATCAACACTGCTAAGTATGTCCCATTCAAGGTGTGAAAACCCAGTATCAGTCTGAATTATAATGTCATACCTGTAATGACATGCACAGCACAAGACTTGGGTAACACACATTTGCATAAACAAGTTGTATAACTGTCCTTCTCTTTTACCAGCATTGCTCTTCCAGAGAAGCTTGAGCACTTTGCCAACAAATACGCAGAGCATTCCCATGAGAAATGGTCAGCAGAGAAGGTGAGACCACAGATAAGAGCTTACGCTTTAGGAAAATGGATATTGAAAAGTATTTAAGTTGGAGTAAGTATTGTAAGAAAAGGAGAGCGGATGAATAAAAAAAAGGTCTTTTAAGGAAATGCTGCTCAAAAAAAACATAGAGAATGCATTTCAACCATTCAAAGTATTAAAGATGCTGTGTAAATTTCTTTATATGGTCTTTTTTGTAGTATTAACACCGCATCAGTGTATTTTTTTGGAGACGTCTCCATTTTGTTTTAATTTAACAGGTTACTCCAGGCATTCTGACAGCAGTCTCTTTTTGTGCCAACTGCTTAGTCTGCATTGTTGCATCTGTCAAAAGATCCGGCAAGAGCTGATGACAGCAAGAACTGAACGTACCATAACTCTTAAAAACGTTATACGTACTCAATCTTCCAAATCATAAATCACATCCTTAAGCTACTCCGAAGACAGTGAAAATTGCTCTTACCCTCTTAACACCCCTGTGTGCTTGTGCCTTAGGTGCTGCTGGGATGGAAATATGGAGACTGTGTGGATGAGAAGGCCAAGATTCACCCTCAGCTCAGGACCTACAAAGCTCTGACAGAGAAGGTATAAAATGTAAAATGTGAGATTTGAGGAGAAAATTGAAATTTAGGGTGATAAATGTTGAGATCTCTGAGCCAAGTCTTTGTTTCCTATTTCTGTCTCTGGGCTTTAGGAGAAAGAAATTTACAGATGGCCAATCAGAGAGTCCCTGAAGAGTATGCTGGCAATGGGCTGGAGCATCGACAGAACCAAGGATGGAGAAAGCATGTCTCAACAAAGGGAGAGTGAGAAAATGCGAAAAATCTCTCAGGCTTCACAGGTGCAGTGCAGAAAATATGAGACAAACACTAGCATCAAGTGTGCTTGTGCTTCAAAAATCATTCCATCATACTATCAAACCATTAAAGTATGTTGTGAGCAACATGGTTTAAAAAGTATGAATATTTCCCCACAAACCTCTTGTATGATGACAAAAAACTCTGTTTTTGTTGTTGTTGTTGTTGTTTTTCTATTTGGCCAATCAGTTATACATGCAGGTTTATACATGTCTATGAAATAAGCTAATCATCTGGATAATTATTATTTTTATAAACTTGATTTCTTCGTCATATTAAAGTGGAGATTGCTATAAAGTAAATATGATTTAGGAATTGTCAGTGTTGAGGTTGCATTTGTACTCCCACTTGAAAAGCATATACTGAAACTTTCAGCCATTTATCCATTAACATTAGCCAACCTTTTCTGCTGTTAATTTACTGAAAGCTAATGTTAACCGTTAACTGTTACCTTGACTGTTTATTTACAGTTTTTCATTACTTTTTGCTAACTTTTTAAAAAAGAATTATCTTACTCTTTATCTAATAGCATACTTCAAGCTGTTGCAAGTGCTTGTCACTCCTGGAAGCTAACTAGCAACTAGCATAATTTTAACAATTTATTTACAGTACTTTAACTATTTAAACTTTTTGTTTAGTTTTTGACTGTTATTTTAGCTAACAGTTTCAACTGTTTATTTGTTATTATAAGCTATTTCAATTGTTTATTTAACCTGTTATTCTTTTATCTACTGGTAACTCTTTCAGTTGGTTATTTACTGCTTTTCTAAACTAATTAAAGCTTCTGCTGCTATCAGCTCACATTTTCTGTTATTTGGACAATACCACTTGGCAGCACTTACTGTGTGTAGTCGTAAACATTAAGCTCACACAGTTATTTACTGTGAATACAAAGATGATTTTGTACTAATCTCCTTACATAATAGACAGAAAGCCTAAAGACAAAGACTAATCCTTTAACAAATGATAATGAAGCAGAAATCTTGTTATTAAAATGTTAATTTCTAAATGATTCCACAGTGTGTCTCACTGTAAATCTACATCTTTTTTAACATTTCCAGTCAAATGGCTTCAACCCGAGCCCGATTGACACAAGCAACGTGGTGCTATCCAGAGAACTGCAGGTAAGCGACCTCTTGTTTGTTTTGTCAGACACTTGTTTTTTAAACATCAAATGATCTCTTAGTCTGAGTACAAGATGAAAGATAGAATTTCCCAAATGTGATTGAGTAATGTGGACACACTCCTCACTGAGATGAACTCTTTGCACTGTTTGTTTTCGGTTCAAGGGGATGGTGGAGGTGGTGGCTGAAAATTACCATAACATCTGGGCTAAGAAGAAAAAGAGTGAACTTGGAAGCAGAGGTGATTTACCAATGATGGCAATCAGAGTTGACACACATGACATAGTAATACCTGTAAAATAGAGAGGAGGAGATGATTTGCTTTGTTTTTTTGTCAGGCAAGGTGCAGCACAAAGAGCAGGGAGCACAAGCAGATTTAGCCATCTTTTTTAGCTATTTTGTGAACATAAATGCAGGCCAATATGTGGCACAGATGGGTAAAAAGATTTTTTGAAGTAGGAGGAAGAGAAAATTAGAAGGTGTGTCACAGCTGATTTCAATAATGGCCAATTAGATCAGCTCCTTTCATTCTCTTTAAGACTGCTGTGACGCAGCTTATTGTCGATTTCGTTATGGCTGAAGAAGGAGCAGACAGGTGCTACCACCCAAACTTTACACAGGAGTAAACTGACTAACTAGATCAGGAGGTTCAGGCTCGTGATCAGCAAATTTACAATACTGCAAGTAAGCCCTCTATCAATTGGTGAAAAGGTTGCATTCATAATTATTGTTATTATTCATGTAAGTGGAATAAAACATGGAGGACATCCACTAAACCTGCCTGTAGGACTTTATATATTCCATTCATGTCCTCTAAAGCCATGAAAATAATAAGTTCACCTCAGAAATGACACCAAAATTGCAATGCACCAGTGCATCTTAACCGGCACACCCTTTGTTGTGCTGCTCCACCCAGCTCAGCCCAGTGGGATTCATCTCAGTCCATTAAAATAGCAGCTTGGTGCAGGCTTGGAAAAAAGCCACCAGCGCAGTACCAAATTACCAATACGCCTAGACCTGTGCTTAGACTAGCTTTGTGCCAGAACAAAAAGACAGGAGCTTAATATGTGATATAGGTGATTGTGTCTCCAGTTTTTGTGCCTGTGAGCATATGCATGTGTCTGCCTCAGCAGTCTTGAATAAAAAGGTTTCGTTGAGTGATATACCCAATTTATGTCACCATCTGCCTTCACACAGGCACACAGCAGAGAGCCAGGGCTGATCAAGTTTTATTTAACACAGGGTTGTCTGTGGTTTCAGGAGGAGGGACACATCCTCTGTTGGTGCCCTACGACACGCTGACAGCCAAGGAGAAGGCCCGCGATCGAGAGAAGGCCCAGGACCTTTTCCGCTTCCTGCAGATAAATGGCTATAGCATCACAAGGTCAACTATCATGCTGGTCTCTTGAGGAAACTTTATGCTGCCTCATAAATTTTCCTTGCTCTAGTTAGCATTGTCACTAAAGCACAGATGTTATCGTGTTGCAGAGGTTTAAAGGACTTAGAGCAGGATTCTTCGTCCATGGAGAAGAGGTTTGCTTACAAGTTCCTCAAGAAGCTGCTTAAATATGTTGACTCAGCTCAGGAGTTCATCGCTCACTTGGGTATGGTAATTTAACATTTAAGCCTGACTACATGAGATTTAAGTGGACTTGTTACTTACTTTTAAATATGTATTTTTAACCCAGAGGCCATGGCTGCCAGTGGCAAAACAGACAGATCCCCTCATGAACAAGAAATCAAGTTTTTTGCCAAAGTAAGAATGTAAAAATAGAAAAGGATAGCTTTAATACAAATGTTTCATCAACCTGATCTGATCTTGTCATTATTCGTGTCCTCCCTCAGGTTCTCCTTCCTCTCATCGACCAGTACTTCAAGAACCACTCTCTCTACTTCCTCTCCTCCCCCAATAAAAACCTGAGCAGCAGTGGTTACGCCTCCAACAAGGAGAAGGAGATGGTCACCAGGTACAAAATGAAAACATTGTACTTATCTACAACAATATAGCATGACTTAACTATTCTTTACTTACCATCCTAAACTTTTAATAACTTAATTACTCATCTTCTCTCCAATAATGTACTCATTGTACTGATCTGATTTCCTCCCTTTGTCTGTCCGTCACACCTCCAGCCTCTTTTGTAAACTGGCAGCTCTTGTCAGACATAGGATTTCTCTCTTCGGTAAGCTGATTACTGACTGGTCAGCAGTGTGTGTGTTTGTGTGTGTGTTTCTTTGAATTGAGTGCTTGCGGTTTAATTATCTCCTAAGGTGGTGACTTCTCGGTTCTGATGAACTGAAGTCTCTTGTCTTACAGACTAAAACCACAACAAATCCTGAAGCATGTGTCTGTAAAACTGCACTGTGCATGTTTATGGATTATGTTTTAAACAGACAAAATGTAACATGTTTGTTTGTAAGCATTAGAGGTGCTGACTTTGTTCAGAGCCTGGTTTGCTATTTACCACTGTTTTCAGTCTTTATGCTAAACTAATTGCTGCTTGCTGTAGCTTCATTTTTATTGTTTAGCATGAGAGTGGTATCGACGTTCTTATAATTCCTACCAAGAAAACTCTTATATTTCTTGAAAAGATGAACTACTTTTTTAAGTGACAGCAGCTTGGCTGCTGAAATAATGATTATTTACATTTTGAGGCTTGATAGTTTATTTTAGGGCTGGTCCGAAAGCCATTTTTTAGGCTTTGGACACTCCGTGGTGCTACTGAACAAACCTCCGAACTTTCGTTCCCACAGACACCTGTTTAAAAATTAGGAATACTGTAACCCTGTTTGATCTTCTTTCGTAACCAAAAGCTACATTTCATTTAGATCTAATGTGTCATCGCATAACCTAGTATGAATGAAGGAAATACACACAGCCCGCTTACATTAGCCAGTTCAGAAGAGGGGAAGACTTTCCATTTTGTGTTTATTCGAAGAGTGAATTATGGGTCTGGTTTACCAGGCTAATTATCTACAGCTGATATGACCATTACTGAAAGCACTGTATCAGCTGTGGAAATTCTGTGCTCTTAACATCATCCCGTAGTGTGTTGCAACGCTTCATTTCCGCACACAGCAAAGTGGGGACGTCACCAATAAAATAGTATTTTCTGCTCCGTATCAGTTGTGGAGGTCCTTCACATGTTGGAAAACTTATTAACATCATGTCTAGGTTATTTAACATCATCCTGTAGTATAAAATTGAGTCCTATTGCTCTGTTTTCACACAGCAAAGTAGGGACATCAGGAGGAAAGGGGGCTCACCATTTAATTAAAACAATTCTTACCTTTCTGGAACTTTTGCACACTTATTTGTCTAAGTTAAAATGCTATTAATAATCATATGATACATTAAAATGTAAGATAAACCCAACAGGGTTAA
>JAQLOL010000007.1:17471260-17486700 GCA_029783665.1 Naso thynnoides | reverse complement strand
GTGCCAATAATTAGTGTTACACTTTCTTTCTATTTTCCTGCACCCAGAGGCCCCCGCTTAGGGGCCAGTTACAGATGTACTTCCTCAGTTTTGTATTCCTGCATCCACTGACATAAAGACAATAGAAGTCAGATTAGGAGAGGAGCAGCTCACCAAATTAAAGACAAACTGTAAAACAACAGGAATATTTAAATATGAAACAAATATGAACAAAGATTCTGTAACTGCATTGCCTGAAATGTTTATAGGAGCATATTGTAGTTTACTGTTTAACTGCCCAGCTCGTACTACATCACACATCAACAACAGAGTTTACTGGTCTGGTACAGTGTATTATGGGTATTGTAAGTTTTCTACCTTTAAAAAGGGGAATAGTGTAGCACTTTCTTTCTGCTTTCGCAGGTTATGTTGCACCAATTTAAAAAATATTTACATCTTGCTACTGCATACACATCACATTTTATATAAAAATCATCATTATAACATTGGAACACTCCTTTAGATACAGTTTTTAGGTACTTGTACTTTTCTGTTTCCATTTAATGATACTTTATACTTTTGCTCCACTATGTTACAGAGGGAAAATATATTCTTTTTAATCCAGCTACAGTATGGCGATTTTGCAGATACATATTTTACATAAAGAACATATGATCATCTTATAAAAATATTTAAAAGTGTAAAATTATTACGTATGATTATGTGATTCAATGTATAATATTTTATATGTATAGTGGTTTAAGTAGTTAAAGTAAGGTCCACTAAATCAGCTACTGTAGTTAAAGTAAGGTCCACTAAATCAGCTACTGAATCTTTGCCTTTATTGTACAGTTTCTTTGTACAGTTTAAATTTAAGTTTTGAGGATGCCGAGAATGCCTGCGGGCATCAAATCAAGGTTTGCTTTAATGAATAAAAGGAAATTTAATCTTGAGAGCATCTTGAAGGTAAGAGCCAAGAAAATTTACCATATAAGCGGTTTATGGTATGCATTTTAATAATTTCACCTTTGGAAGTCCTCAAGCTCTGCTTATACATTAATACATTGGTGATAATAATAAAATAACAAGTATTATAATTAACTTTCCGCCTGATGAATCTTTCTAGAACCTCTGCTCATTTTCAGGACAAAACTAATACTTCAATAATATGTCTATACTATATCATTTTAAATACAAGTATTTTACTTCTAATGCAGTTCTTTTAAATTGATAGTATTGCTGTTTTTAGAGAACTTAAGTAAAAATCTAATTCATTCATCCAATAGTGGTATTTGTTTTTGTCAGCCAGAGGCTCCTTTAAAATATCTGTAACCACTAGAGGGCTCTCCAGGCTCAAAGATAACCTTAGGCTACTGCAGAACAATTACATATGTCATTCCAGTCGGCTATATCATGAATTACTCCATCTGTAATATTTCCTTTATGCCAAAATAGGAGTTAGATGAAACCCAACCAACTAACCTCATCTCATGGTCGACAGAAAAAGGCTTGGTCTGACAGTAAAAGTCAGAATGAAGGAGAGCACAGGTTTGCGTTTAGCGCATCAAAGTATGCCACAGATTTATTACATGCTGAATTCAGGCTCCATAGAGACCCTAAATGAGTCAGGCTGACCTAGCCATCTGCTCCCAGACAGTAAAATAACATTAACCCTGGTGCTGATGGATGAATGTTACGTAGAAGGCCCTTCTGGGCCCCAGCAGGGTCATTGTGGGTCCCCACAATCTGAGACAGCCTTGATCTCTCAGAGATATTAGACAGGATGGCTGCAGCCTCACAGGGAGGTCATCAGTACGTCTGTGTGATGTAGTGCAGTCTGAGTCACAAGGCCTCCTTTTCTTGTCTTCTCCTAACAGGACTCCAGTCAGATTGAATTATTGAAGGAGATGCTGGACCTGCAGAAGGACATGATTGTAATGATGCTCTCTATTCTTGAAGGTTTACTTTTTGATGGCTCGCTGTAACAATATGAGCTGTGCCAGCAGTATTAGTTTGCAAGGATATTGTCTCTTTTATAACTTTTTTTAAATCAATGTGTTGTTTACTTTTAAAGAAATCAAATATTTCCCAAAGCAGCTTTCCCTCATCTGCTTGTTATTGTGTGTACCGAAAAACTTTGCTTTGGTTTCTGTCTCCATTGCGTCACAGGTAATGTCGTCAATGGAACTATTGGCAAACAGATGGTGGACACTTTGGTGGAATCTTCCAGCAATGTGGAGATGATCCTCAAATTCTTTGACATGTTCCTCAAGTTGAAGGACCTGACTACCTCTGACAGCTTCAAGGACTATGACCCTGAGAGCAAAGGAGTCATCTCAAAGAAAGATTTCCAGAAGTCCATGGAGAACCAGAAACAGTATTCTCAGTCTGAGATCGAGTTTCTTCTCTCCTGTGCTGAGGCGGATGAAAACGACATGTTCAACTACGAGCAGTTTGTGGAAAGATTTCATGAACCTGCTAAGGACATTGGCTTTAATGTAGCCGTGTTGCTGACTAATCTCTCCGAGCACATGCCTCATGATGCTCGCCTCTCAACGTTCCTCGACCTGGCCGAGAGTGTCCTCAGCTACTTCGAGCCCTATTTGGGTCGTATTGAGATCATGGGTGGTGCTAAGCGCATTGAGAGAGTCTACTTTGAGATCAGTGAATCCAGTCGTACCCAGTGGGAAAAGCCTCAGGTGAAAGAGTCAAAGCGGCAATTTATCTTTGATGTGGTCAATGAAGGCGGGGAGAGTGAGAAGATGGAACTGTTTGTCAACTTTTGTGAGGACACCATCTTTGAGATGCAGCTAGCTTCTCAGATTTCAGAGCCAGATCCAGTGGAGCGTCCAGAGGAAGAGGAGGACGACAGCCAGAGTGTGGCAGAGAACCAGGAAGAAGTGGAAGAGGAGAGTGTGATGTTTGAGTCTTCCTCTGCCTTTACAGTCGCCTGCATCTCTATGAGAAAAAGCCTTAGCCACTTCCGCCAGCTGCTCACCCTCAAGAGCATGAGGCGGCAGTACAAGAAGTTCAGGAAGATGAGCGTCAGAGAGATGGTGCGAGGCTTCTTCTCTTTCTTCTGGATGATCATCACAGGCCTCCTCCACTTCGTCTACAGCTTGATTTGGGGGTTTTTCCACATCCTGTGGACGACTATGTTTGGGGGCGGCTTCGTTGAAGGGGCCAAGAATATAAAGGTGACAGACATATTGGGAAACATGCCAGACCCGACCCAGTTCGGGATCCATGGAGACGTGTTGGAGATGGAGAAGATGGAGGCAAACGAGGCGTCAGCGCTGGCGGAGATGGGTCAGATGGCTCAGGGAGAGGCAGCAGAGGCAGACCTCATGGCTGAGCTGCTGAACATACAACCCAAGAAGGAGGGAAAACACGGGACTGAGCCTGGTTTGGGGGACGTGTCTGAGGTGGTGGTGGGAGATGCTCCTTCTATTGCCAGTGCTGTCAAGCAGAAGAAGGCACAGGTCAGTACTAGTGATAAATCCAGTTGAAATAAGGGTACTTCTACCTCAAATCATGTCTTAACTGATGGAGACACTAAAAAATTAGTGCTGACGTTTTACTTCAACACATTTTGTTATGATACCAAAGAACACTGTAAAGTGATTGATAGTGAGAATGTATTTGTTACAGCTGGCTGCAAAGAAGAAGGCCTCAAATGGAGACTACAAGTCTGACTCAGAGAAAGGAGAGTGAGTGATCTTAATCTGTTCATTCTTCATCCTTTGGGAACTGCATATATTTATATTCATATATATATTTATTCTCCTATATTTACTCTTTTTCTATGTGATTAAAGCATCTTTCAAGCAACGATATGTAACTTTGAACGGGACCCACAGCATCGAAAAATGAAACTTAACAATGCACGTTAATTTGTCGCACAAGACACAATTTTATTAAAACCGCATATTATGGAGGAAATTCCTCTAGTTTTCCCTCTGATGTTCTACAACCGCTCTGTCTGTCTGCAGCCTTTTATTTAGCGGAGCTGTCCCCAACAACCTGATGCAGCTGCAGCTGCAGCTTCAGTCTGCAGGCAGCCCACATGTTGCTTTCAGGAACCTCTGCGAATTACACATTTGAGGCAGAGCAGTTGTAGGACATCGGAACAAAAGCCGGAGGACATTATCTCCGTAGTATATGACCCAGTTTTACTACAATTGCTTTTTTGTGCAATGCATTAACATGCATTGTTAAGTTAGTTTTTGAAGCTGCAGGTCACAATAAAGTTACATACTGTTGCTTTAAATTTTTTCTGGCAGCATAGAGCCTATCAGCACATTTATTCACGTACAACATTCAAACATTTTCAAACCCTTCACAAACTGGCTGTTAGTATGAAGAGTTGGGTGTTTTTACAAGTGTCAAATTTTCACGATCTGTATGAGCATCTTTGGTTTGCAGCAGCATGCCTCTGTCCTTCACTAAGAGAAAAGTTGTTGTTGCAGTTCAGAAGATGGTGAGAAGAAGGACCATGACAAAGCCAGGGACGAAGCCCCTCCAGAGTCTTTAGTGGAGGAGAAGAGACCCTTAAAGAAGAGACTCGGCCAGAAGAAAGAACCACCAGAGGCCTTCATGGCCAGCTTCTTCGCTGGTTTGGAAGTCTACCAGACTAAGATGCTGGTCCGATATTTCACTTTACTAATAACTTAACACGATGCAACTTGTTTCATATATACAGCTTATATAGAGATGGTTGTTTTCACAGAATTACCTGGCCAGAAACTTCTACAACCTCCGCTTCCTGGCTCTTTTTGTCGCCTTTGCTATAAACTTCATTTTGCTCTTCTACAAAGTGAGCTCAAAACGAAGACATCAGATTACATACAGTATGATGACTGTGTTGCTGTTATTGCCTTTTGGTAATTACCTTTAAATATCTCATTGACTCAAGGTGACTGGTGATTACTCAGACGATGAAGACCCCTGGAATGGTCGAGGTAGAACTGGAGAGGAGGATGATGAGGGTGCACTCGAGTACTTCGTGCTGCAGGAGAGCACAGGCTACATGGCGCCAACGCTTCGCTGTCTCGCTATACTGCACACAATCATCTCTTTCCTGTGTGTAGTGGGATACTACTACCTAAAGGTACAGTAATAACAGCTGGCAAAGAAAATACCCATAAAGGGATAGTTCACTCAAAAATGAGAATTCAGTCATTGTTTACTCAGCCCATGTAGATGGAAGGTCTGATGAAGTTTTAAGTCTACAAAACACATTTTCCAAACAACTTCGCATGTCGAGGCTTCAGGATTCTTGGAATTCTTCGGACAAGCAGTATGAAAGCATTTTATGGTTTTTACTATGTTTTTGTTTGTTTGTTTGATACTTGGTTGTTATTCACTACAAGTGTTTGAGAGATCACTGCAACATGTTTTTCTTGTAAAACTCCAGCAGTGTTTTGTGGACTAAAAACTTTACTAGAACTTCTATCAGCACGAGGGTGAGAAGATAATGACTGAATTTTCATTTTTGGGTGAACTATTCCTTTAAGCTTATCTAAACAATACTTTTTAGGATTTGGTTTAAGTTTTGCATGTTGTGATCTCATGCATACACATGCAATCATACACATCCTGGCACTTTTCATGTTAAAAATAACAGCATGTACCTTCAGATTATTTCCTTTTATTCCACTAATAATGCAGCTGAATTCCCTTTGCCTCCAAGGTGCCCCTGGTAGTGTTCAAACGTGAGAAGGAGATAGCGAGGAAGCTGGAGTTTGCTGGCCTTTACATCACAGAGCAGCCGTCAGATGATGACATCAAAGGACAGTGGGACAGACTGGTGATCAATACTCCGTGAGTCAGCCACAGTGCGGCCATTAACCTCTGAGGCACAATCCCCTATAAACAAAGGTTTAATACTGATTTGTTTTTTGCCGTGTTTTTTCAGTTCCTTCCCCAACAATTACTGGGATAAATTTGTGAAACGCAAAGTAAGTTGCCTGTGTGACTTCAGTGTAACCTGTAAAGGACACAAACTTAATCTGGTGATATTTGCTAAATGTCAGCTGCAGTGTCATCCTCTGCATCCTTTGCTATTGTTTGCAGGTGATCAAGAAGTACGGAGACCTGTACGGAGCAGAGAGGATAGCAGAGCTGCTGGGATTGGATAAGAGCGCTCTGGATTTTAACCCAACCGAGGAAACTGTCGCCAAGGAGGCTTCACTGGTGTCATGGTGAGAGATTAAATGGAGAAATAACACAGACACAGACTAGAGCCGCTTGAAGCAAAAGCAGAGGTCAAACAGAAAAAACAAGCCTCTAATATCAACCTTTGTTTTTCCTAGGTTGAGCTCAATCGATACGATGTACCATGTGTGGAAAATGGGAGTGGTGTTTACAGATAATGTGAGTTAAAATACAGTTTTAGGATGATTAATTGCTCTGTTATGTCATTTATGAACAGGTAAGTGAATGATTTGATGGAGGGATGGGTGAGTTGATTGATGCTATGCCGGGACAAATGGTTTCTGATCAATGTTTCATTGTTTTTCTTTGTCAGTCCTTCCTGTATCTGGTTTGGTACACAACTATGTCCATCCTGGGCCACTACAACAACTTCTTCTTTGCTGCTCATCTGCTGGACATCGCCATGGGGTTCAAAACCCTTCGCACCATCCTTTCCTCTGTCACTCATAACGGCAAGCAGGTGAGAATGAGAAGGATGCAGGTCTTCATCCAGGCAGCAGGGGTCACTGCAGAGTTAGTGGTTGGAGTTGGGTTTAACCGCCGCCTGTTTATTCCCTGATGTTCAACCACAAACCAGTTTTATCACAGTTTCCTCTACCGCCGCACTGATGGCATCTTGGGTAGCACTGGTGTCTTCAGCTCTGCCAAATACTGCAGAGAGAATTAGGTCTTACTTTGCTTTAGATCAGCCATTCTCGTGGGGTCCCCAGAATGAAAGGAACAGGATTTATTTTCAGATAATTAAATTCCTTGAGAAACACAATGACAGCATGACTGACTATTTGGCTGTTTCAGTCCTGGGTTTCATGCACCTTCTGTAATAAAATATCAAAAGAAAAAACCTTATTAGATGGGGGACTTTGGTACAAAATCTAATCAAATAAGGTTGTATCAGTTTCAGGGTCCATGATGGCAACAGAAAAGACAGTCATGATCTATCTTGTGCTTGAATTTGAACAGATTATTTAATAAGACTGAAAAAACAACTCTTTAAAAAACATTATTCTTAAGCTACTTGAGGCCCTTTTTCACCAACAGGTTACAGAAAAACTCTAAAGCAGAATATGGTAACCAAGGCTATTAATCTGATTGTTTATTGTTTTGGTTAATATAATAATAAATAACAAGTTGTTTTCACATTTACTTGACACATTTGTGTGTTTGGCCACTTGACTAATCTTACTCACTTTCTAACTTTGCTTTAATCTACCAACTTCTGGGAGAAATATCTGTTTCTTTATGCTTCCTGTGCAACATGTATGTAGTAATGGATAATAGATGTTATGTAGTTTTACAGATAGTTCTACCCAAATGATGTGACTGGACAGGAGAAACTCTGTGAATGCGTGTACAGATTATATCAGCCTTGAAACTCTACATGTATCACCCTGTTTGCAAGGTGGTCTAATGAACATCGTTTTCAATCTGTAATTTCAACAAACTTTGCACTGCAAAGATGAACATATTTCCAGAACTAACATTTGAGTGATATTTAGGACAACAGCAGTCCATTTCATTTGATGCTTGATTAAAATTATGCTGACTTGAGTGTCATGTAGTAAATATAACATGTGTTGTGTCAGTTCTTGTCTTTACACTCAACATTTGCATCTGTTCCTCATGAGATAATTGAAAGAATTACAGCAGAAGTAATGGATGCAAGTGAAGGAAGTGAAGATGCATGAATGCAATTCACATTCACACAGTCTCCTTTGACATTTGAGTTCAAATGGCTCAACCACCTTCATTTCAGGCCCGATTTAGACCATCATTTCTTGCAGGGATTCATGTCAACTGACCAGAGGCACAAATCAAAATTTAATGCGACCTCAATCTCCAAGGGTGGAAATACACCCAAATGTCGAGGCCGCAAGGAATCGCCCACACCTCCCACACTCAGCTGCCTGCGGGCGGATCAATGGCGCCGTCAATCCGAGTCCAGTTTGCTGCAGCTTCCTCTGTTGTTGCTGTTTTGGTTCACAGGTTAATCAGTGAAGGTGATTGACGAAGCTGCTCCTGACTGGAGTAAACAAATTCGTGTGAGGAGTAACTACACTGAGCTCTCTTATCCTTTTTACCTCATTTAAACTTTTCCCTTCTCGCCGTCTGCTTCTCTCTCGCCGCCGGCAATCCCATCCTGCTCCTCGCGAGGGTTTAACTGCTTTTTATAGAAATTGAACGGGAGCTGGCAGCTTCTCCCCTGCTGCTTCCAGTGTGTTTCCTCCTCAAGTACATAAACAGACAGGAAATTTGTAATGACATTTTCCTGACTGCTGCCTGTGTGTCTCTTAAGTTGGTGTTGACAGTGGGCCTGCTGGCAGTCGTGGTCTACCTCTACACTGTGGTGGCCTTCAACTTCTTCAGGAAGTTCTACAACAAGAGTGAGGATGAGGATGAGCCAGACATGAAGTGTGATGACATGATGACTGTATGTATTAATCACTTTTTTTTTTTTAACTTTAAGTGCACCCCAGACAGGAACGTGTTCTTCTGACTGACAGAATACACTCTCCTTTGCTCTGTTTGCACAGTGTTACCTTTTCCACATGTATGTTGGGGTGAGAGCAGGAGGGGGCATAGGGGACGAGATCGAGGACCCGGCTGGTGACCCCTATGAGCTCTACCGCATCCTTTTTGACATCACCTTCTTCTTCTTCGTCATTGTCATCCTTCTGGCCATCATCCAGGGTAAGCTTAAACATTACTTTTAGCAGTAAAGAAAAGTAATCTAGCTGTTTTATCCACTCAAAAACTTTACAAAACTCCCCATCACTGTGTTATATCCACCGTGCACTTCTTACTGTGATTGTGCTTGTATTGGTTATACAGATACAGTTTATATAATACGCTCAGAGAATTTCCTTTGTGGGTGCAGGTTTGATCATTGATGCCTTTGGGGAACTAAGAGACCAGCAGGAGCAAGTCAAAGAGGACATGGAGGTGAGAACACATTTAAATTCACCTGTAGTTAACCTATGGAGTGCTGATGGGGGTCAGGAGGAGCAGGGGGTCCTTGTCTTCTCAATGAACATAAAACAATTAAATGGGCTTGTTTACTAAGTGAATGTGAAAACTACCAAATTAAAGTTCCTCTTTAGACAGGATTTTCCTAAAAACACAAAGTATAAATGCATTAAAAATGTCAGTCATCTTGTGACCGGCTATAAGTTTGTGGTGATGTCTGTATCTGTAAGGTCGAGTCTTCCTTCTGCCTGTGTTTTTAATAATATATATATTTTTAAATTATTATTATGTTGATGTCCTCACAATGTTTCTGGGTATCAGCTTTGGGCAGCGGGTGTGCAGCACCCAGCCAATAACAGCACAAGGTTGGACCAGGTTTCATCCCTGTGTCATCTCTCTCCTCTGATCTCTGTATCACGAGCTGTAGGTCTGTGTGTGTTTAACTGTGAATGGGATACACACGTACAGCAGAGACACACAACAGAGAGGATGAAGCATTCACTTTGGCTTAACCCGCACAAAATCTGGCATTACTTCACCTTTTTGCAGCGTTATGTGAAGTCTGAAGGTGTTTATTTGTGCTTTGTTTGTGCAACCCCTGAAAAATAAAAGTTTAATATCTTTGATTTACTGCCTTGTTCTTGGTAACATTTCTCTTCCTGTTTATCTACTCAGTCTGGCTGAGTCTTGGAGGACAAATTTTGAAAATACCATCATATTACTTTAATATAATTTTATATAAAGCGCTTTTTCTTTTTATATATTAATCTAATTTGTAAGTATTTGACTACAGCTACTACATTTCTATTAAGGAGACCTTATATGAAAACCGCAGCTGGTAACTTTAGGCCTTTTGGCCTTTTTTGTCTTCTGTTTGGAAAAAATGTCATAATATCCATATACAGCTTTTAAGTCACGTGGTCTGAGAGTATTGCGAGATCTCTGTGTTTTACCTCGGCTCTGTATTCAGGATCAGTAAAAATCCTATCTCTCTCGTTCTATTTGCCCAATCAGTGACGTTCACTGTACTCTCTGTCCCAACTGGATGGTCTACACTGTGCGTCTTAGCCACAGGTGACGTTGGTGCGGGCTGATTAGCTGTTCGTGCCTCACACTCTGACTCACCTCTGCCGACAACAGAACAGGGTGTCTGCACGCAACACTATCAGTCAGCTCAAGCTCAAGCTAAGACGGACCAGTTTACTGGGCTACAACTTTCCCTGCAACTGTTTCATCTCAGTTCAAACTGGACTTAAAAGAGAGAGCGACAACAAAGGAAATAAAACACAAGACAGAGGCAATGTCTGCAAAGGAGTTGCTTTCCAACGAGTTTAATGCTACAGCCCACATTAGCTTGTTAACTTGTTAGCAGAAGTTACCAACTGCAACTTTGAGTTTGGTAAATTTTACAGAGAGTAATCCTCTGTAGTTTAAAATGACTGTTAGAAAAAAAGGAAGTATCTTTCCTTTCAGGAACTCTGGACTCAAGAAATTTGGATTACTCCTGTGTTTTTTAGAACTCCATCTCTCTTCAGTCATTTAAGCAACTGCCAGTCAAGCCAGATGAAGTTCACCGCTGCATATGTGTGCAGTTTTTTGGTCCTAAAGAGAATGAAATTAGAGGGGGAAATAAATATTGACTTAAGTGTTAGTAAATTAAGCCTGAGTTTTGTAAAACACACTTGTCACTATGCAACCTGACTCCATGTGAGGTCAGAGAAATCCATGCTGTTCCTGGAAAAAACCAGGAGAGACGTAGTGTGCCACTCTCTCTTAGTTCAGATGACTCTGATGACACCTTGAGGGTAATTGTCTGAGAAAGCTCACACGATGCTTTATAACTGTTTACAGGCTGAGTCTTACTAACCATAATAATGAAAAATTCAGTAGAGTTCCCTCTTACAATGATGCAGTGTTTTCTTTTCTTTATTACAAGCAATAAATAAAACACAGAGAAAACAAAGGCGGCATGAGCTATGATTATCCTTTACTTTTCTGTCCTCAGACCAAATGTTTCATCTGTGGGATTGGTAACGACTACTTTGACACGACACCTCACGGCTTTGAGACTCACACCTTACAAGAGCACAATTTGGCCAATTACCTGTAAGTTTCCCACTTTCCAGCATTTTATAGCAGAGCTTTTTTACTGCATATCTATGAACCATTATTGTCATCTTTCGTCAGCATGTAGTGCCTCTTCTCTGTAATTTAACCACATGATTGATGGCTTTAGCACATAACCAGAGCATCAGGGCCAAAGTCACTAATAGTCCCAGTGATCCAGAACACGAGATCCCTTTAGGTTGTCTTTCCATCTGTCTCTGTGTTTCCCTGCCCCTCCTGCTCATCCAGTGTTTCTCTATGATGCCCGTGACAATAGAAAGTCGCAGTCCATTTACGCTCACAGTCAGCTGGCCGGAGGATATGAGAACGACCTCATTATGTTGCTTCATTACTCTTTAATGCCATGAACTTTATTGGAAAATAGGTTTGTGATAGTGTTCTCTCATACAGTATTCATCAGGATTTGGCAAGCTGCGATGCCCACAGAGATGCAGCGACCGTTGCCATTTGCACTTGATTTGGGAAACAACGGGTGATTTGCTGATAGAGACCGGCTGGTTTTACTTTGTTTCACACTTGTTTCAGAAATTGTCTGTTCACAACAACAACAGAATGTGACATTTACTGCGCCATTGTTTTAGCTGGGATCAGATGTTCAGGCAGGCGAATGTGAAAGTTTTTCTGGTCTGACATTTTTGTTTTGTCTCATTGGCCTTTTGTTGTTGTTTTTTTTGTTTTTTTTTAAAGGTTTTTCCTGATGTACCTTATCAACAAGGATGAGACAGAGCACACCGGTCAGGTACAGCGTGACTCTACATTAATGAGATTTTTGTCCATTAAAAACAAAAAACAGTTATTATTCTGTCATTGTCAGAGAAAAGAGGTGCGACCATAAGTTTCCAGGACTTTTTTTGTTGTGCACGAACAGAGCACTGCTCAATAATGTGCATGTAGCAGGCGCAAAGAACATCTTCTTAAGTTGATATTCCAAGTGATATCACAGAGCAGTCCAATTTCCATGGTCACATCGGGCCAAGGATGACCCAAAACTTCATATCTAGGATCATCACTTGTGACAAGAGTCATGTCTATGGCCCCAACCCTATAAAAACAAGCAGCAGTCTTGACAGTGGAGAATACAACCAGGAGCATGCCTGGTTGATACTTGTCAAGTCTGAGTAGAACATTTTTGCCAACAATCACAACTGTAGAATGATGATGTCAGGGTTCTCAAACATGACAACGCCTCGCTCAGAGCCCATTTGATACTAACGAGTTTCTCGCCCACAACAAGACAGTTGTCCCTCTTCATCCTCCTTCACAGGATTTTTCCTACCAGCTACTTCTTTCTGTTCTCCAAAATGAAGTTGGACCTCTGTTCATAGCCGTAGCCACAAGGTTCAAGTTTCAAATGGTGAAATTACATATGCACATGTACCACTGGGCACAAGTGCAACTCTGGTGCAATAGTGAAACTTGCGGTACTTGCGAAGATTTTAGCTTGCAGCTGCTATATGCACATTACTGCGCGATGTGCCATTTATGCACAGCAAAAACAGTTTTTGAAGGTTTTATCGTCGCCTTCCGTCTTTTCGAGACTGAACAGACACAGCCCGAGTGAGCGTAACAACCAGGCAACAGCCACAATTTCTTTGTTTTGTTTTGAAGTAACTCACAGAATTAAACTGTCCATAAACTGAGTAAACTTGACATACATGTGCTATAAATTTGCCAATAAGGACAGCTGACACTATGAAAAACAACTGCTATAATGCCAAAAATAATGACAGTTGGTGTTGTATTAGCAAAGCCAAAGGGCATTAGTTTAACTGTGACTGTGCTATTACCTAACCCATTTCACATTTGACTTGATTGGATTGTGCAGGCCTGGTCTTGGCATATTTTGCATGCATGTACATGTTGGTGAATTACTTATAATTTAGAGTAAACACACTGGAGTCCATTTATGTGTTTGACCCCAGGAATCATACGTGTGGAAAATGTACCAGGAGCGCTGCTGGGATTTCTTTCCAGCCGGAGATTGCTTCCGCAAACAGTACGAGGATCAACTTGGATAGAGCAGATTCAGCGTCTTTACCTCTGCCCATAAGTGGGCCGCTGGGACACGTAGTCCTACATATGGCTAATGGACTACAACACCACAGTCATCCCACCAATGTTTCAGACTGGCCTGAGTGAGACAAAACTCCTTTTTTATTTAAAGAAGTGAAAAGTCTCCTACCCCTGTCAGATGTACCCTCGTCACCATTGGTGCAGTGCCAGTCTGTGAAGAAACGACCTGTGACCTGCCCGGACGTTTTGTTTTGGGACTCGTTTTTGACAACGTGTTGCCTTTTACTCCACATAACCCCAAATCATTGCACAATTTTTTTCTTTTGGTCTTTTTGAGAAACACTGGGTTGTGTGGGGTTATGGGACAATGTGTCAGTCATATTATGCACAAACACCCAACTTCAATGTTTTGAGAATGTTGAACTTGAGACTTAATGCCAAAAGAAAAGTGGGCGAGGAAAGTAGATTTACATAGTGCGTGAAAATGTGATATGAGAAAAGTTTTTTTTGTTCAGATATTGTAAACTTGCATATTGAGATGAAGATTTAGAATGAAATGGCAAAGAGGTTTATCATATAGGATGAAAAAATGCCTAAATTTATTTCATGAAGTGCCTTAAAGTACTGTATCTACATTACAATGAAGCTATGCAAAACTTCTGTTTTTTCTTTATTGTATGTAAGTACAGTAATTTCCCTGGACCGGTAACAAGTAGATGTCCAGATATGTAGATTGTGGCTGAACTTTCTCATTTGGACATGGAAGAACAGCATTGGTTTGATTTGACAGTTTATTTATTTAATTTTCTTTTTTCTTTTTTTTCTTTTTTTTTTGTTCCTGAATGCAGCGTAACTGCAAATGTTCGAGGTTTAAAGTGTAAAAATGACCCATCAGAATTTATTGAACACCTTCAAACAAGAACAAAAATGAATTGCTATTGTATGGCCATTTGTATGTAGTAGCTTTGCTGATGTGCATTTCTTTTGATGGGAAAAAATAAAGAAATCAATGCAAGAAACATTTATGTTCATGTTATTCCTTAGAACCTTTAAGATGAGGTGGGCAATGCCTGAAAATAAAGTGAGCTATAGCTAAGATTCCTAAAGAAAAAACTCGGCCGTCCTCTCCCCTCCCTGTTTTTGCTTTGTAGATTCGTCCTGCCCTTTAGCTGACTCATGTTTTATTTTATTTGTGGTCACTCCTTCTTTTAGATGATTGTTTTGAAACTGTACATAACAGTACGTAACCTCCTTTTTTTTGGTTATTTTGCCATGTATGCCATTGTTGCTAAAGCCGGAAGAGCAACTATTTCTCCTAGTTTGTCCGCCATTGTATCGTCTACCTTTGTAGAACAGCCAAGAGGAACACGTGCTCTCTGAAATGATTGGCTGAAAAATGTCTATCACGGTCCTTATTTTCTAAAGCTTGAATACAGGAGGGCTGCAGAAGTCAAAGTTCTTGATAACAAAAAAAACAGCCAAGCTCAGCATTAACTCCTGTTACATATGCTAAATACACCCACAACAAACACAATCACACTTTCAAAACTGTTCCTCTAACTAACACCAAGTCATAATAGGATGTGATTTACAGTCTAAAAGCTCTGCTACAGTGAGTCATCTCAGTCCCAAAATGGACAAGATGCAACATCTGTCTCTGCGGCTAATCCAAACCTTTTCAAAATAAAACACCTCCTGTGCGCAAACAGCCCTTGGCTCTGGCTCTAAGTTGACATGACTCACACCATACCTCACAGCTGTATCGTAACTGTGACTGTCCAGCAGCAGCCTTTAATTACAGTGTGGTTGGAAGCAGTGGCTGCATAGATGTGCACTCCTGGTTGGTCAGAGAGGTAGGACGGGCACACAGCAGGCTGCATGATGGGAGTTTTGGCCCTGTTATCCCTGGTGCCACCTGTCAGCTCACATCATGTCACCACACCTCAGGCACCACACAGTGCTGCAGCCTGCCGCTGAGAGCAGCTCTCCCTCCTTGAGACCTCAGCTTACACCTTCACAGCTCCAACATGTCGACTGGTTTTAATGGTTCTAGCAAACTTTGATGAAGTCCTATTTTTTAAATTAAAAAGTGAGTCAATAACAGCAAAGTTGAAATGTCATGTTTAGTACTAAGTGTCTGT
>JAQLOL010000007.1:17446991-17461846 GCA_029783665.1 Naso thynnoides | reverse complement strand
GCAGTCTCTCTTTTTCCAAAACAAATGCATGCATTGCTGGTGTGATGCAGAGTTCTGCCTACCCGGCTCATGCTAGCAAAGAAGTTTACAACAGTTGATGCTTGTGTCACCGCTTTTGTCCAAAGGGGCCACTAGAATCAACAAAAACTGAAAGTTCCTTGTAGTCACTTTAAGTTCTGAATCAATTATAAAATCCTCCCTCCGCTTGTACGTCCCTCCATGCCCTTGCCCCCCAGTACTTATCCAACCTCCTTCCCCCATACAGCCCGTCCAGGAACCTCTGCTCCTCGGACACTGGCCTACTCCTACCCTCTGGAACGCTCTCTCCATCGATATACGCAGCGCCTCACCACTGGACATGTTTAAATACTCCTCAAAATCATTTAAATACTAATTGTGCTATTCGGCTGACCATTTTTGATATTTTAAACTGCAGCCTGCTGGCATGGTCAAAAGCTGTGGTGCTGGAGTTGCGTCCTCCAGCCATAATTCAAAATAGGTGGGTGAAAATGTGAGCAGCAAATGCTCACCATCTAAAGGCAACACAATCAGTGAGTGATGTCTGAAGAGAGGCTGCTGTAGCTGAACATGAAGTGGAACAGCTACGGCACACAGCTCTCTATATCTCTTAGCTGCCCTGAGGTTAATACAGATGTGTGTGATGATATAATTTTGCCCTTGACAGCGCTGAAAAGGGAAAACAGATACAATAATGTCATCGGATCCAGCTCAAGAGCCTCAAGTGCGTTCCACAGGTAATTTCGACATGGCTCGGGCGTATAAAGGCAATTTACTGTTGTTTTTCACTCAGCTTTATTAAATTTTGTGTCCCAGGATTTGTCTCTGAGCTTAGAAAGCTTTAGGTTATTGTGCACATAAAAACAATGCAGGCAGTTGTCACAAGAATACAAAGCCAGTATTAGTTTGTCGTCTAAAATGGGTTTTTTGTTGTCACAGTTGCCCAGTCTTGCACAGAGATGAATGGAATGTAAGTTATTGATTTAAGATACAATCTCACCTGTCTCATCTACCTTGTGAATCTTTTAATCCTGTTATACCTGACTGCAGATGAAACACTGGGATTGTAACATGACAGCTACCATGAAGCCACGATCATTGTTTGAGATGAGACTTGTGATGGCCAGCTACGACAACTGTGATTGAGGCTGTAATAATCTGCTGCTGCTTCTGATTTTGACCTCTCCTCTTGCAGAGAGGTGAGGCTCGCCATCAGTGTCCTTTCATCTGCAGTGGTTTAAAACAGACAGCAGATCATTTCTGACCTCCATTACTCATGTAAGGTTACACATTTTGTGCACACACATCCATCTGAAGCTGCTACACGTATCACATTTAAAATACAGCTTTCATTCACTGAGATCAGAAATGATGTGTGCAGGAGAGTGTTGAGCAACGCCTCTGCCTGGAGCATAGTCCAACTCCTCGACTATCTCTAGGCTCACAAAATTTTTAATTGGAGAGAAATTACATGTAGCTTTATGGACACACCCCAAACACCCCGCAAAAAGTATAAATAAATGAGACTCGGCCGAGGAGAGGGCTTGACCTTTTTTTTAATTTCAGATATTTAGCATTGCCTTAGCATTGCATTTTCAATGTGGGTCCTAGTTTTTTGGTGTTTTTTTGCATTTTCTGAAAAATTATTTTAAAGTCCAGTTTGTTGGATTTAGTGGCATCTAGTGTGGTGAAGTTGTATATTGCATTTAACTAAATATGTGGTTACTTAAAGCTAATGTTAAATGTTACTGATTACATTTCTAGTATTCCCAAATTTATATTTAGGTTAGCATTACATGTTAAATAAGTGGCAAAGGCATGGTTTGCTGTAAACGAAACGTTAACCATCGATGAGTAATGTATTTGTCAGGTACATTAGCTTGAGTACTGTCAGTGGTTAATGTTATGCTAATGTCTTTGCTCTGCGCTAACAAACTAGCCACCGCACACTGAAATTATAAAACAGGCCATCGCTAACACCAGAGCTGGCTAGCACTAGCCACATTTGCAATTATGATTTAGTTTTAAAACGTCAAATGTGATTTAGACCCCCAGACTCAGACTGTGACATGAAACTTAGATCATGATAGATCATGGTTTATACAAGTGATGTAGCTGTAGCAAGCTGTCCAAGATGGTAGACATTCTCGTGCATGCGCAACTCACAGACTGTACTGACACCCACCATAGATATATTAAAACTAGATTCCATACGCAAAAAGGGCTGCCCATTCAAACCAATGAGGATTACTCCCAGTCAAAAACATTCTCTGGCTTGCGCGTTTACTTCCTGTTTATGCGGCTTACTGAATATGTGCAGTCGAACTTTACCTGCCAGCACCGACCACAAGTTACTGCTTGGGCCGTAGACTATATATTGTGGTGATGTCACTGATTGTTAAACTGCTTTCCTCAGCTTTCGGAAAGTTTTACAAATGCAAGACCTCTGTTTTTTGCTGCAGTACCACAAGTGATCACTATGCCAGGTTGGAAGCAAGGCAGTGTGGTGGGACGCCCAGTGGCTCAGTTGGTAGAGCAGGCGCCCCATATACAGAGGCTATGTCCTCACTGCAGTGGACCTGGGTTCGATTCCACCTGTGGCCCTTTGCTGCATGTCATTTCCCCTCTCTCTTCCCTGTTTCCTGTCCACTCTTCAGCTGTCCTGTCCTAATAAAGGCACATACACACACACACACACACACACACAAAAAAAACAAAACAGGCAGAGTGGCTGCATCCTGTCAAGGTTTTATTATACGTCTGTGGGACTGACTCTGTGCAGTTTTAAAAGTATCATTTGAAAGTAATGAAAACACAACAATTCTTATCTTTATTTTGACTCTATACTTCATTATTAAAAAAATAACTGAAAAAACAAAGACATCAGTATAGACATGAAATAATCTAAATGAAAGGTCTTTAGACTTATGTGGGGGATGGGTGGACAACAGCTGAATGCAAAATCAAATTACCTTCAATTTTGAAAAACAATTTGCCAGACAAGTGCTAAATTATCACAATAAGTTATTTTATTTCCTTTATCATATTTTAGCTTCGAATAGAATTGCAACATTCCAATTAGTCTTCTGTACCAAACAAAAGGTAATTTACATGTTGTATGTGCCTCTCTGTAATATATGCACAATGTATCAGTGCCTCTCTGTAATACATACACAATGTATCAGCGTTAATATGTAAATGAAGTTGTGGAAAGCTTCTTTCAACTTCTTCTTAAGAAGTCTGACAAAGCTTTCAACGCTTGGTCCATGCAACACCATGCAAGACCTTCAGAAGCACAACCTGTGAAAGTCTTCCAAAGCTGCTACCTTGACTTTATTCCACCCAACTCAGGAGCTCACTGCAACTCTGACCAATTAGCACACAGCACCACAGGAAAGTGAACCTCATCAATAAACCATGGCACATTATTTAGGATGGAAATTAAAGATTCATGCCCGAGACTCCTGAAAAGACAAGTATGGCACTTCAAACCCATCAAAGTGCACTTTATGAATTAGACTCAGTTCATCCTCAAACTTTTGAAAAGATGTCACTTTTAATATTTACTCACTGGCCCAGCTGCGTGAGGTCATGCATCTGAGAGCCAATGCATCAGAAGCTCTCAGCAGTCACTGAGGCCATCTGTGTTTATTTTCCATTAGGAGCGGCTCCCTCATCTCTCTCTCTCTCTTCATCAAGGATACACTTTACGTTATATGTATCTATTAATTATGAATATATTTAACTGGGCTGATCTCACTGATGAAGGAACATCGCATATTGTTTTTTACTGATTTATATTTGCCATCCTTCAGTACACACATTCCCAACAGTGCTTCAGAATCATATATGCTCAAATCATTTACATATGACCCTAACTGGTCAAGCTCATACATTGTGGAAGCACTTGCTGCAGGCAAGTCACAGCATGGTTCCCCAAACAGGGAATTCAGCAGGGCTTGTGTGATTGAATGCAAACTCCATGGCGTAAGGTGTGAATGTGAATATGAGAGCAAGTTATTTGTTGGTGTATTGTGGGATGCTAAATTGTCTGAACGGAGGTTGAGGGACCATACGATGGGCACTGGCTGAACGCCCAAAATAAACACCTAAACAGAGAGTTGGGGGTGTTGTTGGGTGAACGGCCCACAGGCACTCCTGACAGACATCTCACCCAATTAGTATTCAGCACCTTGCCAACCGCTTTGGGCAAGAAAAGCTATTTTAATGTTGTGCAATTTCTGTCAAGAACAAGCAATGTGACTTTTGTTTGTGCTAAGTATAGAATGAAGTTCAGCCTGTCCACGCTGGCCCCCAAAATACACACACCAACACACATAGAGACACTCAGTTTGGAGATGTTTTTGTTGACTGTCATTAACAAGCTGTAGATTTTAAATATGCATGAGAGAACACAGACAAAACTGTCTTCTGTGATACGATTAGAATAACAATTACAATACTCAAGGTGGAGTTAATCAAAAGTGTCAAGGACAAGTCTCCTTACGTCTGCCTGGCATCAGTCCACCTGCTCACAGCTTCTGATCTTCTGAAGGTGGTGGAAAGATGGTCCTGTCACCACTTCCGCTTCCACCATTCACGGGCTCTACCTGGATTAATCCCCTGGTGGTGCCCACGCATGACAAAACCATCTGTTTATGAATAAACAAGTTGTATTTGTGCATACAAAGAAGTCAAGTTAAATTATTCATAATCTCTGATAGTGATCTTAGTGGATTCATTTAGCTTCTAAGGATAATTGTGACTGCATTTTTTGCCCGTTGAGATTGTGCATCTGTATTCCAAAGCATGTCTTACAGAAAGTTTTCAGGTTGACCACCTACCTTGCTTGCATCTCATTTGCAGATGTTATCAATGCACATAGAAAACTGCTTGCTTGTGCAACTTTGAACTGGATTCTTTAGATAAATTTATGGGATTGTTGCATGATGCAGTTGTGATAAAGGACTGAAAGACATTGGTTTCTGCTCAGTATTGAATCTGTTGCCTTTACACAGCAACATTTCAAAGTCTTCTTCTTATTGTTATCATTATTGTTATTATTATTGTGATTTATACCATTGAAATCGGAGAAACTCCCACGGGACGTGCCATTGACATTAAATTTCTACCAGCCCCTTTATAGTTTTTTGTTTTTTAAAAAAAAATCTGTGAAGCAAATCTCTGGTATATTTTCCCTTTTAGAGCACATGTAATTTGATAATTGCCTGATTCTCATACTGTATTTTAGTATCACTCAGAAAGCTTGCGATAGCATGCAATATCTGTCTGTTTGTATTTACGGTATCTATGACCACACTGACCAGACAGGTTCACTTGCTTTTAGCTAAAAAAATGTGATTTTATGTGCCTGGGGATGGAATCTGATTTGTTTGAAACAAAATTAAGGAGCCTTATATGTTTTTAAGTTTTTCAAATACACAAATAGAAGCTCTATCGAGGATTTTTCTGTCAAAAAATGCCAACGGTTTTCTATCCAGCAAAACACAAATGACAAAATATCCTAAAGTAAAACATGTCATGGGAGATATTTAACACAGGAATTTGTGTACATAAATAAATAAATAAAATGATTAATAGATATTGGACTTTAACTTATATAGTGGCCAAAAGCAACTCAACTAAGTGCAAAAATAATTTCTGGGTGTAACTTTCTTTGGGATGAATAAAGTTCTGTCTTATTTCATCCACTCTTAGTAATCTTAGAACTGTTTGTTAACATGTTAGCCATGTTATCAACTTCATAAGTCAATAATATGTCAGTGTTGTGTTTAAATCCTGATAGTGCTCCTTAGAAGCAAAAACTGTTTACCTCCTGCATCCAAAGTGTGTGAGTCGGCTGCTGGAAAGAACATCAAAGCCAAAAGACTTACTGGGAATTTTAAAACAGATCATGAAGAATTTATACGTCTCAAATTCACATATGCAGGTTTACTGTTGACTTATATGATGTACGACCTGCATGGTGATGATGTGGATGAATCTATTTGATGGATTACTTTTCTACATGCTTTAAGGCTCCAGTTAATAACTTGTGTTTTGGAAAATATCCAGCAGTAAAAATATGGAAATTGCTGATGCTGAACTAAGGGTAAAGTCTGATGGGCAACACAAAGGTTATTGGAAGCTGCTGTGTGTTGTTAATGATCGGACCCCATGGAAACTATTTAGGTGTTTGTGCAACAATGGAGGCGGAGTAAATCTCAAGCAGCTGTCAGTAGAATTTTCCATAATACCAGCTGACACAAACACTACATATTTTTTAAAAATATCCTTCACATTTCCCCTGGCTTGACATCCCAAACATGGAAATTATTTCATCCCTTTCATCCTTCATAATTAATCTTTTATTCTCATTCTACCGTAAAAGTCTTAGTGTTCCTAAGAAATAAGGAGAGAGAAAATAAAGGAGAACACATGAAAGACAAGCTGCGGATTGGGGAAAAAAAAACCTTCATAGGTCTTTCATTATGAGCTTTTCTCTAAAAAATTCAGTTTCAAATGAATGGATCCTTGGTTTACTAAATAATAGCGAGGTTAATTAAGGTGAGAGTATAAAGAGCTATTCAAAATTATCTGTTTTAATGAACAAACTAATATTTACATATTAAAGTTCATCCAAAATTAAAAAGGTCAATTAAAGCAATTGAAGGGAAGCCGCAGAAAGGGTAACGAAATATTGTTAATCTGAATTTAACAGAGTGTGAAGCATATTAATTTGATTCTGCCGATGATATTTCCATCCCCGCTGGGCTGTGCTGTTTTTAACAATCCCCAGGTGAAATTAAAGCTGGGCCACAGTCTGGCATGACTGAGGAAACCTTTATTTCCAGCTAACTATGCTGGCAAATACTGCCAAACAAAATGAGGGACAAGTCACAACAGAGGCTGTGTTTAAAGGAAAGGCTGCTGCCTTTTTAACTACGGCTTACTTATTATTTCCACTCAATCGATGGGGACAAGATCCCAAATTCACGCCTCATATCTCAAAGTTTCCCTCTAATGGGACCAACAAAGGAATTGTCTATGAAGCTAGTTTAGACCCAACTTATGTGTACATACAATTCTGTGTCCCTCGGGTGCCATTAGAAAGGGCGACGAGGTTGGCCTCCAGTCGCAGTGAGGGGCTAAGCTGCCGTAATTTGTGGCTTCAGACCAGTGAGAAGAGGCGGTCCCGTCATGTGGCAGTGTCAGGGCCTCGCACAGCCCTGCAGGTTGCCTCATTAAAAGCCATGAGGCTTGCACACAAAAGAACCTGACATCAAAAGCCTCCACGCTGCCTTTAGTTTGCCTCTGCACACATGCTTTGGACCGCAGTCCTAATGCCACAATATTAAAGTCACACAAAAGACCTCTCTGCTGCTGCAGCCGCTCTCTTTTGCTGTTGTCTGGCACCTAAAGGCAGCTTGCTACATAATGTTTCATTATAGAAATAATTAATCATTCTTTCACATTTTAAGAATAAATTACTGTAAAAGAACAAGAGATCTGCGTGAGATGGCAGAACAGAGGTCATAAAATTACTGGTAGTGGGTTCAGACACAGCTCATGGATGTCTGAGTAGTGGATACATGATTTCCCAACAGATTTGGTAACCCAGCTGCAAAGACCGTAGCATGGTAGGAGCTACATAGGTCTAAGGATGACAGGACCCGTTGGTCGGTGCACCACACTGGTTATCTCGACAATTACTGACTTACAGTAAGCAGTAATGGCTGTCCAAGCCTTGCCAATTTCCTCAGCTGCATCACACTGAGCTGAGAGGATGCTCTTCATCAATTTGATTTATTAAATCCTTGCTTGAGCATTGCTGCCATTTAGTTAAAGCTCAAACAATGAGCCTCATCGTGAATATAGAAGACAACCCTCTTTTAGAGTACTTTTTTTTAATGCATACATGTTTACACTCTGGCTGTGTTATTTATTGGCAAACATACTGTGCTAGCATTTTACTACATCTAATTTTCCCAATTGCAACACACAGACTTCACAAAATGTAATTCATGTTAGCACAGGACACAGGGTTGGACCAGATTACAATGAAATATCATCAGTTTTTGTTTTTGTTCTTGTTTTTTTCTTTTTTGGATTGCCTTTCAGTCTGTCACACATATTTATAGAACACCTCATGATGATCTCCTGACTCCTAATGAACCACCCTTATCAGGTCAAATTTTCAATTACGGATTTTTGTAATATATAAATAATTTCCTTATTATTCACGAACAATTATCTGGAATGAACTGAAAATAGCAAGTGCTTATTTTGTACACTTCCAATTAGTCATTTTAATTACCTGGCAGCCTAACCTTAGAGTACTGCAGGCTTGCTGAGATGAAACACAGGATCTTTCAAAGATAATAAAATACACTAACTCATTTGGAGTCAGGTATGTGTGATGTCCCTCTATTGTCAAGTTGAATAAATTAGGTCACATCGCTCAAATTGCACACTATTCATTTAAAACATGAAATTAAGACCCTCACCGCCTTGGACCAAGCCATTAAAGAATTTCTCTTCTCGTCCTTCCTCTGCAGAAATTTTTTCATTGAACTGTACGGAGTCACAGGAGGTCTGATGCTGTGTGTGTGACAGGGAGCAGATGAGATGTGCTCTGACAGCCCCGCTCCGACACTGCTGGACAGCAAATGCCAGCTCAGATGGCATATGTACAAGATGACAAGAGATGGAGAGAGAGGTTTGGGCTGTTTTATGGGTCTGAGAGTTGATATGTGTCTGTCAACTGTATGTGGTTTTGACAGATGTGCACAAATGCATAACTGTATGAATAACATGTTGGAATATCCAGCAGGGAGCCGGAAGTTTTACTGTGCTTCTGCTCTGTTTCTGTACACAATAAGTGCTTTCAGAGTATAACCATCAACACATGGGTCCCCAGGTGCATCAGCGTGACCTGAGGTAAGCCTTAGTGGGTCTGTCACTGGAAAAATTCAGGCCAGAAGGAGGGCAATGGAGTATGGATAAAGATAAGCAGATGTACTTTGCTCAGGCATGAAATGCTTTCAGAGGAATGTGGTCAGAGATATGGAGAGAGGGAGAACGATGGAGAACCAAAGTGACAGAACGAAGGAGAGGAGGCGGGAAAAGTGAATGAGTCACCAGGCAGAACACAAAACATATTCTCTCGTTCTCATGGGGTTGAGTCACAGTGGATTTATGTACAATGCCGCTTTCCTTTTGTCAAAATGTCGCATGATGTTTGACCTAAAACGGGTCACATCTTGTCCTCTAAAAGTCATTTTCGGAAAGATCATGTCACTTAATTTGCAAGGATTAATACAAACTTTGACCTCTCTGCAAAGCGTCTGATCTGGTGAGCCCAGGAGAGCATGGCAAGAGCCCTCAGAGCAGCAGAGTACTGATAAGCCTCCTTATGGGCTGTGATTTGGGTATTTAGCACATGGTGAACTATTCCACTGACTGCTGCTGGAGTAGAATATTCACCTCTATGCAGGGTTTGGCACGGCAGTGTTTTGCTCTCGGGCCATTTCAGGCTCACTAACAACACCTGTTCATATTGATAAATAAAGGAAATTGCCGATAGTGCATCATGACCAGAATTACATCAAAAATTAAGCACACCGTTCTCTCTCTCTCTCTCTCTTTTTGTTTATGACATTTTAAACCTTAAAAACACACAAAAATGACAAAATTACAACAAGCATGTCTGTCTTGCCACACAGCTAAAGAATTTGTCCACATTTTTATTAGATCTCTCATGTTTTCCTTTAAATGCAATTTAATTCTGTGGTAAAAACATAATAAACAAATATTTAAATTACAGTCTCTGTATTTTTGATAATGTACATTCTCCTTTCTTCTTCTGCTTACTGTTGTGTTGTCTCCACAGGTTTGCTTTGTATGCCTGAGGGTGGATCTGAGTCTTCAAAGTAAGCAGTTTTGGCCGTCCAAGCCTCGCCAATATCCTCAGTTGCACCACACTGAGCTGAGGGGATGCTCTTCATAAATTTAATTGATTAAATCCTTGTTTGAGCTTGTTGCTATGTAGTTAAAGCACAAACAAGATGCCTCACCTGAAATATAAAAAATGGACTCTTTTACAGCACTTTTTTTTTGTAAGCTAACTAACACAAAAACAAACCGATGCCCACCTGGGTGTGCAGCATGAAGTAAATCTGAATTACTGTACATTCCTATGCTCTGGTTTTGGTCACTCATTGGCAAAAATATTGTGTTAGCATTCCAACACAAAGACTTTACAAAATGCTGGCCTAATTCTTGTTATCACAGGTACCGGCTGGGTTAGATTAGTCAGTTATTGCATGCAAATTGCATGGCAGTTTTTCCTTGAGGCAATCAGGTTCAGAAGTGTTTCATATCCACTATATCCAATCCTACAGTGGGGACACACCATTACCACCCTCTAAAACCCCTAAAACACACAAATAATTTCCAACATGCTCCATCTACATGCTGTAACCTGCATATTTACTAGGTTATAGACACATTGTTATTGTGGGAGCAAGTACCAAAGAACTACTTGTCTGGGCGTAGTGACACAGCGCCTCAGTTACAGCGCTGTGACCAGTTAGACCATACAGTCATGAATATGGCAGTTACCACTCAGTCACAGCATGTAGATGGAGCATTTTAGAGATTATCGGATGGGTTTTAGGGGGTTTAGAGGGCGGTAATATTGTATCACTACTTCCACTGAACGTGCAAAACTGCCAATGCGAGGCGGTTATCTGGCAACCAACTGAATGCACAGAGAAAGTAAAGGCATCTACGTTCTTGTCTTACAAAAGTGCAGTTTTCCTTTAAGTTTAATGGTAAAGGAGTTACTGTCTCAGCATTAGCTTTTATAGGCTCATTATTTTAATTTTTTTCACAAATTGAAAACATGATGCACAGATTTATACACTGAATATCATTTGCAGTTAGCATCAATTTGCTGATGTGTGAGCCACCTTTTAGCTAGCTAGTCTGATTTTATCATCATTCATGAGTCTGGCATGAGTCTGCTACCAAGTGTGCTGACTTTAACCCACTGTTTGGCCAAGAATAATGAATTTCAGGTAAATCGATGTGAAATGTTGCAAATTACATCTAATTTCACTAATGTGCAGTCTAAAAACACCTTGACTTTGAGCATTTCACTCAGTGCAAGCACCACAGTTTCAGTGTGTTACTTTTCCACAAAGAGCCAGTGGTTCAAACATACTAAATTCAACAGTGCATTAAAAAGAATTGGAAGAAGCAACAAGAGTTTATGAGGTTAAAAGACCAGAAGCTGCCACTGGAATTCAATTAGAAGAAAAGCTTGGAAAATGGAAAACAAAATAAAAAATTTAGGATAACAAGAAGAATGAGAGCTTTAAGAGCCAGCAGGCCTTCTGTGAAAGCAAATCCTTGGATCTAGCACAGAGTAGCAATTTAATGAATGTTTAAAGTCAGTACACTCAGTATCGATGTATGATTCAATGATCGATATGCATTTGCTTTTATTTAAATCATTCAGTGGTGCATTTGAAACAATTTGGACTTTCTGAATACCCTCAGCAAAAAGCAATATTGGCCCAAAGCCACTGCACTGACTTCAAATGAAACTTCAAAGCTGCATTTCCAAAGAAAGGTAGGCCGGTTCCATTTTAAATGACTTCAAACATCTCATGCACTTGGCTGCTGTCTTGCATTCTTACTGTTGTGGAATTTGCTACGAGGTAAAATCTTAGTGGATAGGACGAGAAAAATCTATGCAACGCTTATGACCTTTGATAAGAGGGAGAAGATTACCTTATCTCCCAAGCTGTTTATCTCCTGCCACTATGGGGCTGCATATAGCCACTGTTCATTATCATTGATTACAAATAATGAATGAAGGATCACACTAGCACAGTGCAGTTCAATCTCAGTCGACTCTTTGATTACCAATCACACTTAAACATTTCCCAATCACACTGAATCAAGATAATGAGAGTTCTTTGCAACTCGATCACCTTTCATTGCCACTCTTGTCATGATATTTCTCCTGCTTGTTGCTTTACGTGCTCTGAAAGTATTATTTATTACCCTCTACTACCCCACTTTATTTTAGCACCATACCCAGTGAGGGCATTTATCATTTTGTGTGCAATATGTATAGGCTACTATAGCTCAATTATATGCATCTGTTGGAGTCTTTTCTAAGTGAATCTCTTGACATATTGGCATCCAAATGTATTTTGTGCTTACAGTGCAAAAGTATTTCCACCAAATAAATATATGTTAATATAATAATAATAAACCTTTTCTTGCACCTTTACATAACCTACCATCCACTTTTACAGCCTCTATTTACAGGTATTGATTTTATTTTGAATATTATTAGTCTTTATTACTGAAACTCCTTCCAAAATCCCCAGTTTTTGTGTCTTCTTTATCATAAATATTTTAAAGTAGTACATGAAACCTGTTAATGTAACTAAATAAAAATCAGAATACATGTCAAAGGAATTCGCTAAGTCTAAGTTAGATGATAAAATTGATAAGCCTACTTTTTGTTTGCTAATCATGAAGTTAGCAAAAAACTACAAGCAGCTTGTTAGCTTAGATTTTTACAAGCACAGGGAACAGGAGGAAACTGCTAGCCCCAAATCATATTATTTTTACACTTACGTTTATGTGCAGATGAAATGAACAAGATAAAAATTGTTAATCAGTGAACATTTGAGATGTTGGTAGACATTTATTGGACAAAGCCAATGCTAGTGTTAGCTGTTTCCCCTGTTTTCTCTTTATATGCTAAGCTAAGCCTATCTTAGCTAACCACCTGCTTATAGTAGCTTCACATTTATCAAACACACTATCACACACAGAGAGTGGCATCTTCTCATCTGGCTCTGCGCAAGAAAGCAAATAAGTAGGCCTAGATTTCTTAAAATGTCAATCTATACTTAAAACAATCCATGAAGTTGTAGCCTATAGGTTTATCTTATTAAATAGGCCTACTCAAATTCAGTGGATTAAAGGAAAGAGGTGGGCTCAGTCATACAAAACTTGTCTTTCAGCTCAAAAACAAAAGTTTTGATTCAGGGTGCCATGTTAGATTTTATTGTTTGCATTATCCGAATAAACTTATGGGCTGCTCACTCTTTGTTGGACTTTTGAGTTCATTGTTTCTAGTCTGTGTGTGACAGTGAGTGGCATGAAGCAGTGTGTCATTGACAGTTTGTTTTTGTAAAGAAGATAATCGCCAGCGCCAGTGGGCGGTGGGTGGAAACAAATGAGAGGGGCAGCAGTGATGTTTTGTTTTAAATCATTAAAAAACTAAAGCTGTACAAAGAACAATCTCTTATTCAAATTGGAGAACATCTTGAGGTGTTTAGGAGGTGTTCAGAACTTGCAGTAAACGCTGGTCAATCCTGTGACAGCAACAAAAAAAGCTCTCTGACAGCACCTTTTGCACCTTTTGTGTTTTACCATGAGGTTGTTACACTTCCTGGCCAGTTATATGTTGAATTTTTAAACATAGGCCCTACTCATACATTTTCATTCAGGATGCAGTGAGATGCTTGTTTGTCATGCACCTCCTGCCTGCCCTTCATCTGACTCATCGTTGTGAATGCAGCTGGCGCAGCAGTCCGTCAGCACTGGTCAACAGGTACGAGACACCTCTTTGAGAATCATTCTTTCATGTCAGAGCTGAGGTGTCCATACAAAAGCAATTGCAGGTTAATGAAGCAACACCACTCATCAGTGAAGCCAAATTAGCTCGGTGTCATTGTTTCTCTTTGACTTACAGCCATCACTAACACACCATGTAGCTCACAGCTAAACTAGCAGTGGGTTATAGAAGCAGATTTTTCCTGTGAATGACTGTGTGGAGGCATCAGAGCGATTTCAAGCCTCTTCTTACTGAACCAGGCCTGTAGGTCAGCTGGCGCTCTCATTGTTTGAGGCAGAAAACTCTGTCAGTTGTTCAAAACCACACTCTAAAACTGGGTCAGGCTGTATTTGGTTGCAGGATCTAATAGTGTCTTTTTAGGCCTCATACACAATTATGCGCGTGAAAATTCAAATTAAACAGTTTTATCAATGTGAAACAAGAGGCTGTTGTGTGAAGAAATCTCTCTGTTCAACGTCGTTCTTTGATTTAGCTCAAGTTGCTAAAGCAGAAGAGCTTTCGTGTGATGTGTGTCCTCTTTCTTCAGAGCTTGAATGTTTTTCATCTTAGAGGCAATAATTTATACATGTTAACCAAAGCATTGGTGAACCATTTGTGTTTGTTTTGAGCGCATCTTCTATTTGAAGCAGACATGCAACATTTTCATTACATTGTAGTAAAAAGTAAAGAGGATAGACGTAAACAGGCTAATTTCTGCGAAACAGCATCAAAAAGTAGTGTTTTGGTTAGAGAATATACAGTGGATGTAAGTGTAAGCAGACATGGCTCTTGGATTCTGTTATCAGGTTTGAGTAAATCATATCAGTTTAGGGCCTAACAGGTCATAGAAAACATACAAAGTGAAAATGTTGCATGCTTGAATAATGAAAAGAGTCTTCGACCAGCCGGACCCAAAGGAGTGTCTCATTCGGTGGAGAGATGACCGTGGCCTGGGATCCTTGTCTGGACTACCCAAGACTGTCATGATTCATGAACTGTGCATGCCTCTGGTTCTATGGACTGCACTACCTTCTTGATCAGTAGATTACATATCTGACCTATAGACTGTGCTCCTGGACTCATGGGCTCTCAAAATCCAAGATGTAGCAGCTACATTGTGATTGTTTTGTTGTTGTGTTCTGTACATGTGACATCTATTGCAGGTCTGTCCGTCCTAGGGAGAGGGATC
>JAQLOL010000007.1:17426792-17446891 GCA_029783665.1 Naso thynnoides | reverse complement strand
AGGGGATGTGGAGGGGCAAGCTAGCTCTGTTTTATTTGAAAACATTGTCGAACGTCAACAGAAGATACGTCAACCAACCGTGCTTAGAGTGCCTTTAAGTTTTTCCTCACCCGGTGAGAGGGTCTAAGGACAGAGGATGTCACATCTATGCAGTTTGATTGATTGATTCATTGAAAATTACTCAGTGTGGCAGTTTGGTTTGGTTCTTTTGATGAATACTGAAAAATATAAAGATATTGCAGTACATAAGCGTTGCTTCTGCCATCTGCATATCGCTACACTGACTGAAAGTGTAGCATTTTGCTTCCTACTGCAGATGTGCTCAGTTTTGGGTATATCCCCTTGTGTAAATTAGGAGCTACACTACACTTATTCTGCAAGTCTTGGTAGGCATTTGGAGCACAGATCTGGTTTTAACACAATGAAATTATATAATGACACAATAAATTATGAAATGATGAAAATAAATGAAATAACAGATGAGGTGACCTTTGTTTAACTGACAAAACTTATACGAATTATTTATCCATAAACTATTTATCAACTCCATATTCCCACAAAAGTAATATTTCTTTGTGACTTCTTTTTTATCAAAGGTGTGGGCAAGAAAATGAAAAAACAGTAAATTTCATATTGGACTGCCTCTTCTTCATAGACGTTCTTCATCATTTGATTTTTTCAGAGCATCATGAAGGTGATGACAGTACAGATATGAGTCAAATAGATATGAGTCAGAACAAAAGAGCCTGGTAAAGTGAAGTGTGCTTCTTGCTAAAGTTTTGTAAGTCACGACACCACCAGCTCCAGGCTGTTTTTAACTTCTGAGTAAGAGGCTTGATACCACTGACATTTCTGTCTTTTCAATATGAAGCTGGAGCCAAAAGATGGCTATCTTAGCTTAGCATTAAAATCTCGGACAGCTAGCTTGACTGTGTGAAAGCAAAAACAAATCAGTGTATATGCTTGTCTAAAGTTGATTGATTAACGCATTACATTATGTGTGTTAAATATGATGACCAAAAACAAAGTGCCAGGATATTAGTTGGAAGGGGTTTGGTAGTTGGCCTGATGCTGTGAGCTTGTGGAATTCTAAGCAGGAAGTTAATGAGTTAGCTTTGGAGATGCTGGTTTGCAGGGCCAGACTCGTTGCTTCCCCCTACTTCCAGTCTTTATGCTAAGCTAACTGCACAACTGCTTGATGTTTTGTAGCTTCATATTAACAGGACAAAATTGAGAGTGGTATCAATCTTCTCATCTCATTTTCATATAAATAAATAAGGAATGCACATAGTTACCAAAATAATCAAGAACAAACACAATGATGGATTGGGAGTGTACTTTATTAAAAAGGGAAATTGCAGTCTCACAGCAGCTAATAAATCATGAAACAAAAACCATAAGGACATCCACAGAGATAATATGATATACTATTTAGTTTAGAATAGAACTGAATTAACACTTAAAAACAACACTAATTTGAAACACATACAATGACAATAATACCTGAGTATATGCTGAACATAATTAGAGCAAGTCTATTAGATATTGTAATTTGGCTTGTGTTGTATGATACAATTCCTCACTGGATTTGCAGCAGTAAGCATTGGTGACTTTACAATAAATCTGCTGTATACACTCACAGCCACAGTACATACGTACAGGAATGTATTTGTGTACTGCTTGAACTCAGTTTATGAGTAGATACACAGATATGTTCTTTAGTTCTTTATTTATTTTTGCAAAAGAAGAAGAATAAAATAAGACAGAAGAAAACATGTGCATACAAAATACACAGGTGGTACAAAGAAACAACATAAGGGCTTGTCAAACGAATCCACGTGATATTGACATGAAAGCATCTGAAAAGTCTCGTCACAAAATGCAAATGCATTCAGGTATTCATATAAAGTCTAAAATCAAGAAGACAGATACAGATAGATACAGAGATATAGATTACAAACAATCAATCATTTTTATATACTGTAACATAGGGCTTTTAAATACTGCTTTAATTCAGGAATGTGATGTATGACATCACTGCAGAGATCAATGCAAAGATATTATGATTCTAACTAGACTAACAATAGCCATAAATTCATAGTTGTGGTTTGGAATCTGCCAGCAGACAGTAAACACTATTATCTGGGGAGATCGATAAAATTTTGCACAGTTTGTGTGATTATCTACATTCTGTATCTCTAAAAGTTATGAACAATGCATCTTTTATTCACAAGTGACCGAGCAGAAGACATGATTGCAAAACTTCCCCTCGTGGCAGAACTGCCATTTCTCATAAGACGCATTAAGAAGACATTGTAGCTGGTGGCTTATAGATTTTCCACACTGAGAAACAATGGATTCAACCACCGCAGTGGGTTTCACTGGAAACCATACCTCGGGATATTGCATGAGAAATTTGCCCTTTTAGAGTTGACACTGTGCGTGAATAAAGAAGATTAGAGTTCATCTCATCATGGCTGAAAGAAACAGTTACTGTGAGTGCAAGTTTCTCTAAAGATTAAACAGTCTTGAAATTGACATGACTTGAAGATGAATTAATATTACTAGACTCCTTGTCCACACTGGGTGACTTTTAACTTGATGGATATTTGATTGCTGTTTGGAAGGCTGGACCTTGTCTCCTGGAGGATTTTTCCATCTCTCACCTCAGAGAGAGGCAGATGGAGGCATTCAGCGGGTGGCCCTGAATTACAGTAATTAAAAAGACACAGACAGCCCTGCAAAGCGGGGAGCAGGACGGGGCCCAGACAGACAAGCAGAGTCGGAGGGAGTGAAAGATCAGATATCGAACGTGCTTTATCAATTATTTTCCCTCTAGGGTCAGGCTGGGGCAAGCTTTGTTGAAGAGGTGTTTAATTGTTTTTCTCTCTTCACAGTGGAAATTTGGCTGCTGCTGATAAGATTCTCTGCGGCACTGGCGCCGTCACCCTTTTTAGGTGACCAATAACTCAGACAGAGGGTGACTGGAGGACCTGACAGGGAGGGGGTCTGGACATCATGCACAGCGTCCACAACAGGATCTGCGTCATCAGGCACAAAAGTGTATTCACACACCTCACACACCTGCTTTAACGATGACAATGAGGACTCAGTTATGCCATTTATAGTAAATAATAACTTCTTATATCACTCTCTGCAGACATACCACTGAGAAAGTGTGTGCTCACCTGTACTGAATGTTAATTCTCTTTTTTAAAAATTTTCCTTTATTCTCCTCTTTTTGTTCTTTAATAGCATTCTTCAGATATAGATAAACACGGAGCTAACAGTTACAGCCTGCAAATTGTTGTGTAATTGTCTCGTACCCTCACAAAGGACGTTAAGACTCCAGGAAGTCTTTGTGCCTGGTCAAAAAACGACCCGACACACAGCCTGCATGTGAAACCACAAATTGTCATTAATGCACTTTTGTTTGGGTTTGTAAGGATTAAACAAACAAGATATTGTGTGAATTCTGAGTTTTAGAGGTGACTTTAGTTTTGAGCTAATCTATCAAACATGTGATGATAAACTGAACGGATTAACTTAATAGTGATGTAATCATATTGAAGCAAATAAAAGCAAGGAGGTACATTTCACAAGAATTTGAACCACTACCAGGTGTGCCATGTTTAAATTCCAGTTGCATAATCTATCATTGATGCTTTTTGATTGCTTTATTTTATAATCGTATAGCCTGAAACAGGCAGGGATGATGTTAAGAAAGCTAGTTAAGACATTTGGTGAAGAAAGGTCTGAATTGACTATTTGTAAGGAAAACTTGTGCCAAGTTCTCATTAACCTTCTGTGCACTGACTACTGTACAAATTTTTTCCAAAATAAGGTCCCATGGGTCCACTGGAAGAGGCATAACTTATTAGGCACTCTGTACAAGAGCTTTCGCCCACATTTCTAATGGTGTGACCTGATTATAATGAGGTGGAACACCCATTACCAAGGCCAGCATTACTCATGCACACAATTAAAACAATCAAACGAATTTTTTTTTAAGTCTCTAAAAACACAGTAAAGCAAACATGGACAAATCCTGTGTGTGGTGAATTGCTCACTACTGTTTTCTTAATAATGTGTGTTATCCAATAAACATTTCAGAGTAAGTTTGTTTAGCCACTTTATTGGGATGATCTGATGATATGACAGGATGTGTATTAAATATAAAGTAATAACAATGATATTAGCTATCACCTAAAACTTAGCAAAAGGGCTTTCTTATTCCCAGCTCACAGTCTCACAGGTACATCTCACACATGCAGAGGTCAGCCTGGGACTTGTCCAGGCAAGGTCATATTGTTGACGCAGGAGTGTCTGAGGAGTCGGTGTTGGATGTCCTCAAAGGAGTGCAAACCGTGAGTCCACAATAACAGCTCAATCAGAGCTGCCTACCACCTAATCTCCTCTGTCAAGGCAACATTAAAGTTGCATTGTAGAGAGGGAGGGCTCATGTGCCACTCGGCCCCAGCAGATTGGTACACAGAGGAGGTGTACAAAGCTGGCAGTTCACTCATTTACTGTTTGTTAGTGACATCGGCGCTGCTTCTCGATACTAATTCCAGCAGATCCTTATGTATTTATGACCCTAAATATAGCATTCATCCTTTTGATCAAATATGGAATGACTTTCTTGAAAATTCACACCATCATCAAAAGGTTTCAAACAAGATATGTGTGCAGCAAATTGCCTGAAACTAGAAAAACCTTGTGTATCTTTATCATCTAAAGGCTCAAAACAAACCAGTCTTCTCCACACAGGGATAAAAGCGAGGTCCACAGTAGGGGGATTTGTAAATCTTTTGAAACAGTACAAGGTATTGGCAAATCATTATGTCAAACAGGAGTTGTTGCCAGGGGCCAGAGGGAGACAGAAAAGATGAAAAGAATAGCCCCAAATGCACATAACATTTATTGCACAGTAAAGCCTCAAAGAGAGAAGGACATCAGAAGAGTTAATTCTCCCTGCCGGTGTGGAGAGACACGCATGCCAGGGATCAATTAGATTAAAAGAGGCTCCAAAGTGAGACACAGATCATGTCAGCCACATTATTCTGCAGGATATGTGATTAGGGCTCTAATAACTCCAAACAGAAACACTCTCAGATTGAGGGGAAAAAAGACATTAGAGTTGCATCATCTAGATACTGATGTTTTTTTTTTTAATTTGCCAGCATATGGGTGCACAATTGGGTCAGGAGATAAGCGAGCCCATGTGGACTGTGGACAGATGTAATCCATCTCCGCTGTGTTGATGTCCTCCCCCATCTCGTCTCTCTCACAGGCATGTGGTAATGGGACAGTGACCTGTAGAAAAAAAACAGCCATGCCTTTAGATGCAGATGAGCAGAGAGGAGAATGGATGAATGAGAGTGGGCTTCAGTGCTTCCCTTACATCTGGCATGACTTACTATCATTGGAAGCCTCTGTTACAGGAAAATGAAGCAGGAATGTTCAAAATTTGAAAAGATATCTGGAAGGAAAACACTGTCATGAATTCAGTGAGGTGTCCTAGGAATCCAATATTTTGGCTTTAGTGTTAAAGGTCATATGCCTCATTACACTTACTGACCAATTATCAATTTTTGCCAGCTCATTTAATTGGAAAGTTAATAATGCATAAGCTTGACATTATTTCTAATGGACTTTTACGATTAGATCAATAATATCCTGCAAATATAATCAATATGAACAAGCTTATGGGGAATTGGGTGTGCACATCTGCGCTTCTGTGTTTATGTGTGGATGAATCACATAAAAAAAACCCGACTATGCTCTGAAGTTTGCGTCAGTCAGCAATTCGTCGGTTATGATGAGCCAGGTGTCTGTCCTCTGGCCAGCTGCCTGGAAATGGCATTAGATTAGACCGTCAGGCGAGGTGGAGGCTTGACGAGAGGGCGCGGGTAAGGATATATGGTGCTCTGTTTAACAGACGTGTTGGGATTTTCATGAAACACATCCATCATGTCTTGGGCGTATATCGCTGACCTAGTCGCAAAATCATTTCAGTGTGGGAGCTGCATTATGACAAATGTCAATATGAAGTATAGGAGAAAGTGTCGCCCATCTATTGTCTGCTAAAGAGCTTCCTCTGCTCCACAAAGTAAAGTGCGCCTCTTAAGTTTGAGTGTATCTACACAGGGGTCTTTTCAGCTCTGTAGAGAATTCCACTGCAACTCCAGCTTATCGTTGTTTATTCAAAATTGTATTATTTTAGAATTTAGTTTTTTATTTTATCTATTATCTCTGTGTTTGTTATATCAATTTGTTGTCCTATTATTGTGAAGAACTTCGTGACCTCTGAACCAGGAGTTTGCCAAAAATGATTATATTTCAGATACTTTGCAAGCAAATAAATTTGAATTGAATGAGGTAGCGGTTAGCCAGTGGTTTACTGACTTTTGGACTTATAAGCCTACGAAATAAAATAATGTTTGTGTGCCAATACCTGCGGTCTCCTGTCAACTCATTGAAAATGGGCCTTAAAGCTTTACTGTTTATTGTGGCTTTGCAATAAGCTAGATACAAAGGCTCATTTTCTTGCTTTTCATTAATTGTTTTAAATGCAGTTTCATTTCAATTTGTTTATTGACGCTTTTTCTTTTGCTATCTTGTCAATACAATTTACTGGATGTCTATTTTTGTAATATCTTTCTATGCATCTGTGTAGCACTGTAAAGTGGCTTGTGTCTGAAGGTGCAATATTCAGTTTGCCTAATGTAAGATGCAAGCAATTTAGCCTTTTCTTATTTCAGTTAAATAGTTTTTTTTTAAGGCCTGAAATTGTAAAATAAATACAATAAAAATGAAGAATAGGTATTACAGAAATATTTTTGTTCTCATTTCCCTGCTTGCTCATTATCTCAACCAAAGGATTTATTCTGCAATTCCTCTGCGGGGCCTGGACCGTCAGGTTGGGGACCATTTTATTAGACTATAAACTATAACAGCCTCGCTGTTTATCCACAGCTTAGAGACTGAGAGTAATTTGATAATTCCCTGCAATGAATGAGTAGCAGATCAGCAGCCAATAGTGTCCCGTGCCCTTGTGAATATGAGCCAGTGCCTTAACTTAAATGAGAGAAATTACCCACAGTATGTGCTACGGTTCAAAGTCATATACTGGCAGCAACTGGATTTATTAGTGCATCTCGCTGGTGATTTGATGGGAGCTCATGGGACAGATCAGCACTCATCATCCGGATTAAAACATATAAGGACCCATCCAGGGCAGTTGCCTAATGCCCAGCGAGTAATTCCCCAATCAGCACAATGACATGCATGCTGTATATACACATGCACGCGAACACAAAGGTCTCAGTGAAAAACATCTGTCACTCCAGTGGACAGTCTGCTTATCTGGCCGAGCCATGTCAGTGCTCTCCCATGTGGGCACAAAGGCAGCAGTGGTGTTTTATGCTCTACAGATGAGTTTGCTGATAGCGACACTGCTTCAGCTTACTGCAGTTCAAACGCAGGCATTCAGGAGTTGTGACTGTCACTGTCTCCTCTTGCTTTTCTGTGAAACACAGACAAAAGACGTGCCATTGGAGGAAGTTAATTGTTAATGTGACACATGTGCACACGCACCCACACACACACATACACGACAACCACACAAAGACAGGATTTGACTTGACTGGTCCTACTTAACACCACCACCTCCACACGCACTCCCTCCCACCCCCACACCTTCCAAACCAAACCCCTTGAAGCCATGGCCACCTCCTTCTCTCCCTCCCTCCAACCCTTTCATTCCTCCCTCATGCTCTCTGTGGTCTGAGCTGCTTGCTCACTGTCCCGAAACATGATGAACCATTCAGCCCTATGGGAATTTCTCCTCCCAGCAAGCAAGCGTCAGCTACATCTGTGTCTATCAGTCAGAGTGGATGCAGCGGCAGCAGCCTCAGCAGCAGTGTGGCAGTAAGCAGTGACTTGGCTCAGGCGTCAGGGAGCTTCTCAGTGACACTCGGCTTCAACTTGGCTGAGGGGCGGCACATTTCTTCCAGCTATAGGCTCAGACTGGGAGGAAAAGTTCTCTCTTGTCCTCTTTCTTAGCTCAAGAGCAGATTCTACTAATTTATGAATGACTGAGGAAGGATGCTCTGCAACTTGAGGATACTTTTCTCATGTGGACACACAGTGGTTGTGATGGCCAGTCGATGGGGAACGTGATGCTGTGCTCTGCGTCTCTTGAGCAGGGATGACCGCAGCCTTCTGGTGCTCACATCTCCTCCTGCTCTTCGTCCTCTTCCCTCTCTTGCCTCTGTGCTCCCCTCCGGCATGCAAGGGGCAAGTCAGCAGGATTTCTCATCCACTTCAGTCCTCCCTCCAACTGTGTTGTGATCCCATTTCTCAGCGCTACACTTGACCTGAAGGCTTCCCAGGCAAAACAAAGGGATTAACTATGAACTTTGCTCTCACCTGGAGACACATTCTGCCCTTAAACAGAAGACTGTGAGATCTGATGAAAGCCAACTGTGAGTATGCTCATCTTTCTTTCTCCTTTTTTTTCTCTCAGTGAGTTGTTTCACAGCCTCTGGAGAATAGTGAGTTACTAAATGTGCACTTTTTGATGAATGCATGAAGGCATGACCTGGATTTAAGGGGAAATAGAGTCATGTGCGCACAAGTGCATGTCTGAGAGGTCCCAGCATGTATTTTTAATGTTGCCTTTTACCTTAATGAAAGCAACACAGAATGTGCTGCCGGGAAGATGTGTGTCATCTGTTATTCTGGAAGACTTTTGTGTTTAAAAAAGTAATACATTTTAGATTGGATGTGTATTTATTTAGTGACATATCAGGTACATTTCTGTGTAATTTTGTGGGTGATTTAACAGGCTAAGTAAATATCTTTTTTCTTCATATAGTGGCAAATCTATTCAGTACACTTCCCCATTTGTCTTTATTTCAGGTTTAAGTACTGTGTTAACCTTCATCCATCATCCACATCCTACAACACTCTTAGTATGTCAGCATACTCCCAATTTTAAAGCACAACATAACCACCACCCTCCTTCTATCCCCTTTTAGACTTATAAAAATTTCAAAATGGTCCTCTTATTTAAACTGCATGGTTTAAAAATTTAGAATACCTGTTTTTTTTATTTCTCCTCCAAAAGGCCGATCAATATTTTTCTTCAAAAGCTAAAGCCCACTGCTCTCACCTCCTTTCCTCTTTCCCTTTGAAGAAGTGAAAATGACAAAACAAGGAAGGATTAAGCAGTGAAGCGTGATTTTAACGAGTCCGTCCAGTCCCCACAGATCTTGTGAGGTGTTTCAACTATTGTGGAAAGGTGCTGATGCCATTAAACAGTAATGGTTTGGTGGATCAGAAAAATCATGACCAGATTTTAGACCAGACTGCACTGTTTTTTTGCAGCAATTCTACTTTAAATCACAATTGATTGTGATTGTTATAGTGGTTTTGGAATTTTTGAATATACTATGGCCTTAAACCTGCTCTCTTTTGGCTATAATTATATGTTTAGTTTAACAGCAAGTTTAATTTTAAGTATGATAACCAACATATTAGTATCTTGACAGGGAAACATAGACAGATATGTATTTTTTGGTCCATATGTTTTAGTGCATCTCTCTCAATTCAGCATATGTAGCCACTTTCACTATTAACTTAAAATTCATATCTATACTGCATTCAGTTTGTTTAGAACCACTGCCTTTGTTGTTGTAGATGATTGTATTATCAGCACAGAAAAAATTGGGCCATGTTATGAATTGGGAACAAACATCAGACGACCCAGAGGCACAAACAGAGACAAACACAGACTCTTCATGTAAGAACTCAAATGGATTTATCGCTAGATCATTATCCAAATGATGGGGCATTAATGAAATGTTGTTGACACTCATATAAAAGAACGCCAAGAGGCATTAATGGTTATCGTTTTATACGCTTAAGCAGCTGCCAAACTCACTGGGGTGTCCATAAGCAGATCATGATATTCATCTAATGATCATATTCATCATTTCTCATTGAAGAAGAGATGTGATTCAAGTTTGTTTTTGTTCTTAAACCACAAAGGAGCAAGATTTAGATAATGAACTAACAAAAAAACAAACAAACAGAAAAGCACGGTATAATTACAGATTACACTTTGTACTTCTGTTTCATTGTGTGTACACCTAATATTATCCTGATGTAGCCTGTCTCTTTGATTGATAGGATTGATATCCCCCGCTGACAGACTGATAAATATTTCAGAATCCATGTTGTGAAGTCTTACCTTATGCATGAACATTTATTCTCCTCTATCTTGCCTGATACCCATGTTTTTAAGCATTTCTTAGGTCCTTACATATGCAGGAATCTTAACCATGGGTCAGTGGGCTCACTGCATGATGCACGAATCATTGTGCCAAAAAGCTCTGGGCTGATTTGCACATCATACATACTCACCACACGGACACACGTGGTGTCCTTTGCCCCCTTTGCTTTGACTTGCCTCTGTTTTGGTGTCTTTTTCTTCTTTTCCTCCTTCTCCTTTTGGTCTCCCGTCTTCTCTGCCTTTCTTTACAAATGCCAGGTGCACACACACACACACACAGCACCACACATGCACACCATTTGCTTTTCACATCTCTGCAGTACGGAGCAGCTGTGCTTCAACCAAAGGATAGTGTAGAAAAAGGTTATGCATGACTGGGAGGCCTGGTGGAGGCCAGTGTATGGTGCCAGTGCACAGGAGCACTGATGGCCAGTAGCCAGAGGACCTGCAGGAAGCCACCCTTCAGCATGTCCGCCTCTGCACTCAGTTTGGAGGCTCAGGATGGATTTGTGCTACCTGGTCTGTCCTCTCACTCACAGACAGACTAGGCACTGTTAATCACTGGATCAGTGACCATTACTTATGTATATTGAGCTGAACAGGATATTCCAAGAGGCAGTCAGATAACCCTAGGATGTATATGTAACAAGGAAGTTTTTGCTATTTTTGACAAGAGAGTAAACAATGTCTTTGCACCAAATTTTGGTTTCTAATCCTGTAATCTGAAAAGCATATTTTTATACTTGTGTATGAGTCAAAAATACAGGCAGGATGCTACCAGAAATTTTGCCGCATCTTTGTTTTAAAAACCTCTAGTCTGACTTGATAACGTCACAAAACTGTCCCCACCGTGCACCACATCTGATACACAAGCTGTATCCATAAAAAGTCCAAAAGCAGGCCATGACAGACCATATTCACTATTTATAGTAATGCAGAGTCCATGTTTACCTCTCACTCTGAGCTCTGAGTGTACCATTAAAAACGCTTCCTGCTTCAATTTGGAAGCTATTAATGGGCTTGACTTGTTTTACTGGTTGAGGTCAAGAGATAGAGCTTTGTGTGTGTGTGTGTGTGTGTATCATCAGTGAGTCAAGTATTATGTCATTTCTGAAACGCCACACTTGTCATCAACAAACCATTAATTAATTCTTTTTGTGGACATTAGGTCAGCAAATCCATTGTTTGTTTTGTTATGCGCCGAAGATTCTTCTTACACCAGTTGGTTTATTTAAGCTATTAATATATTTACTTAAAACTGTCTCCCCAATTCAAAACTATCATAGAACACATCAGAGTAAAAATTCCATTACAAATAACAAATTACTGCTAGGTAGTGACACTATGGGGTTTTTCTTGACCACATCAGGGCTTTAAGATACATACTGAAGTCAGAATACTAACATGCTAACAATGATACTGCTAAGATATTTTTGAGTATCGGGAATAATGGCCACTGTGTTCACTATAGCTTAGTGTGTATGTATACTGAAATTTCTTATTGGCATAAACACATAAAATGGCTAATGGCTTCAATTTTTGGTCATTTATTTTTCCTACTACTGAGGACAACCAGAAAGAGCTGATAGCCACATTAGCAGTTTTAACAGGCTGTACTAAGACACTGGTACTTGAAGGGTAATGTTTTATTCAACATGCTTAACATGCTCACAAGGGCCAGGCTGACATGCTCACATGAAGCTTTTTAACTATTTTAGTTTAGTGTGTAAGCATGCTAGCATTTGCTAATTTGCTATCTCTTCTGCTAGGGAGTTCTGATCAGTCTCACATCAGAAACCAAAGTAATAAACACATTTTACCTAATGGCACAAAATGATGAGAAATGGAACTTCAAAATTAATCAAATTTATTCAGAGTAAACACAATTATCTGTACCAAATTTCATTGCAATCTATCCAATAATTTAGATATTTCATTTAAGACCAAAGTGACATTCTTTCAGATCTGCCTCAGGTGGCCGTTTGTGGAACTGCAGCTTTTGGCATGATTTGCTGTGTGGCTGCTGCTTGTAAAATAAACTGTGATCAGCTGGCTGCTTTGTACCCCAGACTACATTCTCCCATTCTGATTTTTTAAAAATTACAGATTTTCAAACCAGTGTGCCTTTTTTTCCTCATTATAAGGGTTCCTGCCAAGGCAAACAATAAAAAAAAGACAAATTGCTATGTTTGTGCATCCCAGAATATAGCAGAAAATTGAGTGAACAGATTCAGTGCACCTCCTGCGCTAAACAGTGTAATCATGCGGGGAATTGAGTGATGTGATATGAAATGCCATTCTATAACAAGATGAGGGACAATCCAAGTCCTACAGGAGGACCCCCACAGTGACTGGAATGTTATTTGTGTGGGCCTCAGGCTGCTGCTGGCACTCCTGCTAACCTGGCACTTTCAAAAGAATGCCAGTGAGTGAGAAAGTTATTTTTCAGGGTAGTGATTATCTCTAAAGCCTTTAATTGTGGCCAGAAATTGCGATACACTTTAAGATAACCTCTCCAGTAGAGAAAGCAGTTAAGAGGCATATAAGATCTTTGATCTTGAAAACACCACAAGTCCCCTTTGCAATCCTTCGATAAAAGACACTCCAGCTCTCTGAACTGTAATGGGAATAGCCAGGATAAATCAGATAGGACGGAAGGAAAATCTATCTATTCTCCAATGTGGTGCTAATAAATCTGTTGACTGCTTCTCTTTTAAGGGCTAGACTAACTAAGGTTAAACTTGTAAAGCTGTCTCTCTGTCTACATGTGTGCTATTGCATCTGCACCTGTTTTCTCATTTTTTTCTGTGGAAGTGACTGATAGTGTCATTGTTGCTCTACAATGATAGCACTGTGGTTGTAAGTGTAATTTTCTCCAGTAAATATTGATTCTGAAGGATATAAACATTTGGAACTTGGAAGGTCATTTACCTGTAGCTGAAGCTACGCTGCAACATGGTGCTAAAATTCCCCAATTTAAGTCAAGTGAGTCGCATGGCTTAAAATATCAACACCATTGAGTCCAGTTGACTGAGATGTTTGCTGAGTGTCCTCTTTAGAAAGCTGTATGTGGAGAGTGAGAGCTCATTATTTCAGCTGACAGTGTGGAACAGTACGACACTGACACTCTTCTTGCACTTTCATACTTTAAAGTCTGAATGGGTACCATCCTGGGCTTTTCCCACAGAGTAAAATCATCCATCCGCATATGCGAGTGTACTCAATCCCAGGGGATTTTAATGCTGCTCTCGCACATTTGATATAAACCTTCAAGGCAAGCCAAGACCACATGGCACGAATATGCATTTGTAGGTCATTAGAGGCAAGGCATCAAGCCATACTGTTGGCTCTTTTTGCATGCACAAATCCAGGTTGGCATCCAAAGCACCTCAGCCACTATCGATTGGTGTGTCCTGTGCCAAGGGATGAAATGTGCATGCACGCCGCTGCTCTAACCTGAGTGAAGGGACCATATGTGAAGAAAAAAGTGCAGGGTGTGTGCTGCCCTCTCCTGGTGCATTGTTGGTAGTTTTAATCTGTTATTTTATGGCTTTATTGCTGGAAGAAGTACTACATGTTACATGTAAAAGAGAAATTCACCCATCAGCACTGGAAAAGTATGTGAGGAGTTTGGTTTAAGAGCAGATTTGAGATGATCACAGCCAACAGCACCTTCTGACCAACCAGACAGACCGCCCCAGGAGGAGAGGAAAGAGAGCCGGGATAGAGCCATTAGTCCCAGTTATGATTCAAGATTGCTCCTGGCTAATGTCCGGTCGCAGAAAACGGAATAAATGAAATGGGGCTCTTGCTTTCCCAGCAATGGAAAAATAAGAGGTTGTTGTTTTGCATCTTTGCAGAGACTGTCTCCACAACAACAACCCAAGTTAGTTTAAGACACTTTCAAAAGGTTAAGGACAGTGTTTTTCAGATGTCAAACTTTTAAGACGAAGATGTCTAACATATTTTCAACACTATTCTGTTGCAGCTATTTACATTCCATCAGAAGCTAATGAACAAATTGCACTACAGTATTACTTCCTGGATGTACATGTGTGTGTATGTATGTAAATAACTGATATATTGCTCTTTTGCTCTTTTGTTTTTTATCCTATTTTATTTTGTGTGTAGCATGAAGGACTACAAACTTTGATTACAGTGTGCAATAACTTATTAATTAGGCCTACTTTGTACCTTTGGACCTTATGAGTGAAGTCAGTCCTTGATAGAATCCGACACTTGAGAAACTGCACAATTTCCCATGCGCAATACTTTTGAACAAATTGTAAATCAAAACCTTATAAAGGAAAGACCATCACATTTTCTTTTCTTTGGAGACAGAAAGTTACCTGAAAGCTGGCTATTTTAGGGGTGTTTCGAAACGAAAACACCAGTACCTCTGCTAAACTAACAAGATGAGAAATAGTATATGGCTGGACCACACCTGGGTATTAAAGAACAAGCAATACTAAAAGTGATTAAACAACTCTGATTAAATACATGTAAAGTTAAGCACTCCTAAAAGAAGAAAGTAAAAGACATTTAATATAGATGAGAAATATTCAACATTTCAACCCACTAATTCAGGACCAACAAACAATAATGTGGTAGAATACGATGTCTTTGATATGAGTTTAGTCAATGCAGAATTTGTATGAGGAAAGTAGCTGTATACCATCTCTTCGTGGCAGCTCCTGCTGGTGTGATAGCGTCTGTCCTAGGCAGGACGCAGGATGCAGGAAGCATCGCTGTGGGTCCTGCTGTCCTGCACCTTCTCACAGGGAAAATGTGATGTGATTTCAAGCATCTATTTGTCTCTTATCACAATGCATGGTGGATCAAAATCTCAATCACAACACCATATAACAACTTCTATGTGACTATTTAAGAGCTTGTGGAGACATTTTCAACTTTCAGTTGTCTCGCGTCGAGTCCTCTCTCCACACGCTCTCCACAGTAGGCGAAAGGACCCCTGGCAACACAATAATTGTTTGCCCAACTTAATTTTGAAAGGACAACAATCAATGAGGACAGACTAATAACTGTCCGATCAATCTGAAATTTGTTCGCCTCACTCTCTCAGCGGCAAATGTGTTTGTAGGGCTTGCCCGCTTCTGTGTTCCAGCCAAAAATGATCATGTTTCTATCTATAAATGATTCCACAGACTAAAATGCTGCAGAGGAGAAAGTACAATGCATGAACAGGGAATTGCAGAGGCCATCAAAACAGGAAATGTTTGCTTATTTGAATATTTTTGGTGCCATCACTCTTAAAACTTAATATACACTGCAGATATCGAGCTTTGACGCACTGCTGAAAATTAGCTGGCAGTGAGCTTGAAACCTATTGGGCACACACTTGCAATTATCATTTTTATGCACTTTGAGTAAATCTCATTGCTGAATGTGCAGCACTGGCTCCCTGGAGTGCAAGTTACTGTTTGAACAGTTCAGAATGAAAGTAAATTATCATAGATATATGCTTTGATTCACTCATCCTCCAGGCAAATCATTTTCCTCGCACAGTCCATGAAGTTGAGGTGAACTGCATGTTGCCGTACCTGTACTCTAGGTGTGACTGTGAATGTGCTTCTCTGTCTTTGTGTTAACTATACTAAATTTTTGGTGGCTTTTTCTGACTTTATAAAAACTTTTAGTGTCAAGTGCATGCTGAGAAATGCCCTGATGATTGTGTGTAATGTCAGGTGTGTAGAAATGAATGGAGAATTATACTAAAAGTTAAGCTTTATGTAAATAATATTAATTAATCAAAGCTGATACCGACCAAATACTCCTGCATTTACATAGCTGTGGCACTTGAAATTGGTGGATTGACTTATTGATATAGTATTTATTAATTACTAGGCTAATCTAATTCATTCAATCTGCAGAAATGTTATAAAGAAACTTTGAGAGGTGCCAGTTTCTTTCTTAAAATTGAATTTGCTCTCACTCAAGTATTGACAAAAATCTCTGCACACCTAAATATGTGACAGGTGCGTTAAAGGAGGGAGCAAATAATATCAATAAAAGGAACTCCTGCACACTGTCTCATTTTGTACTGAAATATTATTCATATGAATAACACCATTTCTGACTCCACAGACCTTCATCAGGTATAATGGCAGCATCAAAACAATTCTATATATATATACACACATTCAGAAACTGCCTCAGTTTCTAAGAACTCAATCAGAAGATGGCTGATGATCACCTGAAACTACTTAATGTCTCATCAGCTCAGCCATAGAGTTAAAAAATCACAATAAATATTCAAAAAACATATAATCTAATCATACCCCACAAGACAAAACATAATGTAGCGGAAATATCATTTATCTTCATAGACATCATCCTACAATAAATACCTCTATTCCCCAAGATCCTTAGATAGTCACCATGCATGAACATTTGAATAAATAGAGAAAGCAGAACGAATGCCAAATACATCCATCAACATCCATGCTGATAGTAAAAGAAAAGAATATATCACTCAAAGTAAAATACAATACCTTTTTCAAAATACAAGATCAATTTCAATAAATATTCTTCAGAAGCCATAGTGAAAAAAATGTTTTGGAACAACATTAAATTTAAAAAAATCCAATGACACACTTTTTGAAGGCTTTTCAAGATTCAGGTGATTATCAGTCTCAGCAGTCCTCTGTTTGGGTGCCTAAAAACTGAGTCAGTTTCTAATTGTGTGTATATAAAGAATTGTTTTGATGCTGCCATTATACCTGATGAAGGTCTGTTGAGACCGAAATGGTGTTATTCTTACATATACGATGTCAATAAAAAAGTGAGATTGTGTGTGCAAGTTCCTTTTATTGATATTATTTGCACTCACAAAATTTGTACAGACCAAAATATTTAAATTAGCACCCAGATTGTTTGTTCGTTGGAGTATTTCATTATTGTCAAAAACCAAAATTGTTTGCCAGTTTTTTCAGTCGTATTATGAATGAGAGAAATGACCAACTTGGTAAATGAAAAAATCAGTTTATGCACTATTAATACAACAGCACAGATTCAGAGCAAGGAATGAAATGATGTAATGACCTGGATTTCTGAAATGTGCCCCAGATGTTTGCAGACATTGCCTAAATCACTCCATATGGGAATATCCTCACAAGCTTGAACTAATTGTGTGAACTGCTGCAACTGGCAATTAATAGAGAAAACAATACATTCAGTAACAACTAATGTATAATTCTCTTGGGTAGATGTTATCATCATTTAGGCATTCATGAAAAAATCATCTAACCCTTATTTTTAAAGAGCCTAATATTAAACTTGCATTTATTCTTCTTGGTGTCAAGCCAAGTCTGTGGATAAAAAGCTCAACATGCTGAAATAATGCCATCTAGTGGCTGTAAATTGAACTATTTTGGGAAAAAATAACAATGTTTTTCTTTTCTTTTCAGAAGATCTTGCTGAAAATGACAAATTCAATCCCTCTTGTCATGATTCGATGGTAATTAGCACAAGGAGACCATGGAAGGAGAGACAGTACTGAACTCTACTGTAAATAACAGCACAATGGATATCAACCTGGTCACGCACAGTCTCTGGGAGGTGATCACCATAGCAACTGTATCAGCTATAGTCAGCCTCATCACGATTGTGGGCAATGTCCTGGTGATGCTCTCCTTTAAAGTTAACAGCCAACTTAAGACAGTGAATAATTACTACCTGCTGAGTCTGGCAGCTGCTGACCTCATCATAGGCGTTTTCTCCATGAACCTCTATACCTCTTATATACTTATGGGCTACTGGGCCTTAGGGAACCTCGCCTGTGACCTTTGGCTGGCGGTGGACTATGTAGCTAGCAACGCCTCAGTCATGAACCTGTTGGTGATCAGTTTTGACAGATATTTTTCCATCACCAGACCTTTGACCTACAGGGCAAAACGGACTCCCAAACGAGCTGGGATCATGATAGGTTTGGCCTGGCTGGTGTCACTTATTCTGTGGGCCCCACCTATTCTCTGCTGGCAATACTTTGTTGGGAAAAGAACTGTCCCAGAGAGACAATGCCAGATCCAGTTTTTTTCTGAGCCTGTGATAACATTTGGGACAGCCATAGCTGCTTTTTACATCCCTGTATCAGTCATGACAATCCTATACTGTCGGATCTACAAGGAGACAGAGAAGAGGACCAAAGATCTGGCGGAGCTACAGGGGATTAACTGTCCCACAGACCCTGGGGTCACTCAGCCTCAGAAGGCCATTATTAGATCCTGTTTTAGCTGTAAATTAAGGTTGGCTTCACAAGACAGGAATCAAGCCTCTTGGTCCTCCTCCAGCAGAAGCAATGCTGCCAAATCAGTAGCCACCACTAATGACGAGTGGTCCAAAGCTGGTCAGCTGACCACCTTCAACAGTTATGCCTCCTCTGAGGATGAGGACAGGCCAGTGTCTCCAGGGGGGTTCCAGCCCTCCTTCAGGAACCAAGCTTGTGAGACCATCAAGAGTGGAGTGGGCAGTGAGAGCGAGCAGCTCAGCAGCTACGAAGAGGACAGCTTCTTTCAGACGCCGCCCAAAAGCAACTCTCAGAAAAGCGGCAAGTGTGTGTCCTACAAGTTCAAGCCTGTGGCCAAAGATGCTCAGGTGGAGCATCTCAGCAAAAACGGAGACACCAAAATGGCGTCATCAGCGTTCTCCTCGGCAGAGTCAATGAGTGTCCCGTCCACCTCGTCGACGTCAAAGCCTATAGACGCCACACTAAAGAACCAGATCACCAAAAGGAAGAGGATGGTCCTGATCAAGGAGAGAAAGGCAGCTCAGACTCTCAGCGCTATCCTGCTGGCCTTCATTCTAACATGGACACCTTATAACATCATGGTGCTTATCTCCACTTTCTGCTCAGACTGCATCCCCCTCTCACTCTGGCATCTGGGCTACTGGCTGTGCTACGTCAACAGCACCGTCAATCCCATGTGCTACGCCCTCTGTAACAAGACTTTCCAAAAGACATTCCGTATGCTCTTACTTTGCCAGTGGAAGAAGAAAAGAATTGAGGAGAAACTCTACTGGTATGGACAAAACCCAGCAGTCAGCACCAAACTGACATGAACTATTGTTTTGTTAAGATGGTGTATGATGTTGGCTGTAAATTATATGTTTGTTTTAATAATTTGGACTTTATGAACTTGAATTCTACACATTAGCAGATATCGAAAGTAAAAGCACTCTATCAAGGAGCTGATGTGATTTCTAGTGTTGCTTAGATCTACTACAGTGTGTGTTATTTACTGCTCAAACTTTGCAATTGGAAGAATATCATATGTGACATTGTAAATAGATTCTAAAATGTAGAAAATACAAATTTCCCTTGATGATCTTAGGCAGGAAATCCCATCAGTTAACATGCAGATAATTTCATATTGTACTCTATATGTATTGAAGAATATCCAAAGACTATTATACAATTGTTCTGATTAAAAAATTAACACTTTTTTAAAAAATAAACAGTATTAGAATTTGCCAGTATTTTCCCCTAAGTTGATCCTTTTGAACCCAAAATTTGCAGCACACATATGTTTTATTCTGTAGGTGCTGTGTTTGTATTGAGGATGCACACTTTGGAATTGCTGTTTTATTTTCAAGGGCTAATAAGTGCCATCCTGATGCTAGAATTTGCTTGCTCAGTCAAGATTGTAACTTGATGCTAATCAAAGCCTTTTCACATGTGCCAATGTCATTTGTCAGATGGGTGAAAATAGATTCAGATATATTGTTTTCATGTTACACATTCTGCATTTTCTGCCCTGCACAATATTGGAAAAATTATATA
>JAQLOL010000007.1:17386809-17413629 GCA_029783665.1 Naso thynnoides | reverse complement strand
AAAGTCTATGACGAAAAAGGAAAGAGACATTTTATTAAGTTTTTATTTAATGAAGTAGATTTCGTCTCGTCTTTTTTTGTCAACAAAAAATGTGTGTTAATTTCGTCACAGTCAGTGTTTAAGGGTATTGATTATGTCTTGTCTTCGTCTCGTTTTCGTCATGAAAAAACCCATTGTTGATGAATATATTTTGTCTAGTCTCTTCTGACGAAATTAAGATTGCTCAACACAAAAATCAAAATTGCTGCTTAGTCTGCAGGAAAACCCCAAAATTAGGCACTAAGTATAAAAGAATTGGTGTACAGCCATGCTTTTTTAAATGCGCAAGATCATGAAAGAAATGTAACATTTATTGTGCATCCCTAATCAGGAGTGTACTACTGCCAGATAAAATATCACATGTCACCTTGTTAAATAAAATTTTGTCAGTCCATATAGTGGTACATTTTCATTTCAGTAGTATTTTATTGCAGACAGTACAGATGATTGAAGACCTCAGCAGCCTCAGATGCTTTCAGCAGATCGTGTACCTCTTTGTTCCAAGAACGTCTCTTGGAGTTTGTTGTTTGTTTATGCATTTTGAAACATTTAGCCATGCGTGATCTTGCACCATAATATTTACTTCCCTCCGCTATGCTGAGACAGTGCTCACCTGGCCTTGCCATGTGTAGCTGCCTGGTCTTCATGCTGTCAACAGTAGCCTCATGTTCTTGGCGCCGCATCCTGACATAAGAACCTGATATTATAACCATCTTGCTTGCTGCATTACATAACAGAAATCCAGCGCCTCTCTTCCTCCTTTATACCTTAATGTGTGTTTGGTTCTGTGGTGTCGTTTCGACTCCAGATATTCCCCGGGACTGGCTCCTGCTTTTTCATTCTCGCGCTCTGTTGTGTGCCCTCCCACTGGATATCTCTGTTCCTCTTTAGTTCCAACCTCAAAATCTAATGGGTGAAAAGCAATTGAAACTGGACCGACCACAAAAGTTTTCAGTCAACATTCCAGCAGGATGAGAACAGTGAATCCACTGAAAATGCAAAGGCCCCAATCAAGACCGTCTTTGTTCACAGAGCACAATATGGTTCATCAAGCCCAGGCGAAGAAACCGTCGCTGTTTGAAACAGCGTCCTGTGATCGGGGTTAGTGACAAGCTGTCTGAACACTTCGACTGGTTCCTCTAGCTTCTCTAACAGCCTGAATTAAGTTAATCAGATGATGAAAGGGGAAGATCTGATGGGGATGGAAAGTCTTGTTGGGTCAGGTTAAGGGTCAGGTTGTGCACATTGAGTTTGACAGCTGCTAGATTTTAATCTCCATCTCATTTTAATGGAAAAGCGAAGACACATGGAAACAAGTGTGCGTCGGGTTACAGAGGGTGACTCACACGTTGAATTCCCACAGAGCAGATTAATGAAACAAATATAAGCTTATTATATTTGTACCACAAAACGAGAGACTTTAAAGCCTGCGGTTGACTTTGTTTCTTTAGGCTGATCCTTTCCCTTGGGGCCTGCTCGGTTATATCACTCTGTTTGGATTCATAGAGGGTATGTGTATTATTTTACTGAATAGAAGCTTGGTTGTTTATTTCTACTAAGTAGATACTGCCTTCTCACGTTCCTCTACATGTTTGCTGGTACCATTCCTAGCCACAAGATGGGAGTATAAAGCCGTCTTTGGATTGCTCCTGGTTCAGTGCCATGAATTAGAACTCCAGATCCTAATTGATTTTCACAGGAGCAGGATCCCGTCTTTGCCTCTGTTTTAGCTTACATTTCTTGTTCCGTTGGGCTAGAATCTTTTTTAAAGTTTTAGTTGATGCATTGCTGTACATGCCGTGATGCTTATTTCAGATATTTCTTCTAATAATTTAGGAGTTAAATGTGAAATTTGAAGTTTTACTGTTGGAGAATGTCAATTTAAGGTCATAGTAGTTTGATAGAGACCTAAAGGAAATCCTCAAGACTCGTCTCTTTTGTGCTAAATGATCAAAGCTCACAAACTGGCCTCTTGTTTATCACACAGGCCTCAGCTGTTTAATCCTGACCATGGTGTCCACAGAGACTACAGGTCTCATTAGTTTTAGACTTATTCGACATTTGTAAAGGTTTCTGTGATCCTTTGACGTCTGACCCTATTGATCTCTAGTTACCCCTAACCATACATTAACCCAGTCAGTGAATGGATCTCAAGTCTAAATAACTATCTTGTATCTTTCCCTTAATCAAGTTTAAAAAGGAAAAAAAAGAAAATCATTGCCATCATCTTGCATTCTTAATGGCCTGTTGACAAGATTGTCCTTTGCTTTCATGTAGAAATTAAAGGCCTTATAGAGAGATCAGCATGTTGCCATCAGCAGAGTTTTCCATTCCAGAGTTTTTCCCTTTGCATCGCGCACTCGTTGTAATTAGGGGTGTGACAATTTTTATCGTTTTTAATGTTTATCCTGATAGAAACACTCACAATAAATTAATAGTGGTGAATTTGAATAAATTGTATAATCGTCATAATTATGAATTAGTGTCTGCTGTGAATAACCTAATTCAATCCTTACTATTCATGCTAGTCCATGCTACAATGCAAATTGGACTTGAGAACAGAGTAGACTTACTCAGAGTATTTTTTTTGCTTTATCCTTTACTTATGCAAGGATAACTCATTACCATACTTACTATTGATTAATCAATTAGTTATTTTATCTTTTTATTTATTTAATCAAGATGTGTCCCCTAAGATAAATTTTTATTTTTTTTTAAGTTTTGCGGTAATATCGTATATGCAATAATCATGACATGGAATTTTCTACTCATCTTACCCCTAATTGTAATACAGGTGCTCGAAGGAAACTGGTGTAATGTGGCGGATGGTCCACTTTAAGATTTAGTGGACATGTCTGTGTATGATTGTGTAGTTCGGTGCCATGCAAAGAATCTATAAATTAGTGGTTGTGAGTGTGGTAGCAGTGATAGATGTGTGTAGTACTGCATTGATCACTACAAGCATCCTGCTATATGTGGATCAAATAGGAACCGTCACATCTCACCGCTGGATCAGCTGTGGTAGCCCCTTAAGATGTGATGCTTGTAATGGCGTGTAGATCTAAAATTATAGTGTTCTTTAAAGACGATGTTTTGGTTTTAAGAGGGGTGTACTTAGAGGCCCACTTTCCCTGATTGACAGGTGGAGTACACTCAGCTAAAGTGGCTCTGACTCGCTCGCCCCATCTTGGCTCCACCCAGATGCCCCCACATTGCCCAGATTTTTGATTATCTGGCTCCAGAAACTGACCATGATGAAAACATCCCATCGGAAAACCTACAGGGCGATGTCACAGAGGTTACGTCCATGCTTTTCTACAGCCTTTAATTTTGAGAGGCAGCCACTGATAGCTGGGCTACAACAAAGTGCACGGTTTCTCCGAACATCTAAAAGTAGCTACATCTTTTTAAAAAAAGGTTAAAGCAGATGTCACTGCCACAGTTTAATGGTCGTCTTTATCCGATGATATACCACCTCGAATTTGCTGCCAACTTGAAATGAAAACTTAAACAGGACATGAAATAAAAAGGTTGTGCTGAAACCAGGCTGCTATTTTAAGAATTGCTGGTTTTGTAGCAAAGCTGCGTATTATTGTCAGTGCATTGTACATTAGCTCAAGTGTATCCACCACAAAGAAGGGAAGGCAGACGCATGTCGCTGTTCTTAGATAATCAAAGAATTCATATTTTACGATCACTCCATCTAACTAACTTTTTTCTGTATCTTGTGTTTTTTGACAGTAACTTCTCCAACTACAGGAATCGCTTTAGCATGCCCGGCCAGACTGAGAGCCTGTGGTACAGGTGAGGTTGGAAAAATATGTCGGCCTTATGGATTAAATTAGCCAGCTGTTGCTTTAGCTTAAGTGGACTCTGACGTGCTTAAGCAGGTGAAAGAACCACAGGCTGCTTTGGTCAGTAGAAGAACACTTATAATCAAAAGTGGATGTTAGCAACACGCAGAGCTAGGAAAAAGAAATTATTTCTTTTCCAACAAGGGGCCTCATGCAAAGTATCATGTGAAAGTTTACCAAGCCTCCTACTGAATTTCAGTGAGCATTAATGAGCTGTAAGAAGTGGCCCAGAGGAATTGGCAGCAAAGAAGTGCAAAGCTCCCTTCTTTTAGCTCCTATCTTAGCGACAGGGGGACTACACAAAGGAGCTATACATCTGACAGGGTGACTCATAGCCAACAACAGACCTCCTTCTCACAGACAGTAAGATAATACCTTGCTAGACCACAGGCCAGCTGCCCGCTCCTCAGGCCTAGACGCAGACAGTCCTGCTGGCTCAGAGCCCTTACCTCATGCTCACGTTTAGGAACAGGGGAGGCAGAGGGGGAACACGCTGGAAAGGCAATCTGAAATCCCACCGCAGCTACTGGAAACAGTTCATAACATTCAGTACACATGTACAGAACACATGCTAACCCGCATGATGAACATGTAAGCACACAGCACAGCACAGAGGAGTTTTTTCACTAAAGTGGGTCTGGCATCCCATTCAACAATAAAATGTCCGAGACAGAAGTACTACCTGGAATAGTTTTTTGTGAATATTTTTCACACAATGTGGAATTTAAAAAGAGGCCAGTTCTCATTTATCTTTAACTTTTAGCATTCTTCCTCTACTGGGTCAAGGCTGTGTATCATTTTAACGATGTGTGTCTGCAGCTGGAACCTGGGGTCAGCGCACATCATCTCCCTCTCCACTGAGGTTTATTTCTACCTTGAATTCGGCCTGGAGCTGCTCTTTGAGCAGTATGAGTGGCTGAAGAAAGATCTGGAGGTTAATGACGGCATCAATTACAAGTGTTGATAAGTGCTTTCCTTTGTTCCTACACTCATGCCTATCTCTGTTTTAACTTTTTAGCACAGTGTTGTCTTTTTAACTAGCTGTATCCTCTCTTTCTTTGTCATAACTTTACTGATTTCTCATTTTCATTACATATGTGAAGCTTTATTGATAAGTTTTTGGCCCTAGGTAGAAGAAGATGAGTTAATCTGCTCTCACTACTTGCATATGCAGGTCATCTCTTTAAGTGATAATGCAGAAATGTGTACACCCACATGCATGAAGCCTGTCTCTATAATGTATTATAACTTAATGTGAATATTTAGAACACATTATGAACACACTTATAACGCATTATATGTGGTTAGGGTAACCTTACTCACAACTGTGGTTATATAGCACTATAGGTGCATTATTACACATTGTAAGTATGTTCAGAATGCGTTATATATGGATGCTTTTAGTCAAGTCTTACTGAATTTTGCACCCCACTCCTTCACCGTGCTGTAAGAAGCAGCCCACGTCCCTGTGTGTCCTCATGGACCTCTTTAGTGGGGCCCTAGAAATAGAGGGAGGTTAATATTGTCCATTTCCTCACACTGTGCTGACTTGCAGTTTTCAATTAGCCAGAACAGGCATACCCCAAAATCATTTGCAACCTCCGTCTCAAACTTCCTGCGTACTCACTCAAAGTGTTGAACTGCACGTGCATGTAACGAGAGCTGTGCATCTGCTCTCCTTCTACCTTAGGCCACAAACCCATCAGTCACCGCTCATGTGTGTCTTCATCTAATCTAGGAGGCCAACAAGCCAGAGAACCGAGCGGTGCGTCCATGGATCATCACCATGGGACACAGACCCATGTACTGCTCTGATGACGACCAGGATGACTGTACCAAGTTTCACTCCTATGTGTGTAAACCACAGTATCCTGTCCATTTATTCAAACACTTTTTCTTATACACACGAAAGCCTAAACTACTAATTCTTAGATACTGTGATCCAGTGTATAGGTGTAAAGATAATTTTGGGATTAAGCGACAAACTCATACTGGGAGGGAACGAGTTTGATGTTTGTTCATAGACCAGGATGTCAAAAGAATTTTTAAAGTCTGGCTGAGCAAAGCAGGCTGAAGCCACTCACATCTGCTCGGTTTCAAGTGTGGAAATTCCTGTTTTAATAGTTAAGCTCCATTCCTAATGGCAGACATTTTATTAGCAAAGCATCGTTATGAAGCTTTAGTAACAAGACTTGGCACTTAACATTTTATTTCGATATACCAAGCAAAGGTTATGATATAATTTTGCAAATTTCCTACAAAAGGCTCATAGATTATTTAGTTTTTCTATACAAAAAGAGTACTCTGTACTGTACTCTTAGTTCTTTTTCATCACATCAAGGTATTTGTAGGATTTGTTTTCTGCTGTGTTGTCTGAAACTTTAATTGCCCCTGCGAGCAGACATGCCACGCGTGTTGTAAGCTGGCCAGTCCACATCACAGCCCATAAGCACACTGAGCACAGTCTGCTGTCATAATCACTGTAATTTGGAACCAAATAGTTTCCACCTAGACAGCTTTTTCTCAGCGCTTGGCACTGTGTGGAGTGCGACTGGCATGGACATGATGGGGCTCCACCAGGTAGTGTTTCAGGTGGCAGGTACTGTTTCAGAGGTACTGACTGTTCATGCTGTCATTATTCTTCTCTGTTATATCCCAGGTCCGACTGGGACGGAATGACACCAAACCACCAGCTCCTGGTTTAGAGGATCTATTTTACCGCTATGGTATGTTCTCTATTTGACAACCAGCTGTGTGCTGCTAATGGGTGTTTAAGATCACAAATTTGCACGCTCAGACAGACTAATGTTCTAACAGTTGCAGAGAAAACCAAACATCCTTTATTAGAAAAGCAGGCCTCTGGTCTGGCTGACATCCCAAATAAAATCCTTTTTTTTTCAGATGTTTGTTCTGTGTTACATTTCTCAGACTTTTGTTTGTTGCATTAAATTATTTAAGTTGTGGTGGAACTTTGAACGTTTTGGTTGCTCTGATCTTTAAGTTTTTGTTGATTGCTGAGAAATGTCAAGATTAAATTGGCAGAGGATCTGAGAGACATCAGATTCCAAAGCAAAGTGTGTTTAATTAAGCTGTTTGCATACTTATGTTTTCTGTGGAGGGTTGCTGACTATTGTTGGATATGTTTCACAGGAGTGGATCTGGAGCTGTGGGCTCATGAGCACACATACGAGAGACTGTGGCCTGTCTATGGTGACAAGGTCAGCTCCTGGATTCCTAATTCACAACATTCTTACCCTACCAACATTCTGTCTATAGTCTTTTGTTTTCAGTGAGTGACAGAGACTTCTTGTGTTTCTCTCTTTAGGTGTACAATGGGAGCAAAGAGCAGCCTTATGTGAACCCAAAAGCTCCAGTTCATATTATCACAGGCTCTGCTGTAAGTAATTTCACATCCCTGCATCACTGTTAACATTTTTTTACATAGATCAATGCACAAATTGACAGCAGCATCAATAAAAACAATGTTAGCTATTGTTCAGGGCCCTTTCTGTGCAGCAGTTGGTCTGCCACACGAGTTTAGTACCAGCTGTTCTTCTGGTTAAGTGCTTTCTGATGTGGTGGTGAGCAGTGCCGGGCATGCCTCGTCATCCAACCACAGAGGGCTTAGTCATCGGCATATCAAAATGTGGCCAGAATCACATAGAGATGCAGCCGCAGTTGTAAATGTCACACAGGTTTTTGTGGACAGAGCTCGAGAAAGGCATGCGGCTCATCACTAACAGATTCAATGTGGTCACTTTTGATTTCTCTGCAGGGCTGCAGAGAGAAGCATGACAGGTTCAACCCACACCCCAAAGACTGGAGCGCTTTCCGCAGCACCGACTACGGTTACACCCGCATGCAACTGGTCAACGCCACCCACCTTTACTTGGAGCAGGTCTCGGATGACCAGGTCAGCACACATGGAACAACACACATACACATACACCCACACACACACACAAAAGCACAGCTAAGGTGGAAGGATGCATTAAAAGGTCAGAGTACTGCTCAAAAAAATAAAGACTTTTCTGTGTGTTCCAGTACGGCAAGGTGATTGACAGCTTATGGGTGGTGAAGGATAAGCATGGCGTCTCTGCCTGGTCCTGAAGACTGTCAGCTGTGAAAAAAACTTTCCCTTCACAGAAACAAGCACATTTTTCTGCACTTCACCAAGTTTTCATTGGTCGTCATTCTTAGCTTTCTGAATCAAAGTATTTCATTTTGAAATAGTGAATCTTGTAATTTGATACATTTAAGCATCATTTTATCCAATAGGAAGAAATCTCTATGATGATTACCCACTAGAAATAAATATAATATTACTGTAAATTGCTGCAAACTGTATTGCTAAACAATGATTTGTCAACTTTGTATCAAAATGTGTTTTGTGTTTAAATAAATTTACCTTTTTTAATGGATCTCTGGATTTGTCTTTCCTTTAAAACCATTGCTGTAGTTTGTCACTGTAGTCTGATTTTTGTCTTTTTATTTTAACCTTTCATCCACAGGTAGATGTAGATCCATTCCTCACTGCCTGAATAATCCACTGACAATAGAAAGCATGAGTCTGGCAGACACCAGGCCTCGTTCCCTTCTGAGCCTATTTTTCATTTCAAAAAACCTGGAAATGCACTTACACAAATCTGACTTTTATTCTATCACTCTATCTAGATGACAGTTTCTCTTTTGGATAATCCTAGCAGGATATTGGAATCACGTTTTATTGTCTGTCTGTGTGGCCGTCATGACCTGAGACAGAAAGACACATGGAAGTGGCTTCCAGCACGAAAGGACTGTTATGTAACGCAGGGATGCTTGTGGCTTGAGCGCATGCAGAGTCAGAGAAGGCGCTTTCCCTGGAGTGCTGCTCACGCTATGACTCTCACCACTGTGTTGGCATTAATTCCTAATAACAGCATGCAGAGTCTGATGAATATTGGCCGACAACCAGCGTAGATCTGCAGATCTGTATTTTGAGTTGTCAGGCTGTACTTAAGGGCCACAATTGTGTTAACACAACATAGTTTACATACACAAAACAAATGTTTTTTTGACACAAAACACGAGTGAACATACAGCACGTTATTTGGCAGACATCTTTTAACCAAAGCACGTGCAATACCATGAGAGGATGTATGTTAATCACTGATAGAAACACTGCAGGGATAGTGACCAAAATGCTTACATACAGTCAAAATATCACAAGTTAAGGAGCTCAGAGTTCTTGTACAAAGTATAAAAGTAGACAGCCATCAGTCTAACCAAAGACTTGTTGAATTTCTCTCTGATGTCAATATCCTGCAGTGCAAAGGTGTCTGGCAAAAGAAAGCATACAGTGACTACACCCCAAATTACATGCTCTTGATAAAACTACCCATTGCTAGCTGCCACTCACACACTGACTTATGATGGTTCAATTATCTTGAGAGAAGGGCCTGTAACCACTGAGTTCCTCACCTCTGACCATGCTGTATACAAGGAAGCAAACTGCAGAGACCAGCAGGGGGCCGGAGAGCAGAGCATGTGCTGCCAGACTCAAGCCGAGATTTTATCATTGCATTTGTTTACAATCGTGAGCGACCACATTTATAGTCCAATAAAAGTTGGTTGTTTTCCAGTTAATCATTTATGTAAAATGTATGATGCAAAAATGGATGGATGGAAAGTTCTTGCCTGAAATAATGAGCATGTCACGTGGCCCTTACTTTCCTCATTATTTAGTTCATGTGATTTTCTGAAATCTTAAAAAAACAGCATTGATCAGAATCCAGGAAAAAAAGAGCAAAAGGAGAAAATAACATGTCACTTCAAATCGCATGGCTGTTGCTGAAATATGATGTGCTTATTACCGCCTGTGATAGACGAACAGCAGGTTTGTGGTTGTGTGGTTAAGGGCTTTTGTTGACAGCAATTGATTCCTGCCTTTAACACGGCAACAGATTTTCTAGCACTTCCTTGTCTACTCCATTTTCCCCAAGTTATTTCTCTCGAGCTTTGCAGGCTTTGGCAGGTCAGAAGTCAGAATTGTAGCTGACAAAAACCCACTGTGTTTAAAGCATGAAGCAGATTGATAATAGCCACTTCATATACCCTGCTTCTTACCGATAGTACATCAGTAGTTACATCTGACCAGAATTTGCCCTGTTAGTCCTCTTCAGGTTAGTTTTCAGTCTAGTAAAACACAAGCTGCTGTCTGGTTAGACGTCTAAGTTTCCTGGGAACCTGACATGACCACATGGCCTTCTCAATTCAGCGAACTTCATTGCAGCAGGCTAATTTCTAATGACACATCAACAGCTATTTGTCCTTTCCCAAGCTTGTGGCACAGCAAACCCTACCAGTAATGAACTCTCTCAAGACCACATGCGAAATTGAGAAGCAGATGTCTCTTTTTCTTCACCAAACAGCCATGAAGCCTCTCTGTAAGACCACTCAGAACACCCTTTATTTAAACTCTGCGGCTTACCAACATTATTTATCTATTTTCAAGAGCCTCTAGTCGCTAACACTCAACAACAATCTCCCCCAGGAGACAGGAGACTGCTTCTGTGTGGTATTTTTCTCCATGGAGGTTAAACCGTGGAGACTGGGAACATGTGTAATGAATTCAAGGCCCTCAGATGCAGAATTTCTGTGATATTTCATCAATTCGAAAGCTAAGTGTTCATCCATAACCAAAGCGCCACTATTAAGCTGCCTCAGACCGCCACCAAGACAAACAACTAAGTATAGTCTGCTCAGCACATCACTGCACATTCTTGCCATAATTCCACACTCAACATCAACACCGCAATGACTTACAGGGCTTCAGAATATAACATCAACAGGGACACAGCACGTGTCCCTTGAACACACTATATTGCTAGTAAATCCGAGGTAAACATGACAGCGTCAGTGCTGATATGGGGTTTTGTTTTTATACATGCACAAAGTGTGTGAGGGAAATACAAAAAAAAACGTGAACCCAAATATCAGACTTGGAGTGGATGAAAGCAGTATATTATTTTTGGAATCTTTGGAAATATGAGCGGCAGGGCGTCTGGGTCAAAATAACACAGAAAATGAAGTCTAAGAATCCTCAGCGATAAAACACCACTGGGAGTCAAACAGCACGTGTGCTGTCTCCACACAGCACACAGGAGTGAAAATCACGAGTATAACAAGACACATGTCCATTTTAAATGTGTTCAGTTTTAAAATATTACATTAAACACATGTTGTACAGAGTATAGTAACACAGTTGTAACTATTAGATCCAATACATGTATGTCAGCACACTCCTACAATGGGCCTCCCCTGTTAACCTTCAGCTACAGCTGAGGAAAGATTACAAATCAGAAGGTACTCCTGCAGTGCCCAGAGAGATTGTGGCTTATCTAATTTAAAACATAAGATACAATGATTTGATAAGGTTTTCTCAAATTCAAACATTCTAACAGCTGTTGTAATTGAGAGTATGTGAAAAAAAAAAAGTTAGCAAGCAAGGTGAGATGTCTTAACATAAGTATGCTAATTAAAAATAGTTGTAAACAGATGAAATTAAAAGTATTAACATTTCAAATAATTCTGAAGCCTAACATTTTATATAGCTAGAAGTAACTGATAAATGTTTGTAATAAGTACATGCTCAAAATTGTTAGCTAAAAGTACTGGTTACTGGATAAACTGTTAAAATAAATGGCAAAAAGTAGTGGGCTAATTACTGAACTAGCTAGACTAAATTAATAAATGCTTAAAATAGTTAGCTAAAAGTAGGCTTAAGTATAAACTGTTGAAATATTTAGCCAAAAACAGTGGATAAATGGTTAAATTAGATAACTATCAAAATAGCTGAAAATACAAGTTGAACTGTTGAAATGGTAAACACTGGTGAATTAAAATAACTAAAAGTTGTGAATTAAAATGAAAGTTCCAGGCCCATATGATATATGGCTGGAATAGTAAGCTAAAATTAGTGAACATATATGTTCAAGAAGTTAGCATAAAGCAATGGATAAACTCTTAAAATAGCTAAAAGTAGCGAATAAAAGGTTGAAAGTGCCAGGTAATGGATAAATAGTTGCAGTAGCTAATTAGAAGTGAATAAATGTTCCCAATAGTAACTAAAATTAATGAATAAACTGTTGAGTTAACTCCTGTTTAAAAACAGTGCCACAGAATAGCCCACATTTGGAAGATATCGGGGAAGTCGATGTGCCTAGGCTCCTCTTGTTTGGAGGAATACATCAGACAAGGAGGGATAACAACCACTGATGTAACAAATCAGCATGTATAGTAGTATATTTTAACTGTAGAGGATAAGATAATTGATAGACGGAGAATTTTCCATCCAGTTCTGACCATAAGCACTAAACTGGTAACTCAAAATGGAGCTAACAAGCATCAGTAGCAGTGCTACTGTAGTATTCATCCTGGTTGAAAAGTACGCAATTTAGAGGACAGTGGTTGATCTACTCTTGTTTAGTCAAGCAAACAGCACTAATACATGACCCATCATTATCATCCTGCAATTAACGTTGAATCAGTCCTATTTTGTGTATGTGTGTGTATGTGTGTCCTCTTGTCTTCACTTTTCCAAATTTTCAATTTTCCCCATCAAGCATAAGAACTTTAAGATAAACAGGTCATGCTGTTCTGTATACAGATATTCTTTAAAGCTATAGCAAGCCAACCTGAGAGTCCTCTCAGTCTGTAGAACTGCTTCCTAGTGCCAGAGGGCACAAATTCAAATCATTAACTTTGAGCCTCAACGGTTGAGGGGCCTTGAGCGACAACAGGGGTATACTACCAAATTGGCTGCTACTGGCAGGCAGAGCTGGGGCATGTCACTCGGTTCAAGAAGTCCGTGTTCGAGTCTGCTTTGCTAAAATAAAAAAAAATCTCATTCAGCAGCCTGCCTTGTGAGGAGAAGCTAAATTCCTGAAGCCTGATCTGTCGACAATATGACGTTGGATTTCTTGCCAGTGACTGCCTGTGAAGAAAGCCTTGCTTTGCTGAAATGAACATGATTATGCATTGTGGCATGCAATCATAAACTTTCCAAAGGGATCTGTTTTTGTAATCACAGCCATGTCTTGCTTGGGGTCCCTTATTTCCTAGCTGTCACAACATCAATCTGTTTCCTGTTTTGTGATCACACCTGACCCATTGTGAAATGCCACCAACGCCGGAGACATATACCCATATCCTCTAAGTCAGGCCACAAGGATCCGACTCATTTAACTACTGCACATACTCTCAGTGCTAGGTCATGCCTGCTTGATGAAGACAAATTGCAAGGCAGAGCTGTCTTCTCTCACGGGCTGGCACTACTGACCAAATGCTTTCACAGAATGCAGCATGCAGAGAACAATGCCAGGCTCATTATTGCCTTATCCTGTGTCCTAAATGTTGTGCATGCCAGGCAGCCTGTCTCCTTTAACTTTGGTTACTGTTACATTCTCACACTTGGCTCCAAATATCAGTGAGGCCTGTCATTGTCGGAAAAATTGCTTACAATGTAGTGTTCTTGTTGATCCTTGTCCACTGTCAGAGCCACATACTGTTGAGCATAGGTTGTGTTGGCCCAAATAACAACCTTTGTTGTTTTGGGTACCAAGCCATGGCTCTATTGGCACTTGACATCTGAGCTCTAGCAAAGGTCAGTAAATAGTTTACAATACATGTCAGGTGTTTTACAGGAATGGTAACACAAGGATGTCTTCAAGACTGTGGTTTTAAAACCATTTAGATAGGAATGAAGTGATTAACATCATAATGGATTTTGAATTCAAAACTCCAAACTCTTAGTCCATTAAAACCGTCACAACAAGAGCCTTAACGCTCTTAGAATGTTCTCAACCTTCCAGGCACGTGTAGAGGCCGTACTTCACACTCCTCACATTAGGAAGCAAATAGAAGAGTAGAAACCGCAAGCCCTTTTGAGCTTGCCTGCTGCTACTATTTGACACGACAATCACCCAGTGGTGAGCAATCCCTGCCGTGTCCAAAGGAAATCATTTAGCTCAGTGAGAATGTTATGACAAGGGCATAACCTGACTCTAGACTTAAGACAATATTTCAACGCCTTATTTCCCTTGAGGAGTTGGTGCAGGATCTTTCTTTAGGGACTCCTGTGGTATCCTCAATGCCAATGCAGAGTGATGGATCTTTCAGCACTCTGCAGAAAGACAGCCACGTCAAAAATGCTTTCTTTCTTATTCACCTGAGGTAAGTCCGGCATTTAAGATGGTCCTGTCACCTCAAGTTCACGAGTCAGCACTAGAGACCTCAGCACTGGCCTCCAGTCTTGGCCAAAAAGGGGTTAGGAACGCAAATGCATGAAAGGAAGGTACTTGGAACAGATTAAGGGATAAAAAAAAGACTGTGGACAGCATTAAAAGCTGTTTCTGTCCTATAAGCCACAATTCAGGCTGTAAAGGTAATCATCCCAGGGAGACGCGACTCAGTGTTTGTTTTTGAAAAAGCGTGATCATACTGGATGTCTTATTGACGGTAAAGTGGTTTTCAGTGTTTATGGAGAGATCATAATGAATGGGCAATGTAGCTCTTCAGTGTACCTTGAAAAAAACACTCCTCTCTTCACCAGCCTGTTGGTTGGGAACTAAGTGACTGGCTCACTACAAAAACACAGATGTCTTAAATCACGGCACAGAAAGTATTCAGTGAATCTGCCCAAAAATAGCAGGTGGTTTTGTCATTGGCCTGATGACACGCTATGGACAGACAGGTATGTTCCATGTCTAGACCTGTAAAGATATGTTACGTCCCGTTACCTCGATCATCTAGATGAATATGGCTTGGCTTCAAGGATGAGATTTGGTGACACTTGCCAGAGATGAGTTATAATTTAACTACGGAATAGATCTACTGGTGCAAAAATAGCTTGCCCCAATTCTTTGTTCAGTTAAGAAATTTACAGCTGTTTGTTAGACATATATTCAGCAATGTTAGCAGCATGACTAGTTGGTTGGTCCACTACTTTTGTCCAGACTGAAATACTTAAAAAAATATTGGATGGATTGCCATGATTTTTTTGGATGGATGTTCAATAAGGACAGAAAATTGATTTGATGACTGTGTTAGTTTTTCCTTTCAAATGTATCAGAACGGTATTAGAAGTCATCACATTCTTACTCAAAAAATGTGCGGATGGGTGCAACTTCTGATGGTATTGGTCAAATTTCGGTAAATGATGAGGTGTTTTGAGCTACTTAGATGTTAGAACACTGACATGCTAAACAGAGAAAGTGAACATAGCACATATTATACCTGCTACTTGTTAGCAGTGTTAGCAAGTTAGCATTTAGGTCAAAGCACCACTGTTCCTAAGTATACCCTACACAGAGCTGCTAGCATAGTTGTGGGATTTGAATTTCTTCTTTGATGTGTCCACCCAAACAAATTTAAGCCACACACTGAAAATATTTCTTCGGTGATAACACAAACCGTTTGCAGTAAATATACCCTTTCATTGCAAACAGCCAAAAAATCTAACAAAACAAAGACTTGAATTGTTTGTCCTACCTTACAATAAGTGTTGTTTGACCACTCATTAAATGGACCAAGGCATGAATTTTGGCAGAGACGAGCAAATAATCCCATGGCTGGGAATCAGTTTTGTGTGGCCACCGGCCACCGGAGGAGCTTGTTTAAACATACATTGACTGAAAGACTTAATGACCACGCTGACAGCAGTCATTCGAGATGTCTAGTGAGGCTGGAGTGTGTGGCTGAGAGGGAGAGTCCTACAGCTGCATAGAACAAGGGACAGATGTTGTGGTCACCGTCTCTTTTTGTAAGCTCCAGAGAAAAGAGGCGCACGAGATTCATTTTTGAATCTGACTTCAATACTTGTTCTCTCACCAAACCTAAACCAATAGAATATACAGTCCTGTGGCAGCCTGCTGTGTTTTCCCCTGCTACCTCAAACGTGTTCTGCCATTTGCTCCAATGTCATCTCAATTAAACATTACCATGTGGACAGAGAACAGCTCAGACATAAAAGTAGGTTTGTGTTTTTGAAATGCAGTGGTGAGTTTGGATTGCATCCTAAATACAATTGCACATATTTGGAGTAAATTCTGCTGATTTGATTAATTCCCCAAAAGCCACAAGTTATTTACACGTGCTTAACACGTGCTGACCAGCAGTGGATGTGCATATGTTGAAAACAGTAGCAGAACTCTTTTCTAAAATAATAAGATGACACTGTTGTTATCAAACTAATATTTGATGCTGGCACACAAAAACTTTCAACATCAGATACTGTTCTTCCTAAGTTTAACCTGTGATCTTCTGGGTAATTCTTATCTCAAGCCCCACAATTCACAAGTTTGGGCCTGCAGAGGAAGCCACATGTGCATGAAATGTCTTCTGGTCTTTGGCCCTTTTTATCTGATAGAGCCTTGGTCTGCTTCTATGTGTTAATCCCTCTAACTTGGACCAAGCCAAGCCAGAGAGAAGATCCTGATATCAAGAGCTCTGAAGATCGTAATAATCTTTACTCTGTTCCAAACAGGCTCACAGCAAATAGTGAAAACAAAAAACAAAAAAACACTTTTATTATTGAAGATATCTTCTTCTGTCTAGTTGGTATAAAGATAACCACACAGTAATTGATAGATGAACAAAATGAGTAAAAGTATGATTTGCACCAAAATCTGACATTAAAGAAAAAAGAAGACCTCACCATGATGCTTGCAAAGAATACTGAAATTTAAATAAATCTTTCTTTAAAACAATTACCTAAAATTTGCAATATATCTGCTGTTTCCACAATAAAACCAAAACATTAGTAAAATCAGGAACTGTTGCAAATCATAATTTTTTTCTTACTGGTAGGGTCAAAAACAAACAAACAAAAACAAACAAAATGGTTAAACCTGTAATAACTTATTATTTTAGACCCTTGAGGGCAGCACAACAAGGTTTAAACACATTTCCAAAATTCCCAAAATTTTTCAATAACCCCAAAAGGCAGAAATGTACTCCATGAACCGTACGGCACCTGTCTATTTATGGAATCTAGGATCGGAGCAAAGCAGGCATGTCGAACCAAAACCTGATCAGGGGACAGAGACTAGATTGACTTTTTTTTTTACAGCAGCTAATTTACATGTTGTCAAAACAAAACTTTGTCTTACCAAATGTACTGTTAGTCGCCTTCCTCCCCTGTGCCTTGCCATGACGCATAAAATCCACCCCTCTTGCCAAGAAAGCTGGTAAAATACATCCAGGTTTCTGCTGTTCCTGTCTCGCTGATTGAAACGGCATGGCTAATCTGCTCGTTGTTTCGGCTTAAAAGTCCACTTGCCGTCACGCTGACGGATAAGAAGCATGACTTGCTTACATTGCGGCTCTTGTGTTTTTTTCGCTTTATTTTCCAGCCCTGCTCTCTCATCCTAATGTTACAATATTGCAAGTCACAATTTACACACACACACACAGACACAGCATTTCCTTTAAGAGCATTGTCTGATTGTGGCGGAGTCTTCTCAGATCCTCTCGGGTATTACTCATAATGATAAACAGCCCCAAAACCAATGATAGAACTAGACCTGATTGTCTACATAAATATGTGGATCTGAACACCTACCCTCTACACATCCTAAATCAGGTCTCAGGTACTAGGGTTAGGGTTGTGTTGACCTGTGATGACCTCTACTACAAGCAACACCTTTTTAAAAATACTATTTTGATTAATTTTTAGCTTAAAATTATTAATTAGAGCAGCTTTAAGTCAAGTGACTATAACAAATTGAAGAGAGGGGAGAAAATGTGACTCGGCAGACTAAAAGCAAGTTTCTGTTGGTGATTTAAGACTTCCCAGCCTGGATAATCACGGCTGTCCTCCACATCCCAGCCTATAAGGGAACAAGATTAAATACTTTTGGAGTAGGATGCTGGCTGTCCATCCTGCTGTGTTTAGTGCAATTGCCGTCAAAAGAAGGTCACGTAGGTTATTGTGATGAAACTGTTTCCCTATGCTCATGAAAATCTGTTTCGATTTATCTCAGAGGTCAGCGAGTGTTTGTCCCAGACTTAGCTGTCTGCAGCAGTATGACCCTCTTTTTGGTAGAAACAGCAACACATAAGAAGTAAATAATATGATGTCTGACTTTCCCTGATGGGGATGTCTTTATTGTGAGAAAAGAAACCGGTTGATTTTCCAACAGGGTTTAAGCAAATGGGACAGTGTAGTATCATATGGTACACACATGAAGACAAGTCGTAAACAGAAAGCAAACTACTTCAGACAGCATCACTCAGCTAAAGTAAAACCTATAATGTATCTGAGAGAGCCTCCTTTCCTCAGACTACAGGAATTGATGGGAGTAATAAACAGTGTCAGCAGCCCATCTTTGTCATCCAACACAGTCCTCTCACATCCCCCTCAATTTCTAACTTTAGCTTTGTCTGTCCCATCCTGAAACTGGCACGGGGTCAGCTATGGGTTTGGCATGACGGTGAGATATTCCTCTTGTGTTTGGTTTAGTACTTCCTGTCTTTGGTCTGTGTGTCCACATAATTTGTCTCCTCTGTGGTATGTAAACTATCATAGACTGAGCCAGTTTTTGCTCTTTTCTCCTCTGCAAAAACACTCTCTTGAGGTCCAAAAAGGGTCACAAAAGTAGATAAAATTATAAACGTAGTAATCACAAATAGCCCATAACCAAAAGCCATGCGTCTTATCTTTAATTATCTCAACTATGTATGAACATTGCAATTAAAATTTTCCAAAATGGAAAGATTTATCTGCATGATGCCGCTGCGTAATTTTCGCATTTTAAAAAGATCATTGAACAGAAAAAGATCTTTGTACGTGCATGTGTCTGCAGCTCTGTGTGTATGTGCATGTGTGACTTCTAACTCAACAACTGTGTGGGCTCATCAACGCACACTTCTGTCAAGTACACACATGCCAAGTGTCTTTCCAGTCATGGCTTAGATTCCAGCCTTTTCCACGGCTGTGACCGATCCAAACACCAGTCAGTCAGTCACCCGGCCCTGCAAAGAGGCATGATTCACTCCCTTTAAACCCTCTTCCCTGCCTCCTCATGTCCTTTTCTCACTCCCACTGTCCTCTGCGGACTTGGGCTTGCCATTTGACCTGCAGCCAAGTTGGATATGCTCCTCCAGTGGTCAGCTGTGGGCTCATATACAGCATTTCTAGAGCAACAGTTGGTGGACTTACACTTTGAAAAATACTCATGCAAAAATGACAAACAGATGGCTGTGAGAGTGGAGTGATTTGCATCTTTCCAAATAAAATGATTGGTTGCCCTTTTCTACATACTGACTCCATATACTCTTAATCAATATTGAACCAAAGGCTTTAAAGCTGATATAGACAGGGCAGTCAGCTCTAGAAAGAATCAACATGTGCAGATTGCTGCCTTTGGAAAGGGAAGAATTGACTCTTTCACGAGGTGGCAGTTGAAAAAAATTCCTTCAAACTGGTCCAACAATGAAGAAAACCCACAAGTTGCCAGGTTCGGCTGAAGTATCATAGGAAAAGCGAGCCCAAGTGGGCGGATCTATTTGCCGGGTGTTAAAGAGGAACAGATGATGGGGCGAAGGTGTTTTCAGCCGTGGGGTTTCCGATGGCCGTATTTTTCTGAGACGATGGGAAGAGCGGAGCAGAGCTGCAGATGTTGAGGTTTGTTATGCTGTCCTGAGGTCTTATTTGTGCTCATCTCAATTCGGATCGAGTGCTTACTGAAGGCGATTATGCAAGATCAGTTCCAGAACTCAGAGCTTTTTCGGCCCCTCAGTTTGCTGATCTTCAGTAGACTTGCCACTGCAGCATATTTCAGATGGTGAGTGAACTAATCCCCTGGATAGCACAAACAAAGGGTGAAATGAGGTTGAAACCAAATGACCTCAGAGTTCAGAGACCGAGGGTTTGCTCTGAGAGTTTTCAGTGAGACACTTTCTCTCTCGAGGGACGCTGTAAAAAAGCTTCCCCGTTCCTCTCCTAGTGAGCTTTGAACTCACTTCTTCACTTTCTCACCAGACCCGTGCAAAATCAAATACAAGGTGATAATAAAAAGCAGTCACTGGAGTCAAATGAGAGGAAAAGTTAGTCTGGCCACTGCACAGAGGCATGGTGTCATAAAGGCCTGGGAGCCAAACACCACAGTGCAGCTCACACACAGGGCGGGACGTCCAGTCGCTGGATATCCCTCAAGAACCAGAAAAGTTCCCTTGAACATCTGTAATGGCCCACTTCAGGATAAACTGCGTGATGCTTGTCAACATCCAACAATAATATCTTGACTGTCATTAACTGTTGTTAATGGAGGGCTCAACACAATCAACTGTTCAAAGTCAAAAATTACACTGAAGGGATCATTTGTGTTAATGGATCAGCAATTACATTTGAGAACAATCAGCTTTCACTCAGAGCATGGCAGAGCTTCAAAGTTTCATCTGAAATCAACCCAGACATCATTATTAAGTCCATGCTGAAGTCAAACTGTCGTTTAACATCCCCGCTAATACACAAGTCTTAACACAGATTCCGTTGAGCTTCGCTTCGTTGATATGTGATCCAACCCAAAGAGGTTGTGGCATGAGGATGTAAACTGTAAAATTTAGAATGTGTCACATGATTATATGTCATATGATGCTGTTCTTCTTGGGAAAATAATCATTTTTACTTTTGATATTTGTGTCTATAAAAAGGCCAATTTCTTTTTATATGGTGCATAGTCGAATAAGGGGCATCTAGAGTCTCCATTGGTCGCCTGGCAACTGTTTCTGGATCAAGAAGTGGTCGGCATATAGTGTCAATAAAGTGGAAAATTTCTATTGTTATACTCATGGTTTTATTTTATTGATTAGAAAACTTCAGATATTCTAACACGTAATTAGAGGGGCTTAAAGGTATACTTATTTATTTACTTAAAAAAAAATCTTCAGAGAAAGCTCAGAAATATGGAAGTACAAAACAGAACAAATTATTTTTTTTAAAAAAGCTTCTTTTTTTTTAAACAAACTTATTATTCTGTAAAAAGGAAATGTGAGCTGATTCTTCCTGTTTCTAGACTTGTACAAACTAAGCTAAGTGGCTGCTGGCAGTAATTGCTCCCAGATATTTCACTGTAGTTCAGCCTCTGCTAGCTAAATTTATCATGGCGTGTAAAAAAGAATTTAGTTACACCAAAAAGGCAGCTTTCATGTGCTCCATGGGTCATAAAGATGTGTTTTATATGCAGATGCTTAATCTTGTCTCTGTGTCAAAGTTTTATTTTTCTCATTTATTTGTCCAGGAATTGGTCTTGTTGTCATTCAGACCAGCACGCATTGCATGACAGTCGCTTTCACACCATGTCACATTAAACTAACAAGACTCAAGAAAATAAAAAACAGATTTTCTTTTATTTATTTATTTATTTTTTTAAATCAAGGTCTTAATTACGTGATACTGGCTTTATGTAACATGGTTAATCATTTTCAGATATCTGATTGAGTACAGGCTACAATATAAAAATATATTTTTCTATTTTTTTCATGCACACTTATTTCCCACTTTTATTCCAAATATGACAATATTCCAAATTTGATACAGCTATTTCAGTTGGATTCTGGTTTAGACCCTTAAACATAAATGAAGATGGACGACACAGTTCCACTTTCTCCTACTGTACAAAAATGAAGCCAGAACGTACCCGATACAGACGCAGAAGAAGAGAGCTATTGTGAAAAGTTTTTTGGATATGCAAATGTCCCACACTAAAGTTGGTTAAACTAAAATAGAGTCATTTTTTTAATCATTGAGAAATTTGAAAAAAGCACAAAAAAATGGGCATTCTGGTTCTGAGAGCAGGGTAATAGTGTGGTGGAGGACCATGGTAGTCCCCGATTTCTACCTGTTTGAGCCATTGGCTCCTGCACCAGCATTGTCTGAAGTCGGAGCTCTCGGGGCTGAGGCAATGCAGGTGCAGGAGAGGATGGGAGCAGTCTCTAAATTGTAATGTAACGTAACGTTAGTTATTAGGCTAATGTAAGCAAACATTTACATATGGTGTAACGCTGGGATATGTAATTTCAACGAGACACTAAAGCCAACCCTAACAAAAAATGTCCTGTCATCTGCAACCGCTGCCGAGCCAGATGAGGGTCCGAGGGGAACGGATGCAGTCTGGTAGTGCTTCTACAGCCGGTAAAAGCGCATGTCTGAGCCATTGCCCCAAAATTGAAAAACACAATGTTGGCAGCAATAAAGATCTAAGTGTAAAGTGTGTAAAATGTAATCAAGCTGTAAGGTTAACAAGCTACCAAAAAGTGTTAAAATTGTGAATGATGTATCTCAATTTGCATATATTTGAAAAACAGCAGGCTGCTTCCATAGACTCACACTCAAGAGCGGAGGGAGGGAGAGGGTGTTAACATTCTACCATTTACATAAAGTTAGTGGCTTTCTACGTCCTATTGGCTCCGCCTTTTCAGAACTGATTTTACAAAGCAGATATCCATTTGAGCTATTTTCAAGCCATAAAATGTTTATCAGTTTGCTGTCAGTATTAACACCAGCATTGATTTGTTTCATCAAAGCACAGTCATGTAATTCAGTTTACACCTAAAAATAAAAGCTTTAAGTGTTTACTACCTCTTTAAAAACCCAGCGTTAAATTTGAATAGGTTAAACTTTCTGCGTGTCACACGCCTCAGCACTAACCTTTGTGACAAACTCATTGCATTTTCATTGCTACACAGTAACAATCACATCATGTTTGACCTGTAATATGCTTTTATTGCAAAGTAGTGGGAAAAGTTAAGTCTGCATTAACAGTGACTTAATACAGCTCTTACTGTATATGGCTGTAGGAGAGTGAAGAAAGAGGCTGTTGGCAATTAGATATGTTGGTAAGCAAATTGTATTCCACTAACAACGAATACAACAATATGAGAGGTACAGAAGGGAAATATTGAAATGTTGCCCATAAGTGAGATCAACTCTGGAGTTTGATACACAGAAACACAAGTTGGCTGGGTCTTTCTGTTTGAAGTTTGTATGTTCTCCCTTTGTGTCCGTGCTCCTGTTTCCTCCCACAGTCCAAACACATACAGTTTCGGTTAATTAGCAACTCTAAATTGGCCATAGCTGTGAATGCAAGTGTTAATGGTTGTTTGTCTTTGTGTGTTAGGCCTGGCTACATGTCCTGGCTCTACCCACCCCTTACCCAATCTCAGCTGGGACTATAACTTTAATTACAGTCTCTAGTGTAAATATCCACGCAGTAATTTGCATTATAAAGAATAATGGTACCTTTTTGGAGAAGAATGGTTTTACTTGAACTAATTGTTGCATTTACTCGCTATGGGTTTATTCTGCACAGCTTTCAGTCATTAGAAACTTCTTCCAATGAGAAAGAAATGATCTGTTGAAGCTAACTGTGCCCAGTCATCCTTAAAGTTAACGTTTTGGATCAATGAGTGTCTTTGCTTCAGGCAACACGGGCCACCATTGAGCTGAAAAACAATGGTGCACTGTGCTCTGACGCTAAAACATCTTCAGCTTGCCAAAGTCAATAAGGCTACGTTTTTTAAAACTGGACAACCAGCTCCCAGCAACAATTAGTATGCAGTGGGGAGATTTTATCCTCTCTTTAGAAGAAGAAGCACATTTGGTTCTTTCAGCTCTTTTGCTTTTCGTTAAAAAACTGAAGATAGATGAGGAGGAGCGATAAACTGCCAAAGGAGAAGTGGAGAAAGAGCTTCGGGTAGGTTCAACAGAACTCCACCTGGAAAACAAAACAGGTGAAAAAATAGAGAGAGATCCATTTGTCTCCAAGAATTCAGGCTATATTTTCCACAGAGCCTTGCGGATAAACATCAGGCATGAAAAAGGGGTGTCTGAGTGTGAGTGAGCTGTCAGTGGGCAGTGACAGGTCCAGCTCTCTTCTTCACCGCCTGCGTGGTCAAAATAAAGGGGACAGGAGATTCCACAGCAACTCCTCAAATAAGCAGTGCTCGGCACGACGTCTCCCTTCACAGGAAAGCGGGAAGGAAGATGAGATGGAGTGAGACAGAGACCTGCCTGTCCTTAGAGCCAGTGGAATGGGAAAGCTAAACACCTTGCTACACTCAGTGATGGGCTCCACTCATGCATGATCAACAGCCCTTACTAAAATTAAGACCTCCCTTTTGTTTTTATGATTCATTTTTGCTCTATGCAGTAACATAAAAAAGTACAAGTATTCGCTTTGAGTTCCAACTCAAACAACGCCAAAACAGATGAACTAATCTCACGTTTTCCACATCCTCCATTCCCAGACAGAGTGCGGCTGCCATGTGAATGCTAGGTTTTTAACCTTGCTAGCAAAATGCCTTTTGGGATGCAATGTCAGTCCACTTTAGTCCAAAGTGAAGTAGCTTAACAAGTGGTGGCTTGTTTGCCATGAAATTTTGAAAGACATTCGTGCTACCTGGAGAGGTAGCACGAATATCTTATTGACTTGCATCCTGTATTTTCTCTCCAAAACCAACAGCAACTCTTCCAAAAACCTCTGGAAGAATTGGAATGACTTTGGCTTTCCCTTAACTTTGCAGCTAGAAGCAAAATAAGATCAAAATTTTAATCTTTCCTGTAACTTGTTTATTAGGCTAATTAAATAGGCTGTCTAGTATACCATAGGCTGTCTGGAGTAGGCTAAACCTCGGCTTTGTGCTTAGTGCTAACTGGCAAGTGTTAGCATGCTAATATGCAAAGGTTGTTGCTGAGCATGATAAATATTAAATCTGCTTAACATCAAAATTTTATGCCAGTATTAGTTTTTAGCTTCCTGCTGTTTTTATAAGTGAAGTCTCACAGAGCTGCTAGCATGGCTGTAGACTTTCAACCTTGTTTCAATATGGCCGTTTAATCTGTTTACATGATTAAGACAACCACATCTCAGATGACAGTGATGCTTGCTTTTTGTGCTTTACATATCACTTCATAAATAAGAGTGTAATATAGCACATACCAAGTTATTGTTTTGCAAATCAAGTAAGTTTCATAATGCGCTGAGTAAAGTCCCAAGTCAAGACTGGCGAGTCCACCTTAAGTTCCAAGTTTTGTCTGTAAATTTTGACCCACATGTTTTCCAAACTACAATTCATTTTCACAGTTTTTGTACAAGATGAAATTATCTTTGATATGATGTTTTCCAACTGGAACTCAGTACTGTTGTATTAGTTCTCCTGCAGCTTGATTGAATGATGTTGGAAAGGTTGTTGATCTGGGGAATAAGTGTCAGCTTGCAGGGAATGAACAGCTTTATTGTTAGCTGATTCAGGAAATGAAAGGAAATGAATTGATCCGTGTTACACTTCTTTGAAAAACACACATTTCAGTCTTTGGCTTTGAAGTGAGGTATCAAGCACTTTCATGTCGAAAGGCTTAAGTCGAAGTAAAGTCACAAGTTATTGCTGTTTAAGTTGAAGTAGCTTAGAGTTGAAAGTGTTTTCCGATTTTGTTACGTCAAGGCTAAAGTCATCAAATTTGTGAGTCTGACTTGAGTCCAAGTCATGTGACCTGAGCCCACACCTCTGGTATATACCAGTGGATGAGCGGGTCAGTTGATGCCGTAATTAAGAAGGTCCTAAAAGAGTCTCCTAAGATTTGTATATGTTATTTTAAAGCCTCGCCTTTCTGCTGGGAGCCTGCTTCTTGCTGATGTACTGTAGGTGGCCTCTGAGGGAAAAAAAAGCTATGATCTCTATAATGTACACTACACCTTCAATGACTTCTATAGAAAACACAAACTCCTAGAAAGACAGCAATAAAACAGATTTGCAGCCCTGTGCTTTCAAAAGTGGAACACATAGGGTTTGTCATAACAAAATATTTAAAATAGATTTACCCATAAAAATCTAATCATAAATTTGATCATTACAGCCCTTTTGCCAGCAGCCTGCATATCCATAAAAGGATAAAAAGGAAGTGATGCTGTCAGAGTGCAACGATTCGGCAGCTGGTCCTCTGTGGAATCCTGGGCGATATTGGGGATGACGGAGACCAGCTGCTGACTCAGTGACTCATTTTTACCTCAGCGGGGAGAAGGAGGGAAGGAGAGAAGGAAATGGGAGAGAGGCAGCTCCCGCCCAGACAAAGAACAGACACAGCCAGCTTGCAGGAAGAGTAGCCAAACAGTTTTTAAGTCTGCTATATCAGTTTGTACCGTCTTTTTTCCTTTGGCATCACACTTGGATCATGGTGCAATGCAATCACTTGGTTCATAACAAAGTGTGTTAGAAAAACTCACTCTGAAAGTATTCATCTTTCGCTTATTTCAGTAACTTGTGTGGGATTACTGACAGCTGAAATTTGGGAGGAAGAGTTTTGCATGTAGCCTTTATCTTTGTGGTTAAATGACACTGACCCAAATATCTGTTTTTCTGTCTTTCTTCTCTCTGTCCCTGTTTCCCCCCTACAAACTATGTGTGCAAGCCTGTGTTGTGTCTGGCATTTGGCATCAGCGATAATTTTATGTTCTGACAGATGAAAATGGATCAGTGGTTCTCAGTTCTGGCAATCAGACTTTAAATTCGGGGAATGGAAAGAAAAAGTCAATGCTATTCAAGCAAAAGTGAAATTACTTGGATCAAAGAGAGGGAAAATATTAATTTACATTTATTAAAACACAGTTCAAACAGAAGGTAGAAGCTGTTTTGCAAGCATAGTGAAAAACATTTTCTTCAGTTTGCAAATTCGCTGATGTCTATAAATAAATTTGCATAAAACTGCTCTAAACAATGTTCCTCAGTCCTTCAGCAAAGAAACAAAAAGACAGAAAATTGTGACCTGACTCTGCAGTTTAATTATTTTTTTTTTCTAAGAGCAACATTTAGCTTTTCACATTAGCCAACAAAGTTAGTGACTAGTTAGGGACTGTAGTGGAGCAGTTTGCAACTAAAGAGCCATATATATATA
>JAQLOL010000007.1:17355761-17378988 GCA_029783665.1 Naso thynnoides | reverse complement strand
GCCCGTTACACAGATGACTATTTTTTTTGGTGTTTGTGTCATATCATTTAATTCATTGGTATCAACCTGTGTGTAAATGGTATTTTAAGCAATATATTAAAAATGATCCAGGAAAACAACATCTACCCTACCTTTAAGTTTGGTGGAATTACAAGGTAAATGTCAGAAAATTAAACTATGCCTTCAAGGTTGTACTTTAAAGTGTAGGAAAAAATATCACATTAGAGTTGATCTCCAGTCTTGTAGCTGTCCATGCAAGGGCTCAGATTTGACTTTTTTCCAAAAAGGTGAAAATGAAGTTGAACTTGTGATGGTCAACTCCAAATTTTGGGGAGTGGAAATGCACTGGTCCAACCCTTGAATGCACTACACACCCTCGGAATCTATCTAAATCACATCATTTACTGTAAATCCTCAGGATATAATGGCTCTGAACATGTTAAGACATCTTCTCAAAACTGTCAAACGTCTCTGAAGGGGGAGTGTCTTAATGGATTATACACTTTAGTGTACCTGTATGTGTTTGTGTTATATTTGTGAGTGAGTGCGTGCCTGTGTGCAGGTGTGTATGTTTGCCTGTTCTAGGGTGAAGGGCAGGTTGACACAGGTGAACATTGTGTTGTGAATGGTGGGAGAACAGAACAAATGACAGCCTCAGAAATGGAAAAGTTTGTGGATGCTTTTTTTTTTACGTCACTCTGAACAAAAGAGTAGACATACACACACCTACACACACACACACACAGAGGCAAACACACAGAGGCTTTGAGGTGACACGTTACATAAACCGGTTGACATATGAGGAGGAAAATCACTATAAGTCAGTGTGTAAATGCTGATTAAGTGCACTGCAGCAAGTTGACGAACACACTAATGTGTTTTAATAAGGGTAATCTCTGCAGATGCTCTTTGTTACATAAGAGTACTCTTACAGAGAGGAGCGAAATAACACTGAGATGAGTCGCCGTTCATCCCTCTGTTAAAATACACGGTCAGAACTCTATAATTAATATCACTGGATTTATCCTCGCTCTGCGTTCTTGTTCTCTCCTGCTTCCTCTGTATCACACATCACTGCATCAAATGACACATGTGACAAAGCTCAACTTTTAAGTGCTCCCAAAATCACTAATTGCTGGACTTGGAACAACAGGGTGTATCAGTGTCAAGGCCGAGGCCACAGGAACAGCTTGTCACCAGCTTGGCTAATTGCTCGGATTTTTCTCCATACGCCGGGAGCTCCCGTAATTAACGGGCACGCTTCTCCCAGTGAAAAACATTTTCAGCAGAATCTGGTTCTTGTTATCTTTCTGTCTTGGAGATGTTCCACCAGGCAGCAGGTGCCTGCAGATTGGCCACACAGTTGTGTTAAGCAGTTCCACAGATTGACAAACCGTTGTGGAGAGTCACCAGATATATTTACTTTAGTTCAGTCAGACAACTCACGATTAAAATGGTTGAAGCAGCTTTATTGTACATTTGAGTTTGGCGTCAAGGCTCCGGCTTCATCGCTCCCAGAATGGAATTCATTAAAATAAATGGGAGTGATGAGCGAAAACCTTAACCCCCCCGAAGCCTACAGGTGGATGCTGGGGCGGTGGTGGGGCTGAAAGAATAGTGCTGGGATGCTGAGTCAGGCAAAGAGGATGATGGGTAAGACGCACACCTTAAATAAACCGCCAAATTGAGTGGGTGTGAATGTTGATGACGTCAGATGTGACGTGAGAGTGATGCAGCGCAGCTCGAGTTGCCTGCCTGAACTAGCTCGCAGGCTTCGCTCCATTAGTGTCGAAACCCTAGTTTCCTTGCACTATTTAAGGCTGAAAATTTACTCCATCAGTGTGTTCCAGTCCGATTCCTTTTTGAGAAAAAATTGCTGTCCAAAAGCCAAGAAGCGACTGAATCAGCTGCATTTGGTTGGAAGATGTGCAGAGAACCCTGTGCTCTCTGCCTTATGTATAAATAAATAAATAAATAGGTAAACAACTTTACCTTAAAGTTCCTATGAGGAACTTTTATTTGGTTTTGAAGCAGTCTAAATCCAGTACTGATGCCTCACATCTTTCCTACATCTGCAAATGAGACCATCAGCGAGGAGACTGGAGATTACTATCCTGTCTTTCACATTACCTTTGTCCAGTCCATTCAGTCAGCAGAAACAGGATGAAAGAGACAATTTGTTTCTACGATCATTATCGATCCACTGTTGTCTCTTTTTTACTATCTATGGTTGGAAACAGAGGGATATTTTTCTTCAGATAATTTCACATTTTGTGCTTCTGGCCAACTGGCATTGTGCAAGTACGTGGCATGTTTCTTTCATTCTCTTCCAAAACAAATACTTGTGCCAGATGAGATCTTTATGATAGTAAGCAGCACTGCTTTTTGTCCACACGTGCTGCTACAATCAACACAAAATGAAAGTTTCCTCAGAGGGCCTTTAGAGCTTTGGCCCCCCTCATAAACCCCCACAAACATGCTTGAGGAGGTAGACAGAGAGAGAAGAAGGTGAAGTACTCGCAAAACTATGACTTGACAAGCAACTTGTAGTTGGCTGCTAACGATGGTAACTTATGTCTCCTCACAGCAAAGTGAATGCAAGTTACATCATATCAAAATTGTGCTGGACGTGTTTAAATATGCTAAATTCTATTCAATAAATCTGTTTTCATTTTACTGTAGTTTGTGATTTATGTAAAAACAACTATTTTTTTATTGCCGACTCATGGTCAAGCCACCAAAGGCCCATTTGCATCGGTGACAACACTGGCCAGAGGATGATCAAAGTCATAGGATTCCTTATCAGGTACGATATCTGCATCAAATTCCACGGCAATGCGTCCAAAAGTTGTGGGAATTTTTCAGTGTGGAATAATGCAATGTACTAACCAAATGACCAGACACTATTAACCTTAAAGCTGCTTGAAAATTTGCCTAATGTAGCTTTACATGATTAATTTGTCCCTTTGGGTGGCAGCATTCACCTTCACAGCTTTATTCAAAGTCCACTTTCTCCTCACTGATACAGGTTGTTCTGAATGCCACACAAATGAGCAAATGAGCTCATCGTTTTCAAGCTTTTCAGTAATCTGGAAAAACTATTGAAGTAGGTGAATCAGTGTCTATGATTACTATCAAAATTCAGTTTGTGCTCTTTTAAGGGTCACGTCTGCTGCTACTGAATAGACTGTTATTTGAAAAGGTATTACAGACTTTGTTTTGGCTTTGAAAGGTCAATACATCATGTGGAGTATAGAGTAACACGTGCCTCATTGACATTTTTATTTCTGTAATACAACACTTTTATTTTAAGGGAAAAAAAAAACTTTCCAGGAAAAATCACTACAGGTTACAAATCTTCATTTGAAAAGGACTTTTTCATTTACTTCATTGATCTTTTCAGGTGTCACATGGGGGTAAACTGGGTTTGTTACAGCAACTTGGTGACCACAAGTTTACCAAAGCTCTTATTCAACTCACTGCCTGTGTGATTAATGTGGATATTTGAATAAAATATACTCCTTTTCACACACTGACACTGTTGTGCTTGTGTTGGCAGGCAATATAAGAATATAACAGTGGTCCTTTCACAATAAAACTGCTGTTATATGGTCCTGCTTTTCATTATTTTTCAATTGATGATATTTGAAGTTTGTATTTCTTTAAAATAATAAAGACTTGAAGTTCAGAATACTGAAACATTCAACAGTAGCCTATTTATGAAAATTGTAATGTGTGAAATAGACACATTATAATAAAAAATGATTTAACAATTTCATTTAACATTATGTGTCTAACTGATGTAAGTTATAAGAAATAAAATAATAACAAATGAGAAGAAACCAGACAATATCTGGGAATATATGTTTTTGTCTGTTGCTTTTCTTATGAGCTGCACGCAAGGACTGGAAACAAGGAAAAACAGAACGTAAACAAAAGCACCTCCACAGCTTGTTAGTTTCTTCGTAATTTCTTGTTTATCCAATAAAATCCAAAGTGTAAACTTGTTGGTGTTTTGTGCCGACTATGTCTTGGCTGGGACTGATAACTTTCTGAAGTTCCCGGACTATTTAATTCAACTTAAGAGCAAACTAAAGTTACCCAGAAGTGTTTTAAAATAAAGCATTTATGCTACCTTCATCTCCATCTGTTTGTTATGAACCATCCATCATCAGCTGCCAGTCTTTGCAGACTCCCAACACCTTTAACACTCAGTATATCACTTCTTATGTAACATGTAGTTTGTTAATGTAATTAATGTCATTTAAGTCATTCTTACGTAACCTTTCTCCAGACATCTAATTGCATTCACTTCAGAAACCAGTCTGTATTCTGTCACTAAAGTGAAATGTGATAAAACAGAGTATAATTTCGTGGAATAAGTCATGGAAAATCTCTTTATTAAAGCAGATAATTGAGCTTCTGTGGTTGTCTGACATTTACTCCCTCTTTTGTGCCTGTTTTAGTAGACAGTGAATCATTTGGGTGTTGATGAGTGGAACATTGTATCAAATTTTCATGTGTTTATGGCGTCCTCTCTTCCTCTTATTGTTAATATAATAAGTGTGGTCATACTCGGGGAGCGAAAGCCGAACTGCGGCCAAACCGCGGCCATATACACACTCAAACTTAGTAGTTCAACTCATGAAAAGCTTGAGCCGATCCACTGACTTTAGTGACTGGATGCGGATTTTGATTAATGAGTATTAAACTATGTTGATGGAATGCAATATTAAAGTTGTGTTTCCTGTCTAATATTTGCTCTGTGTCTAGCTCTGCTCTGGCCTTTACATGAGGGCCCGTGTTTACCAACATGTCTGGTGCTTGGCAGGTACAACACAGTCCAATCGAGAGAAGTTTTTGTTTTCATCTGCTGAAGCTAGAAACAGGGTTTATTTGACCAGTGAGACTGAACTAAAACAGTTAAACTGGAGACTTTTAAACTAATGATACGGCTAAAAGATGCTGAAATGCTCATTCAAAGGAGTAAAATCCTCCAACACTGGCAGCATGTGTGACCTCTCTACCTTACTCTTTCATTCGGTCATTTCTCTTCCCCCAATCTTAGGGGGGAGTTAAAACTTATTTATGTATATTCTTCATCCATGATCCAACAGTGGATTGTGTCTTTCCAAGGCACTTTTGTGATCCCACATGAATCTATTTTCTGCCTGGAGTGATACATGTTTGAATTTAATATTTCCACTGCGCCATTCTTCTTCTTCTGGAACATACATTGTGTCCACGTAAGTTTAGACTCCGGGCTGCAGACGAGTCTGCCAGATCGTGTGGAAACATTGGAGTTAAACTTCTGTTTCACACAGGTTAAACATTTTAATATAAACAAACTTTTTAGGATACAGTCTGCTTCTGGATAACAGGTGCCAAATAATTGACTTGTCCTGCATGTAACCAAATCACAAAAGTATATACAGACTGTTAAAGTCATAATTGGGACTAATTACATACATATAGTCAATGTTTCATCTGTTCTTTATTGAAAAAAGAAAAATCATAGTGCAGCTTGAGTTAAACTCTTTGCTGTTCTGATGAATCCAAACTGAGTGAACTGATCAGTAAAGCACGTGTTGTTATTTGAGTGAGGAATGGAATAAGTGATAAGGAGCCATCAGTCTGAGATCTGGACCTGTCCATGTGTCTTGTTTCATGGGATATTACTGATGGAGAACAATCCAATGTTCCCCGATCTGGTTGCAGAGCACATGTAGCCCACATGTGTTGTCTTTTATCAAGCTCCTCTTATAAAAACCACAAAATGAAAAAAACAGCAGGCCAGTACTGAATGAAACTTAACTGTGACTTCAAGCAATCTCACAAACAGCCACTGTGAAGCAATCTGTGAGCCTCAGACATGACGTGTTGGAGACAACCTGGCCACTGAGAAGGCTTCAAATGTTTATTAATGAGCCCTGAGACTCACCACAGTCATGCTGCTGGTGCTCATGAAGACATGATCTAATTCTCTAACCTTCTCAAGCCCGTCAGATTACAGCTTTAGTCTTCGCTGCGCATCCTGCAGATCTCTCCATCATGTCATCTAAGCTGGTATTGTCACAGATGTTCATTGTCATAAAAGGTCCAGGGTGAAGCTGAGTTTTGCTAGCCTGCTGAGGAAGTTGTGTTGGAAATATTAACATGCTGGTGAGGCCAAACGCAAGTCAAAATCATTAATGGTCCAATACCCGGCATTTGTGGTGTGGATATCTCTTTCTCTGCGTCTCAGGAGTGAGATCAACACAAAGGCAGCGAAGCTATCGGAGCACTAAGTGATCTAGCAGAAGGAAATTGGTTGTCTAATGTCTACAGAGAGGTTTGTGCAGAGGTATGCTCGCAAGTTTTCCATGATTGCATGTTCAAATCACAATAAATATCCCTCTCTGGAGAGTTCCTGAGCCCAAGGTAAAATGTTCTGTTGCCCTGCCAGATGCAATTCTATTTAAAGAGCCTGGCGAGGTGCTTGAAGTGTAAAATACCTGCAGTGGTGCTTTCTGCTTGCACCACTAGAGGCTCCCATCTGTGTCCTCCTGGCTGAAGAGCTCAGGGATCCAATATGTATCACAGATGTAATATATATATGAGCAGTCAGCATGGTGTAAAGCCTTGATAGAGGCACACCAAAGTGTGTGTTTCTCTATGACACACATGTCCTCCATATGCATATTTACATCACTTCCAGTCTGCAGTAAAGTTCAAGACCTGTGCAGTTACCTTTCTTAGAATCTAAAGGGAATGTTTCGGCTTCCTAAAGAAAAAAGGTGAACTCACTTTCTGTTTACATTTCCATTTATTGCCCCTGCAGTCTCCATGATCCAATATTGAAAAACGGAAGATTTTCCTCACTATAAAAGAACTGTGTCATAAACTCAGCCGTACGGTAAATGATATCATCGGAATAAAGACAGAAATGAGGTATAAAACCGGCTCGTAGAAGTCCTGAAATTCTTTTTGCTGCAGATAATTTGCAGCGCAGACAGACACCATATGGGATTGTCTTTGTGGGGCTATAATCCCAACGCTGCTATAGCAGAAAAATTGACAGTAAAATCTTGCTGTTTCATGTTCTGGCGTCATGTGTAAGTGGGAAAGCAGCAAAAGTACTTTGCCTCCCTTTGAAAATGCTGCTCAGAAGACCCTCTAGGTCAACACATGACCACAGAAAGGAGCTCAATGCAGGAGGCTGCTCACTGCGTGTTAATCCCACAACTTTCCACAAGGTTTTTTTCAGCTCCGTTGAGTAGACTTTTGGCTGTTAGGTCCCCTATTACTGTAGAGGTATAGACACAATCAGCTTTTCCATGTGGTGGACATTCCAGGCAACATCTGCTTTTAATATAGCTACATGTCCAGCTGTTTCAGACCTATAGGCTACCAGTCTTTTCCCAGTCAATCTACTGAAGCTATGAATGTGAATCACACCAAGACTGTACTGTGTGGTCACCGAGAATGGCATTTAAAAATGTATCAGGATATCATATGTAATATTTTTAGGGCACACACCAACATTTTTGGTCAAATTAATGAAAACAGATGATTAATAATGGAAGACTTTCAGACCTTACCATGCTGAAAAAGACTTTAGACACCAGTAAGTCTAAGATGAATTTAATTGCTGTTGTTCGCACATTACATAACACCATAACCACAAAATATTAAAGTAACATCCAAAGGATTTTGAGAGAAATTACGGTTTCCTGTGGAATGAGGTGAGCACTTAGTGAGACATTTGCTTTTGACGTACAATTAGTTCAAATGAAACAACCGTGTCTTTACATGTGTGGCCTCAGCCGTGTGATGACTACACAGGGACAGAATTGTGAGAAACTGATAAAATCCACATCAGATATCAGCAGCTACCGCCTGACCTCTGTCCACAGTTCAAGATTACAGTATCAGCAGTTTGGATCCTGAGGGATCTGGTCTTTATCGTTCTCTATAGAATGACAAAGACCCCAAGCAGGCTTAAAAATGTGTTTTGCTCATTGTTGCTTTACCTCATCTGGACATTTGACTTCAATGTGCAGAGTGATGTATGTGCACAGTTTGACACTAGAAGGCTGTTTTCACATTCATCCGTTGGAGAGGGAAAGTTTCTCTGTGCTTACATCAGGCCTTTTTGGGACCATCTCTTCCTCTGTGTGGGAGGCAGCCGCGGATGGTTCCCATAGAAAAGCTCAGGGAAGGTTTTTGCTCTTTATCAGAGGTGCGGAAATTCCTTGTGCCAAACCAACCAGTTGCACATAATCCCTAAGGCCCTTTCTTCTATAAAACCCCAAAATACCACTTTTACAGAGCATAAAAATAACCTTTATGTCATTTGTCCAATTTTGTTTGTGAGTCTGGAATGGGCTCATTGTTGTCCCTTGTGGCCTTTGGTTGAAGAAACACCTACAAAGAATTGTGGTTCTCACTAACTGCTAAATACCCAGTGGCCATTCCCACACTTTGGCCTCAGTTGGCAGTAATGAGTTTGGCTTGATGCACAATAATCAGGCAGGAAAATAAACCAAGATTTAAAAAGTCCTGAACAGTCTCCAATATGTAATATTTCCATATTAAATATCTAAAAACAACTGTATCTTTGTTGTATATTTTGTTGAGTTGTGTACTTAAATTATCTCAAATGTTTCCAACAATGTTCAAGCCACAGACATCTGTAATTTTAGTCAAGTAAGTTTCATTTTGTTGCCTACTGAATGGTAAAACCAGGTTGAGAGCAAAGAAGGAAGCCTGAAAACGTGACTAATCATAATGTGAATAAAACTTTAATACATTACCTCGTCTGTGAACATCTTTGCCTGAATCAGTATGAAATATTTCAATCTGCAGTGGTGACAGATTAATAATGAAATACACAAATCCCATGATCCCACACTAATCAGTGATGGGATCAAACTATGTATTTTGTTTTCATCACTTCAGTAGAGAGACCTCTGTGACAGAAAAATAAATTTTATGTGTTTTTATCTGAGATTTGTATGAGCAAACACCAAAACTGCAGTAGCTGCCAACCCTGGACCAAACTTTGACATGTGATCACTTTTGTATGGTGAACTTGTTCATGTCTCGAGCCATCTGGTGAAGGTCAAACATTTTCTCTCCTTTTGGCTCTCCAACAATCCTGAGGGAAACATCTTTCTCTTGAGCTGCTAAATACTCCAGTATGCTCACCGGATACTCTCTAAGTGCATCTTTCTGCTGGTGCTGCTTCTGTACAGTTTATTTTTGGTGCTTTTGGGTTGAAACAACTACCTGTTGCTGAAACAATAATAACGAAGATCCACAAAGGGGACATTTATTACTTTGCATGATCCCATTCACAATACACCATCTATTGTGGTTCCATCATTACCGTTGAAACATGTATTATATTAAAATGAAATATAATGTCACATTCATAGATACTGGATTTTCAATGAGAGAAGAAGTAGAAATGTACTTTTAAGAATTTTTATTTAACTTTTTTTGAATGGAAAAATATTATACAGAATTTTAGTATTTCATAAAATATGTCTGGAAGGAATGATTCATAGTTTAATGGCGCATGTTTCTCAGTAGTTCTGACTTTAATGTCATAATATATTTATAAAGTAATAAATGGATTTAGTGTACATAATGTAAGCTCAACAATAAAAGGGGTTTTTAACACCTCAGATCAAAAGTCTGCTGACAGAACCCCAGAGGAATATTTCTCATGTTTCTTCACACATTTGCCAGCAGTTCTGAAGATAAACAGTTGTTGGTTCATTTAAAGGACATAATACGTTTGACTTCCTTTTATTCTTCACTCTGCATAAGTCTAGTTTTCCTGGCTGTTAAATGAGTAACCTGTTGACCTGTTCCCTCTCCTCCTTGCCCAAATATACCTCTTTGCATCGACTCACCATCAGTGACTTCAGGCTCCATGTGATGATAGAGTCTGGACTCTTCTGACCCTGGTTTGGTCTGGACTTTGGAGCTCTGTCAAGCTGTCCTGGAGGGTAGATGGTTGGTCTGGAAACATGCTTTCCTGGGGGTCCAGCATGGGGACTGCAGCCAGTCAATCTTCAGCTGTTTATTTGTTTTTTCACAAGAAACCTTTGATCAAGCAAGGCTTAGTCCAGAGATTCAAGTCCTGATTTTCAGTAGAGGACAAGCTTTGCAAGTATCCAACTCCTTGAGTTGATAATGCATTGATGTGTGCAGCCAACCCAATGCTAAACCCTTTACAAATGAGGAGCACAATGCTGTTTTTCAGCAGATAAATTTACTTCCTGGAGCAGTGTCAGCATTTTAAAGGTGACAGCTGATGCACACAGGTCAAGTTTTCTTGTGTGTTTAAACCATCCGTTCAGTCAAAAGGGTCAGAGTCCTCTGTGATCCCTCAGGCCAGCAGCATGCCTCAGCTTCCACTGGTCAGTGCAGATGCTGTGGAGTCACGTCATGGAATTTGTCGTATTTCAGGGAAACATAATGCACCGACTTTTAGCTTTAACTTTGGATTTGAAAAAAAAAAAAGTTGCATGGATAAAACATTTATTTACACTCCACTGCATCTTTGCCAGATCTCTTTTCTTTGAGCTTGTGTGGTTGTCAACACTCCTCCAGTCAGGTGGTTGATATATTTAAATTTTCCACTGGAAGGCATTTAAAAATAAAACACAACTATGAAGGACTGTGAAACTGCTGCTGTGTCAGCAGTTGAGATGCTGAATTCCAGATAAAGAGGGCTCCCATAGGGAAGGGATTTTCCAGCTTAAAAACTACTTGTTTTTGACTCGTCAAAATGCTTGTAAATGTAGAAAGATGTGCAGCATGTTTCCTTATTTCTCTGCAGTGCATGGATGAAATCCACTTCTGTCCTGAAACATCTTTAAATCAAGAGCGAGCTTACATAAGAGACGGAGAGGTGAAGAGTGAAATGATATAAGAGCTATACAGTGATCTTGGCTATAATGACGGAAAAAGACTGAGTGTGGTTAACACTTCCATATGCCACGACCAAAATATTTATTAAATTATAGGTTGCCAGGCATTCTTTCAATTCATGCCCCAAATATGCCATCCAAGCTCTTGTCATGTAGCTTAACAAGTTCTTTCACTCCAAAACACTGTCATAAGTAATTTCCACAGTTCAATTTACGTGCATTTCTTCAGGTTCCATAACGAAAAAAAGGAGCAAAGACTCAGACTTGGTCTGATCCTATAGGTTTTGCACATATTTTATAAATAGTGCTTACTGTTGCATTCTTTTGAACTGCAATATGTAAGAGTACTAATGTGAGATAAAGCTAAATGCTAAAAAATCTAAACTAGGAATTAATTAGAATTAATTAAAATAGAAATGAAAAAATTGACTTAAAGAAAACAAATACAGTTTGATCAAATTAGTCACCACAACAAGCCTGAGGAAGCTTTAGTTTATCTAAAACTGGGATGCCTATGACTATGAGTCTATTGTCTTCATAAGGTGTTGTGTTTGTAATAAAATGCATATTCTAGACTTCTTAAATTTTGCCCCTGACAAACTGTTAACTCTAACCCAATTTTTTTTAATGAAAAACTAAAAAAAAACACTATTACAAACTAAACTAAAAATAAACATTTTAATCAATGAAAAGTTATACTGAAATGAATCCATTATAACCATTATTGAAATTTACTGACACATAATTGAATATAAGACAAAATTAAAAATGACATAAAAAATGAAAAAGCTAACTAAATACTAATGCAGGTTGAGGAAAACCAACAAAAGGTTGAAATTATTTGCAAAAGCAACTTTAGGTTATTTAGAAGCCCTCCATCTTAAAGGCTGATGTTATTCTTTATTCCTCTTATTGTCAGCAAATCTCATCATCAACCAAACAAACAAGGTATTATTCAATGTTTATATTTTATATTCATTTAATTAAAAAAAGGCTAAATATCTTTCTTAAACTGCTGGGCACTTTAATTTATTTGGCCAAAGTCACACAGACCTTGAAATTATTAGGGACTGTTTTCTTCAGTGGAACAATTTAAATTCCTGCACTAGCAGGAAATCAGGATAAAATATTAGGATTGACTAAAAATAAACAAACTCTAACTACAGTGCCCATGTTCACTGTATTGAACTTGAACATTTTAATGGAGCTGTATGGCAGAGAGGAGTAAGATATATCCAGCTTTGGCTAAACAGTCATTAAGTGTTTGTAGGATCAAGTCAGTGTTTGTTTTGGATTCCTTTACAATAAGAAAAATACTGAATATTCCAAATATATCCGTTAAACATAGAGGTGCTCTCAGGCTGAAGTCAGTCTGTCCCATCCTCTCTGTCAGCACAATCTAGTGTTTCTAGGAGTGTTTGCAATCCATCATTTTGTGATCGCTATCCTTAGTGGCACTTCAGCAGGAGCTTGTCCAGCTATCATTTACCGTCATTAAAACTGGAATGTCCATAACTCCAGCAATTTCTCCTTTGGAAAACTAAAGGATGAAAGCCACATAAAATCACATCCCTATATTCTGCAATTGCATAAAAGTATCACTGACTCTTGACCACAATCCCTCAATGGGCTTGAAACAATATTATGATGGAAACTGTGCAATACTGCTCCATCTAAATGTGAGACTTCAAAGCTATGAATTTAAATGAAGTTTTCCAGTTATACTCACTCTGGGTCTGTTGTTGTTACAGATTACAACACTGCTCAGTATCTTTACACAGAGACAAACGTTTCAAACTTTTTCTATCGGCAGATATGTTGATACGTTTTGATTTTGGCAGATAGTTAGCCATGTTTTTTTTGCCAAAGTATTAAAATTCATCTGCCTTCGGTAAGCTAACTCAAGCATCACACATGTATCAGGTGTGTTTTGTTAAAGAAAAGCTGCTGAGAAACTGAAGTTAGAACAGAGTGAAAATGCAGTTCCTGTCTGAGACGTCGTACCAACAGGTGTTTAAATCATTCATGTGCTGATCAGGTATGTGAAGGACATTTATTTGTCATATGTGCAGCATGATGGCTTCATCAGTCCTCCGCCCTGCTGGATAACGACATTCCCGACTGTCAATTGCACACATAACACACACAAGCACACACACACACACACACACACACGCTCACACAATGACATGCTCTCTTAGAGCCATTTCAGACCAAGTCAGGCATTGCAGCAATCACCACAGGAATCTGTTGGATTGTGGTAGAGTCTTCCCGTTAGCAAATGCTAATTAAGTCTGCAGCTGATTAGTCAATGCAGCATTACATCAGGTTGAATTCTTCCAAAAGTTGACTCTACTTCAACTTCAATTCACTGAAAACAGATCGTCTGGAAGAACTCTAGCTAGGTGGAAGATGTTCAGAAAGTGTATCTGCAGAGTTGTCATATAGACAAAACACTTTTTTGGCTCTTTTTGCGCACATTTGATTATAGAACGTGTACTGTTTTCTTCTTGGTTTTACATGAGGCGATATGGTGCTGGTGCTAGCATTGCTAACATGAATTTTTACATTTTTAAAGTACAGTCACTCTCTCACCATAGTGAAGAACAGAACCATAACTCAACATCCCCACAACTCAGTCCCTGTCGCAAACTTTGCAGGTTTTGGCAGAGAACTGATCAAACCTCATGCTGCACTTACCTAATCAGTAACAGAGTAGTGAAGAGACAATGTGTTTTTAGTAGGTCAACCTGGAAGTTAGCATCGCACTGGTTACCTCAGTAAAAGCCTATGTGATTTTTAATGGGATTTGGAATAAGCGCTGAAAATAAGCTCTGGGACAAACACAATATGATACTCGTTTTATTCAACATGATAATCTTCACAGATGAACACTATGCTTGTGTTTATGAAGCATAAATTACATCACCTGTAGCAAAAAGTTATTACTGAGCTCCAAATGAACTACGTGGCGGTCACACAGTAATACAACACCACCCGAAGTGTTACCTTCTTTGATTTAGTACGCTTACTTATCCACAACATTCTCTCCTCTTGGCATCACCTGATTTAGCTAGTAATCATGGCTATGTCAATTGTTAGTCTCACATCTTTTTTGAGAGATATTATATATTCTAAATCATTTTCACATGGTGACATCTAAAATCTTACACAAACACTCAGCACATTTATATAACATTAGAGAAGGCAGATTAATGTTGTTAGTCCGGCTAAAACTGGACTTTAGAAATGCATGTAAACATGTTAGTCTGGCTGAAAACGTACTGAATTGAATTTCTTAAAGTCAAGCTAACACACCCAGATAACGTGACTGGAGGTCAAATTATTTCTGCATGTATACACCTAAACCAGAACCAAACTGGCCCAAGCACTCTGCGCATTATCGATAGTCCCCAAGCCGGATTTTGACCCGGAACTCAAACAGCATAAATTTGTAGAAGAAAGCCAGTAAGAAAACAAGAATCCCGTAAGCACGAGGGGAAAGTGTACTTCGACTTTATACCAAAAGTAAAGAGCAGATATGAAGTTTACAGTGCTGTGAAGTTGTCCATGTTTGCACTGTTCAACATGGATTCCGCCAGGTGCTTGCTAACTTGTTAGCTTGTTTGGTTAACCGGAAGAAAGTCTAATAGCAACCAGCTGAACAGAGCATTAGGCCACCTACCGTAGAAGAGTCAGACAGTAAATCAGCTCTCCCTTGGTGCTTCTATAGGTTACAGGGACAAGGACAGTCGTCCAATTAAATGGCCTAATCGAGCTATAATCATAGATTGACTTAACTGTGCATGAAAATATACTGACTGTAGTCCTTTTGAGCCATTTGCTAGCAATCACCTTTTTTAAGCTGCGTAAACCTTAAAAATTCAGACCTAGGATTATACTGGCATAATTTATGTCGCAGAACAAAATGTGTAAATATCTTTGGCCTGTGTTGACCACAGACCTTATTTCAGGCATTTAACCGAAAACCCATTAAAAAAACACATAGACTTTGAGACGAGGGAACAGGAGGTGCAAAACTGCTAACTGACTTCTGCATTTTAGGACTCTATTGGGTTTTTTTCAGGATTGGCCAGTATGGCCGTAGGATCAGGGTTATATAACCGCCTGTTGGTTTGGCATGCTCAAGAAAGCACTTCAGTTGTGTTTTTGTGTTTTCATTTGACAGTGATTTATGTTAACCTTGCTTGTGTGGACAGGATTTTTTTGAGAATGAAAAAGGAAGAAAATTCTGTTTTAAAAAGTACTCCTGAATGTGTGGACAAGGCCTCGGTCTGCATGGTGGGCCGACTGGGAGACCTCACATGTTATCTACACCCATCAGACACCCATTCACCCAGAGGGTCTGTCAAGCATGCATTCTCTACAACACGCCCTGCTGAGACAGACTGCACGCCGTATGACCAGTCAACAAAGAACTGAGACAGATAAGTGCAGTTACACACACACATTCCCTTTTACAATGAGTGAAACAGCGTTACACAGAGGTGACTCAGTGCTTGTTTGCCAAAAAGGAGGATTTGTTGCCAAGTCTGCAGGAAAACTCAGTGTGGTTACTCAGACCACAGCTGCTGAGACTAATCAGTCCAAGTGATTCAAAGGATGACATACTAAATACATATGATTTATTTATTGTTGTAATAAACATAATTACAGTTTTGTGTAACTGATTTAATATGATTAGATTTTTTTTTAACCATATAGGCCTATATATAATCTATTAACATATTTTGTCAGTAAATTTGCTGAAGTCCTCATTATCCTGTCTTTGGCAAATATACACAGCATTTAATGGGACTCTTCATTCAAAAGGTCAAACTTTATTGACTAGTTAAACATAACAGTTTTAACAACAGCTTAACATTTTACAACCAGACCTCTTTCCTCTTGCTGTGAGAATCGTCAGAACTTCTTCTCCACTTCTCCTTAAAAAAACAAACAAACACCTTTTCGTGACTTTATAATTATTAATAAATTCATTAATTTTTTATTTTTTGTTTTGTGAGTAGCACAAAACAAAAGATTGTTGTATATCTCAATGTTGAGGAATGGCAAAGCAATGAACTTTGTGCCATGTTGAAGGATCAGTGGCCATGATTCCTCACCTATCTCCCAACTCAGGCCCTGCAGCTGAAAACACACATGTAACACACACTCTTTGACGTTGTGGTTGTTTGCATTGCAGAGGTGTACAGTAGCAGCGGTGGTGTGCAGACAACAGAAGCTGCGGCGTTGGCTGGGAGACATCCGAGCCCCTCAGGAGGAAAAGGGAATTGTAATAAATCGTTGAGCCGGGGGAGAGGGAGCTCTATAAAAATCGCCCTCTTTTAAAAACACTCTGCTGTCAGGCTCGTCTTTGTACTCAACATGCTGCGTGATTTCATGGCAGTTGCTAGTTGTTAAGGCACTAAAATGTGTTAGCAAAGAGAACATCATATACAGTATTGCCATAAGATAACAACTGGGTATTTAGTTTTATGCAGTTTATTTTGCAGTCTTTTGATGAGACCAAGTCCACCACTTTGGACCAGTTGGAAAAATCTTAACAACTGAATGGATTGCCAACAACATTTGCCCCAATTTTCATGGTTTCCAGGGGATGAATCTTACTGATTTTGGTGATCCCTCTGACTTTCTTCAGCTGTTATGTTCACATTTTTATTTTGAGTGAAATTTTTACCACTGTTACATTAATTGCCATGACATTTATTACACAAATTAATGTTGCCTGAGAAAATTAAAAACTTTGTTCCATTAAAAGTTAGCACTGTCGAGACTTGTGATAGAGTTGTGGGAGGGGTTGCTTCTTCCAAAAGTGTGTTTCTTTCCTACATTGAAATTCCCTTTTCATTTCTTTTTAAATCCTCATTATGTGTAAACAGAAGGAACTCTCAGGAAATGTAATAAACCCAGAAAGTTTATACTCAAATTTTTCTTATCCTTAGTTGATTTATGCTGAGAACATTCAAAATAATGTTATTGTATTATATTACATTACTTTTGTAGTAGTTGGCTTAATTTAATTTTTGTTTCATATTAGTTTTTTCACAGCGTCATCTTTAGCTTTCACTGGTCTGCTGTGCACAACAACAAGTTTTATGCGCTGAGATTTAATGTTCCTTGTTGAAAATGCAAATCCCTTTTTTAAGCACACATCAATGCAACACTTACTTTGCTTTTCAAAGAATCTGATATTTTTAATACATTTAAAACCTTTTCTGCTAGTGATACCAGAAAAACTTTTCCATCCAAGGTGCTGTGGTGCTCTTGCTGTGAGTTGCGTGAAATATGGGTGAAATATGGAAGGGACTTTTACAACTTCCTGAACCAGGGGAACCCAAAATAGCTCCTAACACTTCACAACTCTATTTGTCACTGGCATGAATTACATGTCAAAGTTCACTAAAGCTTAACTTTACGCAATCACATTTGAAAGACTTTTTTTTTTTCATTTTAAAAGCTGGTGTGACCTGAGGACCTTCACTCTCTTTTTTTCAGAGATTTTTTGGATGAATATGCAAAGAAAAGAGTCTGGGAAATCACACTAAAGAACTGTGAGTGATAATGATTTGTTTGGAAAAAGCAATGACTTAAACATGTATTCATCATAACGCACTCACCTTCCTACTTGTCTTAAGGCCTGACGGAGACAACAGTATAGAGGCTGCTGACAAAACTCCAAGTGATCTTGTGAACTTTCAAACTCTACAGGCCTGATTTTTGTTTTAAGTAGATCTGCCAAAGGAGGACTTAAAGCCAAAGCTGTTTAGGGTCTTCCAACACTTCACATCAGTGTCAACTTCTTAAGCACTGAGATCAAATTACAACATCACAATCCTTAATCCATGAAGGTAAACTGTCCTCTTCCTCTTCTCTCTTTGCTGCTGTTTCCTGACCTGCTCTTGTGTTGATTGTCATCTCTTTGTTTCCTGTTGTCCATTTTTTAAATTGTTCTCAGTCGTTTGTCATCGTCACCAAACAAAACCGACATGTAATGAGTTTCAGTGGCAGGACAAAGAGTCCAGTAAAAAGTCTGGTATTAGTTTTCTTAATGGACATTTTTAAGTTCACATTTATATAAGACACAGTTAAGAGATTTGTTTTAGCTGTGTGGGACCCATTAATAATACTTTTACATTCCCCAGTGGCACTCAAACAGTCAGTTTTAATTAAAAGTTCTCTGGGACGCAAACGTTTGTAAAATATTATGAAAAGTTGTAATAAGATTAAAGTGATTTATGGAAACTAATTGGGCTCTGTTGTCATTATTTGGATTACTGCTCATTCTTGATGGTACACTGACTTCTTGACGTCTGCATACAGTAACTTGGTCAGTGGGCTTATGTGTCAGGACCCAGACGTGAGAATGGAGGCTTTATGAGTCTGCACTGACCTGGACATCACAGTGAGGAACATAGTAATTAATAATGATAATAGGATGCTAACATTATTTTATTTATAATTAAAGTCCAATGCTGTCAGTCATGTGTGACTTTATTATTCACTTGGTAAAAACTCTATCAATCCTAATTAAAAATAAAAACAGCAACTTTTCTTGTTACCTTATGAAGAGTGACTGAAAAATTGGAAGCAAATTCATGAAATGTGAATAATATGGGGCCTTTGGACTTTCTGCAAGCCATCCGAGCTCCATCAGCCGCTTTTCTTGGCTGACTTTCTGCCTCCTGATGGGGTCTGGAAAACATATATCCCTGCGAGGGGCTCCAGTAGATGCTGCCGCTCATTGCTGCGGCACAGCAGGCAGCGCACCCCTGCATTAAGCCTCCCAATGGGAGCTCCACCGGAAAGTGTCAGTCACAAGACTTTGGCATCTGCAACACGAAAGAAGCAAAACACTTTGGTTCTGTTTCTCTACTTTCACTGACACAGCACATTGTTAAGGGCACATGCCTACTGTGCAGGACCTCCAACAGAGTGTCACACGAGGTGCAGAGTGCAGAGGAATGGGGGTTGTACACAAAGAAGTTGGTAAACTTGGCTCCACTGGGGAAACTGTTCTCATCTATCAGCCTCTGTTGACTTGTACCAAAGGGCCGATCCTCACTGGGCCAGCTGTCTGTACACACAACATAGGTACCATTGTATAGGTGTGTCATTGCAACACAGACTTTGCCTCTGCACATCTCTAACTCATCCTGGAGCTGAGATGTTGGTTGGTGCATATTGCAGAAAGCCTCTGAGCCTTTTAATTTATTGAAATTAAACAGATATTTCAGAAGAAACATCCAGAGATGTTTCCTGGCACACTTCTTATCCAATCAGTTCCGTCTGATTAAAGTTATCAGGGAAACAAAAGGGCTTCAGTGCACAAGTCCAGCACAGAGTAATCTCTACTTGATTCACCGGTTCGTCTTCATCAGCATTTAAAGGGAGCTTGATGAAAGAGCCTTTGACCTTTCTGCTGATTTGGAACATTACTCATCTTTTCTATTTCTTGAGGCTCTAGCTGGACTCTTTCTCTTCTTCTTCTCCATCTGCTTTTCGGAAATGGATTTGGTCCATGAAACTGCACCAACGACCTGTGCTACACTTCAGAGCAAGGCTCGCTGGAAGAGAGGGTCTTTCCTGAGACAAAAAACATTATATATTTGTAACAGTAATCTGACATGGCCAGTAAACCAAACAGGTGCAGTAACATTTACTGTAGCTAATAAGCCTGAATAATCTCATGAAATAAGCCTTTAAAATCTGCAGGATGTCAGGGGGCAAATACAAGAATGTGTCCTTGCATGTGCTTTTGTTTAGTAGCTCTGTCTGTTACCTCTCACAGAAAAGCAGACAGGGATTATACTGATTCATGTGCTGCGCCACAGCGATGTCCAATCTGATGGAATAAATGCACATGCAACTCTCAGATCTGTTCATTGACTTTAAAGTGGATTCATGTTTATGTTGTACAAGCAGCCAAAGCTCCCAACTGGAAAAAGTTGCACGCAGCTGTCTTGTGACAGGTCGAAGTGTTTCTCCCTGTGCAGAACAAATCACACAGCTGAATATGGTTCCTAACTTTCGCTGTTGGCAGTCCATCAGAGATTATCAGGCTGCCTATAGGAACTTCGGGGCTCCAAGTCGAGATCCTCACTTAGGTCATAGGGATAAATGAGAACTGGTATATTTCCATTTTGGCTTGAGAAAGTTTGCAATAGTTATGCAAAGACATTCACATGGTATAGAATCTAAAGTAATTTTATTAAGCTTTAAAATCACAGCAAAGATAACGCCATTTGGTGATTAAGCCTTCATTTTTCTATTCCATTTTGAAAAGCCTGTTTGTCCACAGGCATCCAGAGGGACGTCCACCATCATGTCTCTTTAAATAGCAACTCTAAAAGCTGAAATCTTCCTTTGGTCCCCAGAGACACTGAGCGTGCTTCTGCTTTACCGTAAATGCTTGGACATGACAGCAAGAGTTACAGCTCCACCCGTGGAGGGAACCTCTGATTTTGTGGGGCATGGAAAGATCCCAACAAGCATGAGGGGGCGGAAGGGCTTCCCAGCACACTTAAAGGGTGATGAACCAATATTTCACTTCCTTTTCTGAGAAATAACCTTATTTGTGTTTGTCAGAAAGGAGGGGACCCCTAAACCTGTGGAAAATTCCTCAGAGTCTTCGTGTACGTTCTCGTAAGGATATTCAGCATGTTCTTATTTCTCTTTTCCATTTATAGCACACTTTGGTGTCATGCTTGTTTCTAAACCCGTTCATCCCGACACAAACAAGTATGATTCAAAGCTGTAGACTTCTCTCAAAGACGTTTATTGACTAATTACTGGGAAAAGTAACTACACATGTGGCAAACACATGGAGGGAGAATCTATCACCTTCTAAGTCTGTGCAATTGTAAAATGACTCTTGATGCAAATATTTATTTACTCATTCCCTTAAAAATACAGGTGTCTGGTTATAAATAGAAGGAAGTTTTTTAAATAACCGATAAAGCTGACCTTAAAGTTTTCCAGTTAACACTTGTATGTTAAAATATGTGCAAACTGGGCAGTTGCTGCTTTCAGGACCAAAAAGGAGAAAGAATATCAGGTTTATATTTTTTAAAGAAACATAATACGCTGTGTTATTTAGTACTTGATGTGCATAAATTATAGTTGAGAGCCTTCCAGTGAACATCTGCATGCACTGGCCTGTCCCACATTACGAATGACTGGAAGTGATGCACACTCCCTCTGAGACACTAGAAAGCTGTTGGACTTTGGAACTGATCTGCTTTCACAACATGCTCACTGCCCAAATTGCAGCGAGTGTACGAGTCATCTTTGTGACTTGATGTTTAACAACGAGACAGCCAATTCACACTCACAATGTACTTTTATGGACGCAGAGTTCGGATCAGTCAGAGAAAAACAATCCTATGAGATGCTTTACTGGGAAAAGAAATACAATGTCCCGTCACAGGCAGCACCTGTTTGAAAATATTTACCCTGCTAAATGGATTTATTGTATTGCAGGATTTCAAATGAAAGCTATGATAAATATTTGGGGGATGTCAGCTGGTATGGCACAAAAGGAAATCTGTTCAAAAACTTAAAGAATAATAATTTGATATTTTTTACACATGTCCAAATCATTGTGGAAAGTGAACACGAAGCTGTGCGACACGCTACACCTTATTTTTCATTTTAACATGACGGATAACCCCGTACTCATGCTCAGGTCTAAATGTGTTCCACTGCTATATTTTAAACATGGTGTGTTGGTTCACTGCTGTTGAACCACAAAAAAAATAATCAGACTTGGTCTGTTTTAGTGCCCTCCTGAGCAACCAGGACAACACGAGACTGAGCTCGTGCCCCAGGCTGCTCCTGTGGAACAGGACTCATGCCTGGATGAATTATTGTCTGTGAGCTGTTCAACAGTTGTACCAGGCATTAAATCACCCACATATTGACGAGGGCTTTTACTGCAATGCTGTAATGTTGACTGTAGCAACGTGAGAGGTGTGAGAACTAGCATTTACTGCGTTTAATGAATCCATTTGACTCAGCAGTCAGTGTGATGTTTAAGTCACGTTCAATGTGTCTCTCTCTCTCTCATCTGTGTTGTACAGTAAACAAGCGAAACCTGCCATTCTTACAGCACCAAACTATAATAACCAAAATCAAAGCATTGGAAGAGCTGTAATAACTCATCTTCATGTTTATGTTTGGCCTGTGGATAAGAACGTTCAGCTTCAAACCACCCCCTGCAGCTGCTGCTGCTGCAGGAAGAACACTGAGGGCCGTGCACTGATAGATTTCCAAGATGTACATACTACAAACAGTAGTCAGCACTCCCTGTAAGTACTCTCCAAGCTGTTAGAGGCCTTTGCAGGCTAAATGGTAACAGACTCAATTGAGGAGGAAAAAAACACCAAGACAATATCTGTGTGTTGGTACATTCTTCGGCATCTTTCCCAGACACCAACACTGGCTCCAATGAGGCCGTATCGGCTTTGCCAAGTTTATCCGATCTACAGGGACAATTCAAAGATTGCCCAAGAAGGTGATTGATGGAAGGAATGAGGGATGATGAAGGTAGGAGAAGGAAACGTTTGTTTGATCGATAAAACATTTCGTGCACACCCCAAGGTGCTGAGTAATCCATTTGTATATAAAGTCTCTTGAGTCGATGCGTTTTGAAGTTGATGTCTTTGATACTTTTCCTGTGACACTTGGCAGACACCTTACTACTGACTGGAAGAAGCAGCACAAGCGACAGTAAATAAAAACATCTTCGTCAAGCACAATGATGATCATAAGAGACACTTTTGCAATTAATTAGCTTCTTCGCTGTGACCCAGACAGACTCTGTTGATTAGTTTCCAGGCGAAGAGCAGTGGAATGGCTTTAGATGGCTCAAGCCCCAGAACTCAGTGGACACTTGATCTGCAGCCAGTTGTTTTGAATCAGTGGTAAATGCTGCATGCTCCATTTACAGACCATAAAGGTGAAGCCAAGTAGGACAAAACTCTAAATAAATTGCACAGAATTGCAGGAGTGCATGCAATCAGTCTTAATGTGAAAGTCTGCATGAGGACTTTAAATAAACAAGGAAGGTTTGTCTATATATGAAAGTAAATAAAACTGCAGTGAATTCCATATATTTGGGTTTAAAGTTGCAAACAGCTTCTGTCAGGCCTTGAAGTGAGAGACAAACTTGATCATGTGCAGAGCACGCTGGGAATTCCAGGACAACTCGTGCAAAAATGTATAACCTATAGCTTAAGGCAAATCTGTGCAATAAAGCTACTGGAAAACATTAAAACCCC
>JAQLOL010000007.1:17333717-17355661 GCA_029783665.1 Naso thynnoides | reverse complement strand
AACCCCACCTGGTTCTACTCAGCAAAAACATGTGCAAGAATGTAGGGAATTTCAAAATAGGACAGCTTTTGCCCGATATTGTGTCATAAAATAGATTTTAATCAGTAGCTAGTATACACAAACAGTGTTTATCTTCAACAGAACTCAAGCAGGGCAACCCAGAAATGAGCAGGCATAAGTTTGATTTATTCAGACCAAAAATGAAAATACATGCTTCAAGCAGTTCTGTAGAGCTACAGCTTCTTTTCTGTTATCTCCAAAGTAGGTCAGGCATGTGCCGTGGATCATAAAAAGGGACCTGAATGACACGTTTACCTCCAAATGCGCCCCAGTGCACCAGGGGGTGAAGGAGATTCATGTCCTGAACCCACTTTTCATCTTTGATCTTCTCAGGTCGTGCATCTGATACATGAACAATGATGTTTTCCAAGCATGTTCTCAATTTGATTTTACACCGTGTTTTCTAAGCTCACGTGAGTTAGTCCAAATACTGGGGATAAAAAGATCCACTAGTGTCCAAGAATGCAGCCTGTACAGCACTTCATTCACTTTATGTTGTAATTTTTTCTATAGAAGAAAATTAAGTGTCAAAACAGACATTTTAACTTTTCATTCCACTATGGATGTTGTAAAGGTGCACTAATGCATATTTTTTTTATCATAATAAAGGAAAAAAATAGGTTGGTTTGCAGTGATGAACACATAATTATTGCCTGACTGTAGTTCTCCTTTCCTCTGCAAACAGCAAATTTGGCACATTTAAGCTCATTGTTTTGGTTTCACCGCCCGCAAACCACTGTTTTGATTCATTCACACCACTTTCAACACCATTTCCAGCTGCAGCAACTGTAAACAGAAAAAGCACTAAAAGCCAATGAATGCCATCTGCCCAGCCTCAATCAACAGACTGATTAAGTTAACAACTAGCTTGCAAAGAAAGCAGAGCATTTAGCAACTAAAATGACAGATATATTTCTGTTGAGTGGGTGGAGACCAAAACAGAGCTGGAAGAAGATAATTTCCCAAAACAAAAGGGAAATTTTTAGCCTATTTGTTTTGAAAAATAAACTTGTTCAGCACTGTCTAAATTCTGTAGGTTGTTTCAGCCTTATTTTTAAACTGTATGATGTTTACATTGAGTGAAGTATTTCAACCCATTATTCAGTGTTTTTTATGGCTGCATGCATCCAATCAAAAATACTCTAGATGTCGATCTACATTCTTTAACATTATACCCTTCTCTAACATTCAACCAAATTAAGGATTTTTGAACATTTTAGGATCTCCGCTGAACTAGAATTTTAAATAAAGCTCTGGGAGTTCAAACAAAGTTTGTCTGCCCTTCATGACTTTGTGTAGACCCCCCCCCCCCCACTTGCCTCTGATTGGCCGGACGCATCCAGGCGTTAGCTGTGATGCTAACTGGTACTACAACTGCACCGTCCTGGAAAGCGAGAGGCTCAGCTGGAGGCGTTTACAGTTGCACCAACACGGCTCATACTGTATCTAACGCCATAAGTTATTTTGACAGAATTAGATCATGTGCATCATCACAGGTTAATGATGTCATGGGAAAGATGCAAAGTGGCATACTGTACTGACTGAGTGCTGTGTTCTGTTTAGTGTGTGAGAATGTGGCAGTATGGGGAAGTCTGGCTTTACCTGGCTGCTTCACTGAAGTTTGTTTCACTGACTTTAATATCCTTCAGGGTTGACATGGCAAGAACACACTTCCTAAAATCGCTTTGGAATCTCAAAAGAAGGCCAAGAAAAGCAGGGTCGTGTAGCAAATTGAACTGCAAGTGTGTGTGTGGGAGGATGAAATAGTGCCATAAACTTTTAGTTAGTTCTGTACAGTCCAGTGCACAATATCATCAGCAAGCTATTTTCTTTTTAAAGCCACTATTTCCTACTGAGGAATTGTGGGAGAGACGGGCTCCAACGGTGCTCTATCAGAAGGGTTTCACCACAGTGTCCATGAAACCATTTCCATGTAATAGAAGCACTGAAATAGTAAGTTCGCATTAACTGAAATTCTAATGTGGCACTTCCAAATAAGAAATAAAATACAGGACACCAAAATTTTCTATGAAATCTTGTTTTATAGAAGCGGATGTCTGCCGCTGAGCTGATGATTCTAGCTCAAAGAATCCAAACACCAAATAGCACAAACTGTACCAAGCCCAAAGTGGTAAAATGATGACTTGCAAGTAAATATTTCCATTTTTGCATCAGAATGTTTGACAGTAAATTAAATGTTACATCACCAGCTGTCTGTGACTGATTGCTCATGTCTTGACTGGAGGAAATAAGAAGCAAGGCAATAATATTTTATCAAGATGAAACCTGGAGCTGCTTTACTTGTGATGGACTGGACGTTTCCAGCCAAACATACTTCAATGCATGAGAAATTTTTTTAGGCGCTTTAAGCAATGATTCAGAAATCTTTCGGAGGAAAACAACTTTGGGGAAACGCTTATTTAAGTCGACTCACTCTATTTACATAGCAAATTAAAAAGCTAAAGAAAAAATGACCCAAAGTGCTTTCCAGTCAATGTAGATAAGCAACTGCCTTGATACAGGTAAACCTTATCTGCTCCCTTGCTGAGAGTTAGAGACTAATGCCACTCTCATGCTTTGAAGACAATTTTACCTATTTGCTGAACTGCATAATTACAAGTCACTTGAAGCACTGGGGCCCAAAAACTCTTTTCTGATAAGTTTAGATTGTGAAAGAAGTAGCAAAATGGAAGTAGAGAAAAGTTTTTGAGCATCAAAATCCCAACAAAATGACTTGTTTTACCTTCATAATTTAAATAATTCAGTTTGATAACATTTGAAAAGTCTAATGGAGGCACAAGATGAAATTATTTTCAGATGCTCATTCAAGAAAGCTGGCAGTTAAATTACTTTCCATTGAATCGTGCGGCTGCAAGTTGTCTCAAGAGGGCTTGGGAAAGAAGGATCGATGCAGGGTTGCCTGATAAAATCTTGAGGCCTGCACTTTCCCGTATTCACAGTTGTTCAATCAATAGCAGACAGCGGTTAATTCAGTTAAAAGTGATTCACTGTTTTCATTATTCTAAGGTTATGTTACATAAATTCTACCCTGCTGTATCTCAACTTTGTGATAGATGTAAATCAAAGGATGGTACATTGTTGCATTTATTTTGGGACTGTCCTTTGATTTACCCTTTTTGGTCAAGAATCTTTTTATTTTTATTTATTTATTTATTTATTTTTCGAGATTTATCACAAAATAATCTCCCTGGATTATCTTTCTCTTTTTGGTTGCTCTGAGGACGCTTCAATTCTTCTTTTACATAGTCAAATAGCACTAATGATGGGCACGGTACTAGCAAAAAACATATTCTTCAAGTCTGGAGGACACTATCTCCACCTTAATTTAGAAAATAACTACAGGAATTTATTTCAGTTGTGCATATGGAGAAATTTAGATTCTTTAATTTAAGCAGAGATCAGCACCAATGGGAAAAAGCCTGGGGGCCTTGTTGCAACACTTAGACTCAGTTTGATTCCACTTTTAAAAACTGATTGGGTTTGTTTGTTTATTTATTTATTTTTCCTTGAATGGTAAATTGGCTATTGTTTGTCTATCCTTGATATTGATGTTTAGTCATCATGAGCTTCAGATGAACTGGTCAAGTTGAATTTTGTTAAGTTACCTGTATCCCTCCTCCCCGACTTGTATGGTTAGGGTTAGTGTGTGTGTGTGTGTGTGTGTGTGTGTGTGTGTGTGTGTGTGAGTGAGTGAGTGAGTGAGTGAGTGAGTTTGGGGTATTAGTTATGTGTTGTACATGTTTTTTTAAAGCTGTCAATAAAAATAATACTTTTTTTTTTTTTTTAAGTTAGCCAACTCAGCTGCCTGAGGTCTTTAGTGTTCATGTTCTATGGGCTATTTTAAAATGTAACTTCAAAAAGAGAGTGGGAGAACACACACCAAGTTTGTTTTGAGGTGCAGGTAATGGCAGCAAGATACAAAATTAGAAAAAATAACACACACACACGCTCCATGAAGGTTACTTCAATTACCAATATTTCAACATAATACTCAGATACCCCGATGAAGACATTTTGTCGAAACATTGGTAATTAAAGTAATCTTCATGGAGCTACACTGAGTGTGCAGTATTTTTTAAATTTCTCTGTTTTGGAATGTAGTCCGTACATTTCTCTAGTTTTTGAAGCTCTAAACCAGCTGTCGGACTTTGTGTTGTCTTAAGGTAGACCTTGAAAATTAAGTTGTAAGAGATGTTGTCGAACCATTACCGACACTTTCCAAAAAGTCATTATCCACTTGTGTGGTCATCAGGAACTCCAGTGTGATGAGACTCAGTGCTTTTTCAAACAAAACACTCTTGTGCCTCTTTCAAAAGAGCTTGAACATTCCTGCATAAAGTTTTCTTCTTACATGAGTGGCGTGTGGTCTGTCAGCTCATTAGTCAAAGGTGTGCATTTAGCAGGAGACAACTCACAGTCGCCATCACTCACCAAACCTGTAGCCATCTGTGCTTGTACAACTGGCATGCAAGGAGCACCATGGATGACTTGGTGTCGGTCTGTAAACAGTAGAGATGAGCTTTCAGAGCGTCCATCCAACATAATCAGACTCTGAGATCACTTGCCGGAATCAAGCAGACTCACTGCTACCAATTAATCATTTTCTTCCAAGGAAGAGCAAAGTAAATGCCACCACAAGAAGACCAAACCTTCTTTGGTTCTTTGCAGCCGTGTTTAACACAACAGATCAACTGTTTTCACTATTCAGATTCACTATTTTGCATATGCTGCTAAATAGATAATAAAAAGTGCAAAACATTGCAAACCTTTGCGTCCAGAATTCTAACAAGACCGTAGGGTTTAGGACAGACAGAGCAGCTTCTTCTAATGTTGTTTCACAGAGCGTGATTTCCGCTAGCTACTGTGTGCCAGCTCCAAGGCTGCCGGTAACAACCACATTTCCTTCTTTCTTCCCTCCGTAGCCAAGTATGGATTATGATCAATGATTTACAATGGCTAACGGGCCCAAGTTCTTAAAGTTTTCTGGCATGTACTTAAGTCTAAACAGCTGAAGAGATTAAAAAAAATTATATATTAAAAGATTATTTAGTTCTTGTAACACAGAGATCCTCCTGTTACTTTCAGAAATGAGATGTTTTCATTCCCAAATTTCAGTAAACAGGTTATGTTGTATAAATTCAATATAAACCTGACCAGAAGGATATCAAGTTATATTGCCTTCACTTTAAAATAAATCAGAAACTGTTCCCAAAATTAAATGGTCAGTGATCAACAATGACCATTCTAGCCATTTAGGCGTCTTACTCAAGCAGTTGTAAACTTACCCCCACCCCCAGCATGACTTACACATGCTTGCCCCCTCTGGGCATGTTTCATGGCAAGTGAAGAATCTATGTTTTCAAGCAAGGCCCACTTGCAAATAAAAGCTGTTAATACATGCTAGTCTTTCTTACACACCCTCCTTTTGAAATAAACACGTAAACCTACAGCTGGAGGATACACTGAAACCTTTCCCGGTTAAAGGTGGCACAGACTCCACATGTTTGATGTCTTAGTCATTTTGATTGATGGGAAAAATACAAAAGACTGTCTTAACCTGTCGGTGTGATAACGCTGATCTGCTGCGTCATAGCCTAAAATGCCCATCCTCAGGGGTTGTTTTCACTCAGTGTGCTGCTCCCATGCTGTCAAAACCGATGCAGCTTTTAAATGGAAAAAAACATATTGGCTTGATTTACACAATGTTTATAGTGTTGTTACTACATCTTAATGCACACCGTAATTTAAATATGATTGGTAATTTTATAAAACAGCTACAAATATCAGTAACACTGAGGGAGCCAGCAGAATTTTAATTGTATTCCTTAGGCACTTTATTGCTTAGTCACTGGACTGACTCCACTAACAAACAAACACAAGTGGTATAAACAGTCCTAATAATTCACCTGAATGCCCTGTGACCTTTAAAGACACAAATCCCCCTGAACCATATTTTGGTGGTTTTCTAATGATTACCTCCAGCCCTGTTTTCTCTCACGAAGCCAGATCAACCACCTTAGCCTGAGGCAAAGGAAAGTAGCAACACTGAATACAACGCAGTAATACCATTTAATGCTGTCTAATATTTTCACCTGCCTGTTTAGATATGTGCCTTCAGTCATCAGTGTGTCTGTGCTGCCATACAGTTCTTCTTTTATTAATATTCTTACTAGCTGTGACATTCCGTCGGCTTTGTTTTACTATTTTGACAGCAAAGGCCTAAATGCTGCCAGTTTTAAGTCTTTTTGACTACTTTTTTTTATAACATCAGTCAGTACACAGTACACAAAGAGAGCCTGTTCAAGATGTTTGAGGATCTGGATCGTGCTTGAAGGAGTAGTTTAACATTTAGATATTTGTGGATATTTGCCCTTCTTGGGAGTTATTAAAAAAAAAAAAAAGCAACCCATTTCATTCAACCCTTTTATTTCTGTTGGACTACATTAAATATGAAGTTACAACAAAAATAAAATGTAAAAATTGTTTTGCATTGAGGTGCCAGATTTCATTAATATTGTGTAATATTGTGTACACCATGCTACAAAACAGAAAGATTTGTATGAATATTTCAAAAGGCCATATTATTGTTTAAATATTCTGAAGCATTCTGGCTTATCCAGTAAGGTTTCTAAGAAAGTAAGAAACAGGCTAATCAAATGAGGTAATTCTTTTCTATTGGGTCATTTGTTTTTTCCAGAGTTCATGCAAGAAACAGCAGAGAAATTATGCAATAAACACAAATGTACTTTTTTCCCACCCAGTGGGAGATAAAGGCAAGCTGGCCCACTTGGAAATAAACACTTGTACACTAAGAGTAAACACTTGCTATCTATCTTTCTCTGAGCTGTCTCTGCTATGGTTTTGGCTCACTTCAGCAGGTATTCATTAAAGCTTGGCAAGTCTCTTCACCTTCAGCACAGTCTTGTCAGTTACACCTCCTACGCTGTGAGTTCTCGGTCACAGCCTGAGGGATGTGCCCGGTCACACCTGCCCATGATATCTCCAGAAGTCTTTCCCATGAAACCAAACACCCATATCTTGCCGTTCTTCCATTTTACAGCCTTAAAGCCATTTTCCATTTAAATGACAGTTTAACCAGCGAGGCACAATCCATCACTACCTTATCACTTCCTGTAGGCTTATGTTTCACCTCAGTGAAGACTACCTTGTAAAACCGATGTCACAGTGTTCATATAAAATCCAAATTCCTGTGGTACGAGTATGAATATAGCCTACTGGCTGAATAACAGTTAACCAGATGTTATGTGTCATCACAATCAGAGTTCCTACCCTATTTTTAGACAGTCCCTTAAATTTAGAACCTCAGTCATCACAGCATGCATCTCTGCGCCCCTCTTTTTCCAGAAGATTTTCATCTCTGTAACACACTCACTCTTGCTCCTCAACTTTCCTCTGTATCCACAAGTCTGCATGCTGGTGTGATTCACGAAGTTAGAAAACACTGATTTTTAATAAATAAAGCCAAATGTTTCTTTGGTGAAAGGTGAAGTTAAAAAAAGTCTGCCATGAGGATGTGTTCACATGGTAACGTCTGGAAAGGAAGAAAGAAGTCATGAGTCAAATGCTCAGCTATAAACTTTAACCTTCTTAATTCATAAGTTTCTTTATTCTATTAAATACACAGTCAACAATCAAATAGTATGGACATTGGTGGAAAGTAAATAACAACATCTACAGAAGTTATCAACAATCCAATGTTTCATTTGAAAAAAAAAATCTAAAAAATAAATTATTTTACAATAATATGTCAAACACAGGAGCCATTTTTCTGGCAGTAATTTCATTTTTGATATTTGAAGTACTTTCCACTAAAAATAGTGATTCACTTTTACATAAACAGGCAGATTTTTTTTATTTTAAGTGAGTACTGTAACTTGGAAAGTATCTGAACACTTCTTCCACCACTGCTTAAGAAGGAAACCATGCTTAAAAAAAAAAAACTTAAAATAATAATAACATTTTGCAAACAGTTGAATCCATCATACACCATACATTTAAATCTTATCTTATTTTTAAGAGTGATTTTTGAAAGGTATATATATACCCACAGACAAGTATCCTCACATTATACCTCTCATCCTCACAGGGCACTTCAATCTTACGTTCATTACTCAATGAGTCCCCTGGCGGCCACACTAGGAACAGCAAAATGGGAACCACACAAAGAACCCGTAAATCGGCTGCTGTATGACATAAATGGGCTACGAGTTGGAATTACTAGGCTAAATGAGTGTAGGTTATGGAATATAATTTACTGTTTCTATGACTTTTAAATCTAGGCTACTTATGACTGGTTTTCTATTACCAGTCTGCTGTCTTAATTTGCCAACTCACTTTGGATCACGTTTAAAACAAAACTGTAGGCTATATTTTTAGAAAATGAGAGTCTATAAAATTTAGACCATTTGACGAATAATTAAAAGTTTATTTGACCGGAAACGACCACGTCTTGGCTCGGCTGCGTGTATGAAATATTTGTCCGGTGATGGAAATTCAGCTCAGGAATGCATTTTTTCCCCTCTGTGTGTGTGCGTCGCGGATATTACACTGACTGGCTGTGAGGTAAGAAAACAAGTCCGTCCCTCTCTGCCGCAGCAAGCCCATTGGTCTAAGCGGGATCTCAGGAATGTCCTTGAACTGTTTAAATAGCACTTGTATCGGTAGGATAAGTCAGTAGAATAAGTCCAAGAACCGGAATAAATCCCGGAGAGGAGCTCATAGAGACTCCGCAGCGATCTACCCAAAACTATCCAGCTTCTAAAGGAAGAGACACGGGACACATACAAAGGAAGCAAGGACTTTTTCTTCTTTTTTAAAATCTATTTTCTGAAGAAATTTTCATTTTACAGGTTTGTAGACTGTTTTTATTTTTAACTATGTACTTGTAAATGACATTGTATGGTGGAGATTTAACGGCGTGTTTGTCATTCTTGGTTGAAATAGGAATCGCTTGAGAGTCAAGATGATGCTGTGCGGCATCTTTTTGCTGTTGATGCTTTGGAGTTGTGAAGGCGCAAGATTGGCAGGTGAGAATTAAATTTCTTTGTTTTTACGCTTTTTACCTGTAAAAAGTTCATGAATTCCATATTTTCACTAAGAAGGGACTTTAGCGGTAACTACTGAACTTAAGTTTTGGTGTGCTGTTTTACCTCTATTTTAAAATCATTCTATAAAGTCAGCCTATTGTCAAGTTATTTTACTGTCAGTAAATATATTATAGTTTAGGACTTTGAGGGTTTCTGTGTTTCAATGTGTTTTCCTGCACACTTTCAGTATGAGAGAAAAATCTCAACAATGCTTTTCCTTTTTTTTTTGACTGCAGAGAGTCGGGATGATAACAGTGTGTATGACTTATTTGATCTGGCCCGGGTAAGCAAGAGAAACAATGGAGTGAGTCTGGTCAAAGGGGCAGATCCCTACAGCCCTGCATACAAGGTCCTGAACCCAGACCTGATCCCCCCAGTCCCCGACAGCTCCCTCAGGGACCTTCTTGACTCCATCCAGGCTGAGAGGGGCTTCCTCCTCCTGGTCAACCTGAAGCAGTTCAAGAAGACCAGAGGCAGCATTTTGACCATTGAGAAGAAAGATGGATCTGGACCCATTTTCGAGATCATTTCCAACGGGAAGGCAAACACTCTGGATGTGGTCTACTCCACCATGAACCAGCAGCAGGTCGTGTCCATCGAGGATGCAGATTTGGCCACTGGACACTGGAAGAACATCACTCTGTTTGCTCAGGAGGACCGGGTGCAGCTTTATGTCGGCTGTGAGGAGATCAATGTGTCAGAGATGGATTTGCCAATCCACAGAGTGCTGTCCCAGGAGGTGGCAGACATCGCCAGGCTCAGGATTGGAAAGGGAGCTGTGAGGGACAGATTTATGGTAAGCCCTATAGTTTTTATATGCTCAGATGAAAACCTAATTACTGTCCAATGATGAAAAATGTTATATATAAGGAACCATATTATATGTTCAGGGAATAACTGATGTATTACAAATATCTTCCAACTTGAATTTATTGTCCTTCAGGGAGTGCTCCAGAATGTGCGCTTTGTCTTTGGGACCACTCTTGATGCTATACTGAGAAATAAGGGATGCCAGACTGGAGGTAAGTCTTAATAAGACAGACAAAGCAAGTCAAGAGCCTTAACTGGCCGGATCTTGCTCTTAATGTGACAAACTGACAACTGCATTGTGCTCCATTGCACAGAAATGTAATTGTATTCTCTTCTCTTTTCCCCCTGCAGCTACCTTAACTGATGTCTTGACCCTGGACAACCCAGTCAATGGCTCCAGCCCCGCCATAAGAACCGATTTCACTGGCCACAAAACCAAAGGTGAGACCTCTTTTCCTCAAGGATAAAAATTTGTGCCTCTGTTCTACTGGCCAGTTGTAAACTTAAAGAGTAAAAGTAATTTATTGGACTTTTCTCTCTTATATACAGATCTGCAGTCTGTCTGCGGCTTCTCTTGTGAGGACATCGCCAGCATGTTTAAGGAGCTCAAGGGACTCGGCGTGGTTGTAAAACAGCTGTCGAATGAACTACGCAAAGTGGTAAGCTCCAAGGGCCATCAGGGCCTGCTCTTTGTCATCATTCACTCCTTCCTTTCCTCTCCTCTCCGTCTTTGCGTCCGCTTCCAGTTAATGCATTCCCAGCGCGTAGCCACTTGTCACTGTAATGGCGGGCACTGGCCAAGCTCTTAATGAGACCCATGTGAATACACAAATATGTTTGGCTGTCGGTTGCATTTGCACTGCTCCGCTAGAGTCAAGCAATGTCTTAATCACGGTGTTGGTCAGTGATTCATTTGTATTGGAACGTTGGCAAAGTTAAAGTTTTCCATCCTCCATCCTAAGCAACCCCTCTCTCTCTCTCTCTCTCTCTCTCTCTCTCTTTCTGCAGTCTGAGGACAGCACTCTGCTGAAAAGTCAAATGGACATTCACAGTGGAATTTGCATCCACAACGGCATGGTGTACAAAGACAAAGATGAATGGACTGTGGATGGCTGCACTGAATGCACCTGCCAGGTAAGTGTCATCACATCTGCTGGAATGCAACCAATAAGCAAGTCAGGAATCAGCAGAGGGAAGAGGTCACTGTGTTTCCTGTATCCCTGCTGTAATGAAGTGATAATAGTGTTTATGTTAGTACCTCCCTTCAAAATCACAGTGTTTCTGTCTTAAGCCATCAACACGTCTTATCAACATTCAGCAAAGCAGCATGGGGCCTTATTCTTTTCCAGCAACTAGTGAGGGTTGGTCATGTATTGTGTAATTAGTTCGATGTTAGTGGGAGAGTGTTAGTGAGGATTATGTTTTCTATCAACACAGCAGGAGTGTCATGTCCCTGATAAAGATGACTCCATTATGAAACATGGCAATTAGGCTTGGAACAGCACCAGTAGAAAGTTAACTAGGCAGCCAAGTCATTATTCTTGTACTAATTTGATTGTTCCTCTATCCAGAACTCTGCTACTGTGTGTCGCAAAATCTCCTGCCCTCTGATCCCATGTGCTAATGCCACCGTGCCCGACGGAGAGTGCTGCCCTCGCTGTGGAACACGTAAGACTCTTAAAACTCTTTAAACCTGCTGCACCCTATGTAACTTTCATCAGACTTGTTATATTCCTTTCTCGATATCTTTTCCCCAATGTAATGATATTTATACTTCATGTCTCCCCCCCACAGCGAACGAGTATGGTTGGTCCCCATGGTCTGAATGGACCCATTGTTCAGTGACTTGTGGCCGAGGCATCCAGCAGCGTGGACGCTCCTGTGACCGCATTAACAGCAACTGTGAGGGCACCTCTGTCCAGACCCGTGACTGCTACCCGCAGGAATGTGACAAACGCTGTAAGTCACTCAACATTCTTAACATAGACATTGTGATGATAAATATTCTCAATGTGATGAATTAATGTGTATGTGGTGCTCACAGTCAAACAGGATGGTGGCTGGAGCCACTGGTCTCCCTGGTCTTCATGCTCTGTGACCTGTGGTGAGGGGGTCATCACCCGGATACGCCTCTGCAACTCCCCCACACCCCAGATGGGTGGTAAGGACTGCCAGGGAGAAGGACGTCAAACCGAAATCTGCAAAAAGTCACCTTGTCCTAGTGAGTTGAATTTCTGTGGAGAGCAGTTGAAGTATATTAGAGTATATTACTTCGGGAGACAATTCTGAATGTTGTCTTTATGATCTGTTTTAGTTGATGGAGGTTGGGGACCTTGGTCGCCATGGGACACCTGCACTGTTACCTGTGGTGGAGGAATCCAAAACCGCAAACGTCGCTGCTCTGACCCTGTCCCCAAATACGGAGGAAAGGATTGTGTTGGTGATGGCACCATGACTCAAATATGCAACAAACAGGACTGCCCCATTGGTAAGTATTTAAGATTGAACAAATATAAAAAAAATAAAACATCTCCCACTACAGATTACCCTTTTAAAGTACCAATTCTTTCTTACAGATGGTTGTCTCTCCAACCCATGCTTTCCTGGGACAAAATGCATCAGCTTCCCTGATGGCTCCTTCAAATGTGGCAAGTGTCCACTTGGCTACAGTGGGAACGGCATCACCTGCAAAGACATTGATGAGTGCACAGCAGTCCCTGATGCTTGTCACACACATAACGGAGTCCATCGCTGTGAGAACACTCAACCTGGTTACAACTGTCTGCCCTGCCCTGCGCGTTTCTCTGGTCCTCAGCCCTTTGGAAGAGGAGTGGAAGAGGCAACTGCCAAAAAACAGGTTTGCATCATTACTTGTTGCTTGTTCTTGTGGCTTGTCAGCCAGCTCCAGGCATGTTTTAATTACTCTATAATTTTCTTCAGGTTTGCAAACCCCGCAACCCTTGCCAGGATGGTAGCCACGACTGCCATAAAAATGCAAACTGCATCTACTTGGGCGTCTTCTCTGAGTCTATGTTCCGCTGTGAGTGCAAGCCAGGATACGCTGGAAATGGCCGCATTTGTGGAGAGGACACTGACCTGGATGGATGGCCCAACACTGACCTGCCGTGTGTGGAGAACGCCACCTACCACTGCAAGAAGGTAACCAGACCCCACATGAACAGAAATATAAAAGGCCATTATTACCCATCTGCACTCCTCTATTGTGAAACTTACCTCACTAACAGCTCCCTTGCTTCCTTAATAGGATAACTGCCCCAACCTCCCTAACTCTGGCCAGGAAGATCATGACAAAGATGGCAAGGGTGATGAATGTGACCATGATGATGACAATGATGGGATCCCCGATGATAGGGTGAGTCTTAACAGCAGCTTATTTTAGCCCCAAACTGTGCTTTCCTCAAAGAAGAGACATAGTAATTAGCAGTTACCATCCTTCTTCAAGCAGTAGGAATGTAAAGCCTTTATATTTGTGTGCTTTCACAAGAGAGTCGAAGTGAAATGCAAGTTGCAGAGGAATAGTGTAATATAATTCTCAGTGTGGATTTGGAAAGTTGGGCAGAAAAAAATGCTGTGGTACAAATTACCAGCTAGCTTGCAGTGGAATATCACATTCCGACAGAAGTGAAAGAAAAAAAAACAAGCCCTGAAAAGCAGAGTTTTGTTCCTATAAATGTCATTTCTTGAGTAATGACCTATTTTAGAGATGTAATAGTGGTTTTTATATTTCTCTATAAATGTAGGACAACTGTCCAAGAGTATACAACCCTGCCCAGTATGACGCAGACAGAGATGATGTTGGTGACCGCTGTGACAACTGTGTGTTCGAGGCTAATACTGACCAAACCGACACTGACAACAATGGAGAAGGTGATGCCTGTGCTGTTGACATCGATGGTGATGGTAAGCGATTTCATCAAATTGCATTCAAGTTTTCTTTAATGCATTACCTTAGACTTATAACGCATTTGCACAGACCTGAAAGCTAAGAGAAGTATGTTTTGACTCAACAGGCGTTCTGAACGAGAATGACAATTGCCCATATGTTTACAATGTGGACCAAAGAGACACTGACAGGGACGGGGTGGGAGACCATTGTGACAACTGCCCTCTGGAGCACAACCCTGATCAGGTAACATCAGATCCTCCATTATAAACCATCCTGGGTTACATACCTAGATCTGTTAAGTTACTTTGCTGATGTTCCTTTTGGACACAGTATCAAGTTGATAAAAAGCACCTGCTTTAATGAAAATGAGGAATGTGACAGCTTTGAGAAAAGGGTGCAATGGTTCCTCTTCTCCCCTCCATTTAACCACCTTTAGAACAAATATGAATGGGTCGTTTTATTCAAGTATAAGGACACTGGGCACTTGGTGTAAAGGGACATTGCTTGCATGCCTTGAAACAAGGGGCTTCATTTAATTCCTGTCCTGAGTCTGTAGCACCTCTTATATCGAGGCTGGTGAAAAAGGGAGGGAGTTATTTGAAGTGAGGACAAGAGTCTTATAGTGTGAAAGTGGGTCTTTGGGAAATCTCATCATAAAAGAATTTTGTTCTCCTACAGACTGACTCCGACTCAGATCTCATAGGAGACAAGTGTGACAACAACCAAGACATTGACGAGGACGGTCATCAGAACAACTTGGATAACTGCCCATACATACCCAACGCCAACCAGGCTGACCACGACAAGGATGGCAAGGGTGACGCCTGCGACCATGATGATGATAACGACGGCATTCCTGATGACAAAGACAATTGTAGGCTGGCCTTTAACCCTGATCAGATTGACTCTGATGGTAAGTCAGTCTTTCTATGTTGTGGTCTTCTGAAACATTGGACTGTTAGCAGTAGCTGGACATTGGACATCCTTTTGAGTTGTTTTTGTTGCTTCTTATCTGTTGTTTCCATCTTTCTGATTCCCATGTTCATATTTTTTCCTCAGGTGATGGGCGTGGTGATGTGTGCAAAGACGATTTTGACCAAGACAATGTTCTGGACATCTATGACGTGTGCCCAGAGAACTTTGCCATCAGTGAAACAGACTTCCGCAGATTCCAAATGGTTCCCCTGGACCCCAAGGGTACCTCCCAAATTGACCCCAACTGGGTGGTCCGGCATCAGGGCAAGGAGTTGGTGCAGACTGTCAACTGTGATCCTGGCATTGCTGTTGGTACGTAATAAACAGACATCTTGCTGAAGGTACATGTGCAAAAAGTAGTAGCGAACAGATTCCAACCCATTTCTTATTTTAATTCAGGTTACGATGAGTTCAGCGCAGTGGATTTCAGTGGAACGTTCTTCGTCAACACGGACAGAGATGATGACTATGCTGGATTTGTGTTCGGCTACCAGTCCAGCTCACGCTTCTACACAGTGATGTGGAAACAAATCACACAGACCTACTGGTCCCACACACCCACAAGAGCTCAAGGCTACTCTGGCCTCTCAATCAAAGTGGTCAACTCCACCACTGGGCCTGGTGAGCATCTGAGGAACGCCCTGTGGCACACCGGAGACACCCCAGGACAGGTAAAAGTGGATTTAGTGACTCAGGGCATGAGATGTAATTTAACACTGCTTGAAATTTTTCTTATTTTAACAAATGACATTCATCCATTAGGTGCGTACTCTGTGGCACGACCCCAAAAACATTGGCTGGAAGGACTTCACTGCCTACAGATGGCATCTGACTCACAGACCCAAGAGTGGCCTTATTCGGTGAGTGCAAACATCAGAGGCATTTCATATTATTCAAATACAAATGTTCCAACAAATGGAAAGGAGCTAATGCAATTAAATGTTCTTTTTGTAGAGTGGTCATGTATGAAGGCAAGAGAATTATGGCTGATTCTGGAAACATCTACGATAAGACATACGCTGGTGGGCGACTAGGCTTGTACGTCTTCTCTCAGGAGATGGTTTACTTCTCAGACCTCAAATATGAATGCAAAGGTAAGCACACAGGTGATGGTTTGATACTTAAAATTGTTTCATGACCTTAGACTTTATTTGTAATGTGGATTCTTCCTTTAATTTCTTTCAGATACATAATTGGATTGCAGTGCCTTCCAGACAGAATCAGTCTGCCATCTTTCCTCCAAATTATTTCTGGTTTAGGTTTTCCAGTCACAAAACAGCGAAATTTGGCATGTTTACCCTCGGTCACTGCAAACATTTTCACTTTCGTGGACTTTGTCATGGTGTCGTCTTTGAGCCGGTTCGGCACTTGCCTTCCAGTCCTTTGTTTTCCCTGTTGGGCTTTCCAGTGGCCATTTGTGTAGCCATTACGATTTCCCTCATCCTCGTGCCCTGGGCCTGCGTCTACCAGCAACACAGCTCCTGCCAACGCTTCACCAAATTCATTCCTGGCTTTGCATGTATACACACCACCATCTGGTGCCCTAGTCTTAAAGATCTTGAGCTGGAACCATCCACCGTCCTGGTAGCCCACACTGAAATGTGTGCTTTCAAATATTTCATTGAGTTTCCTGCCATCCTTTTCCCAGACGACCTCTGGTCGGGGGTTTCCCCAAAGCTTGCAGGAGAAGACAGCATCTTCCCCACGACCGACACGAGTGGAAAGTGGTTTGATGAGGAATCGTGGCTTATTTTCCTCTCGTAACTCCAACTCCTGTGCCTCACCTTCCACCTTCAGTGTGGCGGCTGCGTATGTTTCCCCAATGCTGTTCTTAGCCTTGCAGATGTACTGGCCACTGTCCTCTGTGGTCACAGAGGAAATGATGAGATTGTAAACATTTCCATCCTCAAAGACCCTGTATCGTCCCTGCGGGTCAATCTTTTCATTGTTTCGCTCCCAGATGACTGCAGGCCTTGGATCACCACCAATTTGACATTTTAGAACAGCATCCGTTCCACTCTGTACCACCACGGGTCTTGGATAGGCAAAGAAACGTGGGGCACCACCAAACACGTCCATATCTGCTTCGATGTCAGCCTGAGATCACCTCGGACAGTCCAGGATGGTAATAAGTGAGTTATTCAATGAAGCAATTTCGTCCAACTTCTGCACTGCAAGTTTCTACAAAAAAAGAACAACAGATGGATTATTATAATATCAAACAGTTTGTATGTTTGAAAAAAAAATACATGTGATATGACATTTTAGCAAAACCATTTATCCATGAGATAACCGCATGTGCATATAAGAATATAGCCCTCCTGTGTAAGGAGATAAAAACTCCAATCTTAGAAAACCAAACTTCTGTCTTCTGTAAACGCTTGACCTCCCCCCCCCCCATGTGTGTTCCAGCACAAAGGATGGTGTGATTATTAAGACTAATTGAATTAGAGCTGTCTGCATGAGAGAAAAACACAAGCTGGCAGTGAGAGGCGGGACGGCCCGGTCCTATTGCAACAGCAGCCACAACACACAGCCAGTACAGCTGGTGCTGTATTTCAATGGGAAAGTGCTTAATATAGTACGGCCTAAATAAAGAGCTGTGATAGAGTGTGTGTCAGGTATCACAAAGACGGCTCTGAAACCCGCGTGCTTACACAAACACAGGCTGAAATCAGGGTTTGCCCACCCAAGAGACATGGCAGTGAAAATATGCTGAGCGCTCATCACACCCTTTGTTGGCAGCTCTGTCAGGGAATTCTTTTTGTCAATGTCAAAGTTAGCCGGTTCATGAAAATGTTCCCGGTAATTCATTCCTAGAAATGCTCTATAATACACATCTGTGAAATCTCATCCTTTGAATAAAACTTCTTTGCTTGATCAATGTCTAAATTAGAAAGACTTTTAATCAGAAAACATGTTCATGTGATGAGGGCAGTTTCATCATATGGTCATGTGAGCAGTGATATAACTGGGTGGTCTTGGGTTAGTTACTTACCAAGAGTCCATTGAATTGCAAAAGATTTTTTGGAATAATTTCTTTTTATTAAAATATCTTATAACAGTAAATTACTGCTAAAATAATCTTTACCATATGTTCTTTGTGTATTGTATTATGGTTTGCTTTAAAAACCCAAAAAGCTCAAGCTGTGGTCACAAACTTGAAAGCTTTGCAGAAGTGTTGTTCTTTATTTTGAATTTTTGTCAATCCGTACGTGAGACTGAAGCCAACTTACAAAGAAAAAAAAAGAAGGTTTGGTGCTTGATTTTACTTTTTCCAGCTAAATCTAAAGATTTGAGGTAAAACGAGATTTGACTCAAATGTTAATGTAAAAAAAGTTTAACTTTTTTTTTTTTTTTTTTTTACTCAAACTGAATATTATGGAAAACTATGTTTTGTTGCTGTATGTAATTAAATATGATTGCACATAAACATTATTTTGGAAGTTTCACATTGCCAGGTGTTTTATTTGACAAGGTTTGGACATGGCAGTGAACGTGGCTGAAATATTCCCTGCGGAGGTTTAAAGCGGGCAGATTAACCCCTGTGTTTACTTGTCTCATTTAATTGAAATGACCTCTGCCCCTCGTGAAGCTGTGCCCTGTACCCCTCACATGACCTACCTCGCTTCAGTCGCGGGGAACGACCGTCAACATACATTCCGCAATCTCTCTTCGAGGTAAGAAGCAGTGCCACTCGTCTCCTGAAGGCTGAGCAATGTCCCAAGCTGACTTCACATTCACACACATGCTCTCATCAGGTTTCTGCTCCAGTTCATCTTTACAGGCTGCTGTCCGTTTGGAGAGAGAAGAACAGAACGTCAGTATCCACGCCGGCTCCGGTTTAACAACTTCAGAGTGGTCCCCCAAACTCTGCGTCGTTCAAGCCTTTAGACACCCCAAGTGTGATTGTTCGTGGAATACCGTTAAATGCTTTTGCAGCTGCCGCTGTCCCCTAAAAATACAAGCTGCCTCGATGACAGCAGTGAAGATAAGTTAGGCACTTCCATTCACTTGCCAGCAGTGACTAAAGATAGTTCAGGTGGCCAGTGGAGGGTGGACTGCTTCGCTGACTTGAGGCTTTGCAATAAAAATCTAAGGAGAAGTGCAAGCTCCCCATCTCAGTCAGTCATCTGTCAGAGTGGATTAACACAGTGAGATGTGTGAGAGAGCAAGTTATTACATGCGTTACTCAAACAGATGATTCATCTTATTTGACTGTATTCTCAAAAAACAAAAGAAAAAATGATGAGCCGATGTTGTTTTAAAGTTTTAAACGCTGTGAGTCTCCACGCAAATTCTAACAACAGTCGAGATTTTGATCATTTATCAATGACAATAGATAAAGAAAGGAAAACTTTTGTTACTCACCTTATTTTGGCTTTGGTTTTGTTTATAGAGAAACTCACCAGAGATTTTCTCACCTCATGTTTACGCATGCTGCACATGTGAATACAGACGTATGAAGCCTTCTGTAGCTCCATAAGGGAGTGTGTGAAGACTGATAAATTGTCTCAGGTGACATCTTGAATCTGAAGATTACAAGTTTAAAAATGTGAAAAAATCTCGATGTGTGGCGCTGGAAGTGAGTTTGGCAGAGCTTTGTAGCCTGCCTTTCATCTCTGCTTGAGGCTACAGTAGCAGCATAACACTCCACATTCTCTGACTGGAACTGTTAGCGTTGAGTTGCATTTTGGGTAATGTAGGCACAAGATGTGATAAGGAGGGTTGTAAAGTAAAACAGAATATCTCCAGTTGTTTCTTTCATATGTCCGGTTCACTTGCTAGATTGGACCTGTTGGACCTGTGTGTCTGAAAATGTGATGCTTAACGCTGAAACCAGGGTGCTTATTACACTAATCCACAGGTTAGCATCTTTTAGCACAGATATGCAGCCCTGAGTCCAAAAAAGACTGCTTTTAAAAACAGACTGCAGTGATCTGAAAAATGTTTTCAGCTGATACACAGATGAATTCAGTGGAAAGTGTTGTGAACACTGGTATCGACACAAGCGCAGGACACAGGTCAGAGTGTGAGCCAGAGTGATTTAATGAGAGGTGTAAGGGGATGAATGGGCAGATGAATCCAGCGGACCGAGGGGTGGAATGGGGTTGCCAGGTTGGAGCAGGAAGGTGAGAGGAGGTGAGCTGAGTGAAAGGTGGAACATGGTCAGTGAGGCAGATGAATGAGATGGATCCTGAAGAACACAGAAAACAACAGGTTAGCAAAAACACTAGAGAGCCAAATGACTCCACAAGGGTTGAAGCAACAGTCTAGTGATGAGAGGGTGAAGAGCCGCAGTCTTCATACTGCAGGGGATGAACTTCATGGCCATCAGGTGTGAGTGATTAAGCAGGCTTCCTGGCTGGAAGCAATGCATGCTGGGCAAAAACGATGCATTGTGGTCAGCCGTCTCTTGTCCGACTTGTTGTAGGTGGATGTAACGTCACTGTATCACATGACATTAAAATGAGATAAAACCTCACGGGAGCGAGACGGCTTAAGCCGGCTGAAGGCAGCTTCTGCAGCCGCTTTCACCGAGCTGCACAACGCGGGAAACTCCTCTGTGATCTGTGAACTTTGCCCTTATTGGCCCAAGGCTGTAGTGACACGCGTGACATGTGACATGACTTTACCTCTGTATCTTAAGCCATCTCTGTATATATCAACCCAAAACATTTATTATTATTATTATTATTATTATTATTATTATTATTATTATTATTAATATTATTATTATTATTATTATTGTTAGGGAAGACAAGGAAAGGCAAGTTTATTAATATAGCACCATTCAGGCACAAGGCAATTCAAAGTGCTTTGCAAGGGCAAAATATGCATTTAAAAGGAGACATTAAAATGGCAATTAAGAGACAATAAAGATAAAAATACATTGAAATACAATAATCAAATTCCCACACATTGAACAGACTCGTCACCACATTTTCCCTCCATTAGCTCTATACTTCTCCCCTCTGACGTTTTAAATTCTTTACATTACCTGACCTCTTTTTTTTCCTCCTTCTTCTTCTCTGGTCAGTACACAATCCTGCCCGGTTGTATTTAATCAGCCCAACCCAGCTGCAGTGATCCTCATAGTTTACCCACTCTTATAGTGAAGAATTTACTCAATGAGGAAAATGATGTTGTTGTTGTTGTTGTTGTTGTTGTTGTTGTTGTTGTTGTTGACATGATTAAACATGATTAAACAACATGTGACTGAATAATCAGTGTGTCGAGCTTTGCCAAACCAGTCTGACTCTGAGGGTAACAGTGGGGTCGGCTGCATGGGTAATTTGTGTCGGTCATTTCAAATTGATGTTAAAGTTTGGTTTTCACTTCTAAGTTGAAGTTAAGGGTCTATAGAACAATTTGAGTCCAAGTGTCAAACACACAGATAAAAAATGGCCTCTAGGGGGCGCCGTAAAATATGTAAACTGCTATAACTTTTGATTAGATTATCCAATTTTAACATATGAGGTATGTATAGATTCAGAATTAAAAGGAGAAACTGGTTTGGCAAGAATTTGGTGACCAGATTAAAAATAAAAACACTTTTAGCCCAATGTATTAAATGGCTGAAATGACTGAGTCTTAATCAACCCCACTATAAGACCTATTTTTAACAAATAAAGACAAAATCACACACACCAAAAACCCAGCCATGCAGGCTCTCCACACCCAGGAGCTGCTGTTACACAGGTGCAGCTGATTCCCTCAATGACTAAATGAATTATCAAAAGACGTACAAATTAGCTGAACAGGTGTTCTGTGTTTCTGGGTTGATTTTTGGGCCTAAATATGGGCTCCAAACTTTGCATTACTCTATAGCCATGGACGCTGAGGAGACCATTACAGTTACCGACAAAGAGGGCACACTAACACTTCGTGTGTCCGAGCAAATAGCAGAAAGGCTCAAGAATGGTGAGTACACGTTAATCATAATGTATGTGCTGACATTTGTTTGAGGTGATTTATTTGGTCAAACAACACTGTCCATTTGTCTTTCTTCAGATAAAGATTTTTTGGCCAGTGTAATCAAATACGTCAGATTATCTGCAAGA
>JAQLOL010000007.1:17312350-17322356 GCA_029783665.1 Naso thynnoides | reverse complement strand
GCTGTCAGGCTAGGGGGTGGGCTTACCTTGTCAACGTCAGTGAGAATTTGATAAGGAGGGGCCAAGTTAAGGAATGGGAGAGATCAGTGAGACGCCAAGAATGTGGAGGAGTTCAGCTTCAAGTTTCCACGGAAAAGCCTGGTCAAGAAAACACCCTTTTCGCAATGAGTTAAGTTTTGAATTTTGTCTGCATGTTAATGTTGATAAAAATTAACTGAAATGCACTAAAGGATGCAATAAAGGACGCAATGAAGGACGAAAATGGATTCTAGGCGGCGCTGGCTAAAGTGCAGCGTTCCCAGGCTGAAGTGGTCCAGGTCCACAGCGAAGCGGAGTCACTGGAGCAGGATGGTAAGCCCACCTTTACTTGTTCCTTTGGCTATAGCCTATCCTAATCTAAATATATGCATGGGCATCCAAGCCCCGGATGTCTGAGACACTGAGGCCAAGTCCCTGGGATTGTAGTGCCGTGACAATACCACCCTCTTGTCTGTGTGATAAGTGTGGAGCTGGAGCCAGATTAGCTTAGCTTAGCTTAAAGACTGATAGCAGGGAGAAACAAGAAGCCAGCAACAGCTCTAAAGCTCTGTTACGTTGTCTCTTGTATAGCCCATGCCTTTTAGAAATGTAAAAACTGTACAGGTAATTATATGCTATAATAATTTGTAGATAGCAATAGTTAACAAGGCACATGAAGTTTTGACACCATTGTCTGCTTGCCATCATTCAGCAGACATTACACAGAAGTAAAGGCTAGAGGGTAAACTTTATTCTCAATAAAAAACATAGGCTACATAAAAATATATAGACAAAACTCTCCCTAGAAATACAAATTAATACATGCACATTTCTGTGTATACAGATCAAATGGATAGGACACAAAAAGTTACTAAATTGAAAGCATTGGTTGGCATATTTCTTCTAACTGTGCAGAGAGCCATGCCAGTTGTTTCCTTTCGCTTCCAGTCTTAATGGTGAACTGAGCAAAACACCTTTAGCAAAGTCAAAGAAAACAAGCACCTTTGCATATTGGCCTTTCCTATATTGTTTTGACTTGTTTTCGCCCAATTGTTCAATTCACACAGCAAAAATCACATATATTTACAAACTGATCTCTTCTGAGTTTTCTTGCCCTGATAATACAACAGAGAACCATACACAAAGCTAACAAAGCTGGTACCTTTCAGGTACAAAAAGAATGCAGGAAAACATCTGAGTTACGGATGATACACAAATCAACTTTATGACTATGCTGGAGCTGTGTGAAACTGCTCACCCAGACAAAATCTGTACAGTCAATCTTTCCTAACCACAAAACAAGCCTGGTGGTACTAAGAATATATACAGTGAGTGTGCTGTTTACATTGCAGTCACTCGCTGGGTTCAATCACTTGGTGACAGTCAATAAAATGCAGTGACACACAGCTAAATGCAGAGTGTCTAGCTGCACCAGTAGTTATGAGACTGGTGGTTTTGATGCTTTGTGATCATAATGAAGGAATGGTTTCCTCAAATGCAGCTTGGCTTAATTAGCAAAAATTTCCAATTGTGTCTCCTTAATTTGGCCAGGAATAGGTTTGGGTTGCATGGCATGGTGCCTTGTTTGATGTCAGGGTGTGGCAGCCACTTTACATTTTTTAATTACCTCACTCAACAAAGGGCATCTTTAATGTTTAAAATAGGCATATATACATCATGTCTTGGTTCATCAGTGTGGGAACCAGAGCATGTGAGCAGAGCGTGAATCACATGAATCACCACTCGCAGCCCGTGGAGCTGTCCGTAACGTGCGCTCCAGTGCTCAACACCTCTCCACATCGCTCTGCTCCATCCCGCTCTCCACTCAACACAGATTTCACCTCACTCTGCTCCAAAATCACTCCGCTAACAAGAAAGAAAGAAAAAGAAAAAAAAATCTCCGCCACATCTTGTAAGCAGTAAAGGAGCGCATCACACCTCCCAGTCAGTCGTTTTCCTCATATAGCCACATAAACCCAACGTTTGTATTTGAGGTCACAGCCTTTAAATTTAATCGTAATTAAGGAAAAACAACTGAACAAAAAAAGCCCCACCATGTTGCACACTCTCATGCAGGCAAGCCACACGCACTCAGGCAGGTCTAGACATGATGTGAGCGGCACTGGAGCGGAGTTGAGCGGTACTGCTCCAATTCCGCTCCAGACTGTTTAAAAACGCTCAGCACTCGCTCCCTCTCCACTCACATGCTCTGGTGGAAACTGATGTGTTGGTAAAGTTTACACATAAAACATTTAAATTTGTTTTACAAGTCGCAAACACGTAGTTTGTTGTGGCGCACTAGGAGAAGCTGCTCATTTGCATAGTGACAAAGTCAGGCAAGTAGATCAATCTTAAATGTGTTTCTGTGCTTTCACACCAAATTCAAAGTCATAAATGTCAGAGAAAGCAGAAATCAGCTCTATCCACCTTTGTTCTTGGAACATTCTTGCGTTGTGCCTTTAGCTACAGGGTTTGGGAAGAGACTGACAGTTGTGGTGGTTGTAACTCTGCAGGGGCTCCTAAAACCAGAGCTCAACGGTTTCTAGGAAACACTATGGGGTGTGGGCCATTGAATCTCAGCAAAGAATGCTAGAAAGCAAGTAAAGAGCTGAGGAGGAGAAAAAGCCACGGAGTAAACGACCATCCTCGAACTCCGATCCAACCCATGTGCAAAGCAGAGCAGAGGACTGAAAACAAATATAAATCAAAACATACATTTCACATAAAACTGTGAACTGTAAAGTGAGTGTTAGTGATGCAGAGAGAGGGAGCAGGAAAATGAAGGGAAAAGAGGAAAAAATATGAGTCTGCAGAGACATGAATATTGCATGTGATTTCATTGTCCCCTTGTGAGAATGACTGAGAATGAACTGTGCACTTGTAATAATTTGTCAAACACGTGTCTACGGATAGAAGCACTGAGGATATTATAATACACCACATAGACAGCGTGTGGATATAAGTGCTTGTGTGAAATGGAGCACGTGTTTTGTTGTATGTGAACGAATGTGGCTGCTTTGAACTCACAGTCATCTCTTGGCCCTGACTCAGGATCTCCAGCTGGCGTTGGATCTCTCGGAGCCGCCTCTCCTGCCCTCTTCTCTCCTTTATATCCTGCAGGACCTTCTCTCCTGGCTGCGGGTCGCCATCGTATTTCCAGCCAACTTCTGAGCCATGGCCCTGAAACACAGCAGACACGGCTGGTTCTCATGGGGAGCAAACAACTCTTCTCACATGTGGTCCGCAAAACTGCACTCACAGCGTATGGCTGTCACTAAGAAACATTTAAATGGGGATCAAACCCCTGTAACAGTTCATCACAATTCATATATGTGAAAACTTTACATTCCTCCATGGCGGGTGAGTTACAGTAAGGTTATCTCTGTTAAAATGTCATCATGCCGGTGGTTCTGAAGATGAAGTACGTAGACATCATGGCTTTTTTCAAACTGCAGGCAAATCAGATTTGTTTCTCAAATCAGATCTTTAAGACAGATTGTCCCAACTGATTTGCAAGTAATCAGGTTGTATTTTTGTGTCCAAAGTCATTATCAATCTACCTGCGCAGGTTGTTCCAAACCAATGAGCTGAATTCCTCTGTAGCAGAGGAGGCTGGTATGCAGTTCAGTGTTGGATTCTGCTCAGCTGCTCTAAAGCACATCCATCACTCTGGACCTGAAGTTGCGTGTCCCCAAATTTACTTATATAGGCTATAGAATCAATTCAACACATAAATAATCTCAAGACATTTTTCATAATGAGCAGGCTTAGACAAATGGACAATCATCACCGCAACTCGGTAGCTGTTGGGGAACAGCTCCACACTTAGTTATTCTGCACAGACTACTGGGGCCTGGCTAACTGCAGCAGCTGATGATTGAGTTTCCATGGTGAAATAAAACAAATAACAAATAAACCAAATTTATTACATGCATCTGTATCACTGAAGGAGGCAGAGGAATAGCTTAACATCTGACTCAACAAGCAAGAGAGTGAGTGTGTGTGAGAGAGGCCATCCCTAGCTGCTAAGGTAAAGCTAAGCAGCAAATCTCAGTAATGTGTTAACAACTGTGATTAGCAATAAAGCTGCTTACGCAGGATATGCCTAAAAATGGGGTTTAGGATGAAGGTCTAACAAGGCCTGCAGTTTTTTTTTCGTGCTTTTTACACAGAGCGCAGAGTAAAATCAGGTACTCATTAAAAGCCCCAAACCTCAGCTACAATCCGCACGGGGTCTGACATAAATCACACATTAATGGCATCCACGTGCACAGGGTTGACTCAATGAACGACAACTTGCATCCAAAGCAAACTTTGAAACTGGGTTAGGAGGAAATGGGTGAGGCATGCCCAGAGGACAAATCCAGTAACAGCTGATAAGTGAGCAGCTTGTCTTTCTGACCACAGTTTGGACTATTTTTCATCCGAGGGAGACAATCGAGGGTAATCGGATTCAAATGACACATTTCGATGTTGAGTTAATCACACATATTTAAAGAGGTCATGGGACTGTCACAGTCTGCACTGATACTGACATGCTGTTCTATTAAGTATGATGAACAACAGGAGCTGAAAGTGCTGTTTCAGCACAGTTGTGCCAAATCAAAAAGGATGGGAGAGACTGTTCACATCCTTCCCCACCCAACCCATAATTTATTTCTTTATAAGTAAGGATGGAAAAACATGGCAAATTGACCAAAACTGTAGACTGACCAGGGAATGACCTGTGGTACAGCCATATATTGACCTCTAAAAATACACAAGTACTCTATAAAAGCAACAGCTAGGTCTAAAAAATTGTTGGGTCTGAGAGGATGTTGCCAACCGCAGGACTGTTTTGGAGTGTCAGTCCAGCGCCATGTGGTTGAAATCTCCATCTCTCTCGGTTAGTCTGGATGCCAGGCAGGCGTATGTATGATCTAATAATGTTGAAATTGATGGATATTTCACAAAATGTCGACATCTCAATAGGGACTTGCATAGAACCAAATGGTAGGTTACCAGAGATGGCTGGATACAGCAGAAATTGTGAACTTAAGTACCAAGTTACTAAATCTATTATGACACATTTATGATAGGATGTAATCTTAGTTAAGCTCCGGGTAGGAGGGGAGTTCAGTTAAGTTGAGCCAGAGTTGAGCAAAAGAATGAATTCTTCCACCCATGTTAATAACAAAAACAGACACACTTACTCGACTAATATTAAATATTGCATTTACACAAATTTTAGGCAACTGAATGATACCGGTGCAATTTAATTTTCATTTTTAAATCAAAGCAGAACCAAGAATCTCCATTTATTTGTGTGTGGCCCTCACCTACCAGTGCCCCTTGTCCTCCTATAGAGAAATAATAACAGCTTCTATCTGAAGCCTCTTTTAAGTGGTTGTCACCGGAGCCCTTCAGTTAGGACTCCCTCATCCAGACTACAAAAGCTGTGAACTCGACAGGACCAGACTCCTGTCATGCACCAGAGTGAGAAATACAGTTTTCCAACCAGCAAAAATAAAAATTAAAGTCTAGCTTTACCACCATCCTCACACCACTAAATGCATGTTTCTAAAAAAGCTCAAATCTTTGGGAGAAACAGTTTATTTAATTTGGAAACAACATCTGCCCTACTTTTCACTGCAACCTTTAAAATTGTCTGCAGGGCTGAGTGATGATAAAGCTATCACTGACCAAAGATGGCATGAATTTGGCACATTTGCCACATATGTTACTAAGCCAGTGCTCTGCAGCTAAAGTAATACCCTATAAATTCTGCTAAGCGGTCCAGAGACTTTATGTATATACATTAGTTAATAGACCCTAATTATAGCAAAGATGGTCCACATCTTCCCCAGCTTACATCCCCCCATTGCTGTGTCTCTGTCTGTTCTCAGCTTAGTTAAAACAGAAGAACTTTAAGCAAAGCTGCGAGGTCCACATAGTTTCTCACATACGCCATTACAAGTGACACCTGGTTTGGACTCATATCCCACTAAACGTCCCAAGATTCCTTTTTCTCTCTCCCCCTGACACCAGGGATGAGATGTATCCCTGATGCGCACTCTTTATGGGGTCTACATCATCAATCAACTTCACTCTGACCATGTGTTTACACAGGGTGTGTTTCAGGCATGTTTTTCTATCGTTCATCTCATGCTGGCCTGACGGACCACATACTCTTCTGTTATCTTAGTCCAGTTGACATGGCAGTGTGCATGTCTCATGTTGGCATCTAATTTATAATTTTAAATATGAAACATTGTTTTATACATTTGTCCATGTTAAATAAGTATATATAATAGAATAAAAATATACAACTTTCCTCATCACTGTCATTACAATGACACTGGGTCACCCAGATAACCACAGTGTTTGCCCTAAGTCTTGATTTAGTCTGTTACTTTGTGAATTTAAACCATGTTTAAAACATCTCAATGCAGCAAACCTAACTTAAGTAATAGCGCACCTTTAATCAACAATTAAGCAAGCTACTCTGACGTAAAATCCGAGCATTTCCCTCAAACTCTCTGGAAAACTTGGATTCATCAGCTGTCTGGCGCGAGCGGAGCCAGACACCGAATTTCTTTTCCACTTCTGTGTGTCTACGTAAACCAAAACTCAACTTAAAATAATGTTTATATCTCCCACACTGCAGTGTGATAATTCATTTAAACAAATCCAGCATGCGGTTTGGTACAGCGTCCTGCACGTCTGATATTTCTTTAAACACATTTAAAGCTTATTTAAAAGATGTTTAAATATACATAATTATTGAATTAAATCATGCACCGTCCAATATAGACAAACATCGTCCTTTAAATTTCCAGTAGGTGGATTTAATTAGAAAAACATGTTCTATTTTATTGTTAAACCAACTTGAGAAGTAAATACAACAAAAATTTAAGTAGATATCAAGTTAATTTAAATTGTTCTGATGGAAAAGCTACAACAAGGGACAATTTTTAAACAGGCCCTCCATTTGAAACATAAATGTGGAAAACAAACTTTTTTTTAAGAGGCTGAATTAAATGTAAATGAAGTAAATTTTCCCTCAGAAAAGCCTCCTTTCGTCTTTAACACTGTAAACTTCAGTGAGTTTCATGTCTCATCGGAGATCACTGAGGCAGAAATCACCCTCAAATCGTGCTGATGTGTCAGTGCAGCATGTCAGTACATGTACACGGTACATCCAGAACCATTTGAGCCTCACCGCAGAACACGATCATTTATTTATACAAAGTGTGAATGTATAAATAAGGGAAGACGGGGTGTTTACAAAAACCTGACTGCGCAGAGATGAAGAGATGGTTTTCATATTTTTGTGTTCTGTGTTTGTGTCTCCTGCTGTCATCACCTTCGGATCTGTCTCTCTGGTATTTTTCGACGGAAAAGAAGCTTTAGATTTGTGGTGTCTTTGTGTTTTAAAAGCAGATAAATAATGAAACTCTCAAATTACTGAGAGAATGTTCGTTACGCTTTCTGCTGGGAGTCACTGGAAGATGCCTGTTTGAACCATGAAAGTCAAAACCCAAAATCCAAAATCACAAATGTGCTTTAAAGGGGTTTATAATTTATTTAACGTTACACCATCTATCCTCTCATTTAGATACAATCAAAATACAGAAAAAGTTTAATAAGATAGAAACAGTCTCTGTGTAGGTTGATAATTTTGTAAAATCTGTTTAGTATTAAAGTTCTGCATGTGTATGGGCATTGAGACCTTACAGAAAAGATACCCCACTGTATGTAACTCTATTTTAAAAAATAAATAATAATCATCAGAGGGGTGCCTTTTTAGCTGCGACCTGAAGCTCTATATTCATATATTCATTCGTTTAGTTGGTCAGTTGGTCAGTCATTAAAATTCCCCACTCTTTGGCGGCCATAGGTGTTTGTGTTCATGCTAATTGGCTAAACGGAGGCGTGGCAGTGGGAGTGGCCCATTTCAAAAAGGCGCATAACTTCCAAATGGATTCACAGACTTGCACAAGATTTAGTGGAAAGGTTGGTCTGAGCCAAAGGACAATAGATTGACTGTTCAGGCCAACTGGCAAAAAGGGGGCGTTCTAAATATATTAATGTAACATGTCCAGAACTTTGTAGAAACACACACACACTTTCATCGGTCATGGCTTGCTCTGCTCCTACCTTTTAGCTCGTAAGTTTTATTGCTTGACTTTCTTTATTTCCAAATAGTAAAGAAAGGATTTAACAAAAATAGCAATTTATGATGTGCCTGTAACGTTATTATAACATTGATGCCTGAGATGACTGTAATATTTTAGTTGCTGGCTATACTACTGCGGATTTGCACTTGTATTTTAGCGCCTACCACTTAAAACATCTGTGCACAGCCCTGCATGCAAGCATCTCTGTGAGGCTTAGCTAAGGAACAGTGATGCTTTCACTTGACTGCTAATATTAGCACGCTTATACGCATATCCCCAATTACATAAAAATATGCTGATGTTTACCAGGTAAAATGTTTAATTAATCTAGGTTAGCCTGTTAGCAAGCTAATATTTGCTAAATACCACTTTAATTTCTTAATATCACTAAATTTCACAGAAACCCATCAGATAGTTGAAATATTCCACTCAAAACCACAAATTCAAGCTCACTGTGACATATAAGGATAAGTTTGGAGATCAACAAGGTCATCAGGGTAGAAAATGTAAATATCTCCACAAAATTTAGTGCCAATCCACTCAGTACACAAAGAGATATATTACAAGTAAAATCTGCCAGTAGGGCCACAGGAAAAGTCTGGAGATCACCAAATCTCTAAAGATCACAAGCAATCTTTTAGTTTTACCTTCAAGGGGACCTTGAGGTTAACAAAGTTTTATGGGAATCCATCAAATAGTTGTTGAGATATTTCATTTTGGACATTAGTGGTGGACAGACTGACTGGCTTATGCATTAAACTGCCAGGCCATTTCAGCAGCCACACTGCTGGCTAGGCTACTAATAATGCACCAAATTAAAAACTACATTACATCAAAGTCATGCAAGGCCATCAGAATAGGACAGTTCTAAAGCTTGAAACTCAATCCCAAGATTAAACAGACTTGATATTGTTGGAAATAATGCATGTCCATATGTACTCACTTTGACAAGTGACAATTGAAAGCTGCATGAGATTTTTAGTGTTAAACTGGCACAACGTTCAATTTCTGTTTCATAAAAGACCCCGAAGTCTGAAACCTATTATTTGCAGTACTTTGTCTACAGTGTTTCTAAATATATAATTGATTAAGCAGTAATATATGAGTACAATAAGTTTAGATCTATTTCCAAGGCACTGGCACGGATAAACACAAGTCTCTTGTGGGAAGTCAAAATATAGTAATAATTCACTTCTTGGAGAAGAAAAGGGATTGTTTTTTGACCTTGATAGACACCAGCAACTGTTGTAATACATAACGCTATTTGTGCTTCTTCTCTTGGAACACACAATAGCTTCAACTTGAAATTAGGTTACACTGAGAGACTTCCAAACAGAGCCGGGATGAGAGAGAGCAGGGTTCAGCTCCAAACTCTCCTTGAAGTAGCTACTTGACGTGATGTTGTTGAAGATCTCCAATAATCACATCTGGGTCACACGACCACTGGGACGCCACAAAGATCCTCAGTTTGTTTCCTCAGAGTACGAAAAACATGTCAGGAATAATAATCTATCAAGGGAAAAGTATGTCAGCCAATTGATGATGCTGAAATGAAGGCTTTGGAATGTGCTGTTGAATTAGTGTCACAGGTTTAAAGGGCAGCCTTGTAAATAGAGAGCGTTAAACTGGCTGCCAAGTGCACCTTGAATGCAGAATGAATGTTATTAAAACTGTGAAAAGCTCATTTGTGCATGATGTGACAACTCCTAAGAAGCTGTCCTTGTTTTACCTTGTGGTTCAGATTTTGCTTTCCCACAATAGAAGAAAACACAAACGAACGCTTTGCCAATCGCCCTGAGCAAAACCATTAGGAGTAAATTACTTGTATG
>JAQLOL010000007.1:17265888-17306967 GCA_029783665.1 Naso thynnoides | reverse complement strand
TCTAACATTTGCTGCAGTTAAAATCATGGGTGCTCATCAGCAACCACACAATGTGACTAAGTGACCTCATGGTCTTACATCAAAATATAGCCAACCGATACACAACGAAAACACAGCTGGAGTTACTATGCAAACATAGAAGCAGTTAAAGACCGAAAACTGTCCTGCATAATACATTTCATTAGTTTGCATTGCAACCACACTTTCAAAAGCAACCACATATGAGGGAATAGCATGGGTAATTCTGATCTGTGAAACACACAGAATAACAGACAAACACTTACACACCCATGTCACAAAACACCTGACACCAGCAAATTCTCATGACCGAATCCCATTCTGCTGGCTCCAAACTGTGGGTGGTGCAGGCATTACCACACAGCCGTACAGTAGGAGGGGTGCACTGTACGTTATCGTGCCAACACGTGTTTTTAATGACGGAAAGGCTATTTCAGCTGAAGCCTGAGAAAAGAGGGGAAGGAGAAGAATGCAAAACGAGCAGAACTGTCACAAGCACAATACTAACAGCATGAGCATCCAAGGAAAACACTGCTAAAAGTTGTCTTTTAATTCCATTCAATCCAGATCGTTTAAATGGGGTTTGTAGCAACTTGACCTTTTTTTCCCTATTGTCCAAAATCAGCAAAAAGGAGCCAGAAGCAAAGATTTGCACTCTGGCTCACAGTGTGGCCATATGAGAAGTGATATTGTGCTTCCCTAAATACTGATCCAGTAATTTATGGCATTACGTCATGGATTTTTCTATGCCTTATCATTCTGTCAGTCTGTAATATGCACCTGCTGCTGCTTTGCCTTATAGACATGGAAAGACAAACAGTTGATCCCAGTGCAAATGTGCTTTATTGCTAAACATGAAAGTCTAATCCACATGTGACCACAGACATTTTCACCTGCGCAAAAATATATTGCTGTAAGTAGATTTTTGGCTGCAACGGAATGAATGTACTTTCCCTTTAATTCCTTGAACTCCTTGAACTGGTCTACTTCCAACAGCTCTGTAACTAGTTCTGATGCAGAGCTGACTCTCCTGTGTGGCAGATTCCCGCCTGGTGCCAGGCCTCAGAGACCGTACATCCACCCCCACAGAGTCAAGCGAAGGACCCTGTTTAGATAGGCCGCTCCTCAGACGACTGCACAGGAACTCAAGGGCTGCTTTTCCTCACAATATCAATCACAACTTATTGGGCGAAGACGCAGCCAAGTTCTGAGGTCACTGATTCAAGCCTCAACCAATCCTTCGTGAGCGAGTTCTCACATGGAGGACGGTGAATAACTTCCATGTTAAACGTGACAGATGACGGATCTGATGCAGCCAAAGAACAAAAGGCAGCTGCAAACGTGAAAATCTAGGCCACGATTTAACATTATAGAGAAAAACATTTTCGGTGGTGTTGAAACAGAGACGTGATGATCTGGTTTGTGTACATTAGAGCCTTCTCTGGAATGAGCAGACAAACAAGCAGGTTCCTGTATTGCTGTCCAAATGGTTTCAGTTAGGAACTCTGACTGGAGCGAGCTACCGCCAAGAAGAAAGCTAACCTCAAAACAAAAGCATATTTACTTTTATGACCACGCTGGGGATTTATAGGCACTGATGTGGATGAATGACTGTTCTCTGAAAGAGATTTATTGTCAGTGCAGTCTATCTTTAATATACGCCACGGCAGTGAGACAGGATTAAGGCAGGGTGAGGAAACGGCTACTTTTTAAGCTGAACAGGTGTGGTGATCAACAACGTTTCATTTTTATTTTATACATGTGAATGAAAACATCAAAACAAAGGATTTTTTATTTTGCTTGTCATGTTAGCAATCTGAATCATCTGCAAATGGTTACTTGAGTGGAAGATGTTTTGTGTAATTGTTTAATTCATATTTTACATCCTTTATAAAGGAATGCCTGTGATAGCCATTTCAGCTCTAATGGAGAGCAGATGATGGATGGATGATGTGGAATTTTACTTCTCCAAAAAACCCTCTTTTAACCAGGCAAGATGATTAAAGGGTGGGAAGGGAGGAGAAGTAGGTTACACAAAGTAACACATCCAGCTTCCCATTAATATCACAGCTTTGTACTATTGGCAAAAAGATCCATTTTACATCATGTGGGGAGAGCGCAAGGGAGGATGACATACTCATTCACTCTAAGCATCAGTTCAGTCATTAGCACTCATTTAAATATTAGTTTAGGAAATTTGGGAGTTTCAAGAAGCAATAAGTCATGTCTTCAACTGAACGCTCACCACAGTTCACCTGCAGATCATGTGCACTTGTAGTGATCAAGGGATCCTTCTGCTGTGATTCGTGCGGCTGGGGCTGCAACATAAAGTGATATTTTACTGCAAAATCCTGTTTTGTTATTCAGTTTCTTGTCCCTTTGATGTCTTGAATTGATTTTTTTTTTCCTTTTAGCATTCTTCCAGAGTAAACTGGTGATTTCAAAAATGTGTGCTTCTTTTTGTGGGCAGCCTATGGAGGTTCACTCTTCAAAGTATCAAAACTATCTAAAAACGTCCATCCAAAACTCTTTACATTTTTGTGTGGTACAATCCAAGTCTTTTTTTTTCATGTCATTGGCTTAATACCTCCAAAATACTTTTTTTTGGCTAGAAAGCTACTAAATCCAGCACATTTGATCAAATAGCTTGTGTCGCATTTTATGGTTTTGGTGAACCTCACCTCAAATAAATGTGGTTCCGAAAAACTGCACAAACTCCTATCTGTCTGCACCAGCCATTTTCATTGACTTATCCTTATGTTCTTTCTTAAAACATACTAAAAAGTTATTCCAAACTTGTGAGCAAACAAAAACGGCTGGTGGAAAGATAGAGGAGTTTCTGCAGTTTTTAGCAGAACCATATGTATTCGAGCCAGAGTTCACCAATGTTTAGAATAACCGTAACACGCGACACAAAATACTGGATCGGATGTGTTGGATTTCGTAGCTCTTTAGTCAAAATAAAAGTGTTTTAAAAGTGTTGAGCAAACAGCACGATCAAGAAGACCAAACACACCTGTTAAGAGTTTTGAAAGGACGTTTTAGATAACTGTGCTGCTTTCACAAGTGAACATCCGTAGGCTGCCAGCAAAAGTGAGCATGGATTATCGAAGTCACCCGTTTACCATGGAGGAAAGCTGGAATAAAAAAAGATTAACCAAGGTATTTAAGAGTGAGTGATTGATTAAAAAAAAACAAAACAGAATTTTGCAGTGAAATACCACTTTAAGATGATTTACTTTTTTGAGTGATTTACCACTTCTTTTTTTTTTCTTGGATTCATTAATTGATTGTTTGCCCATAAAATGAAAACAGTGAATGACGTCATCACAATTTTTAAAGAAACATCTTCAAACTGCTTGTTTTCTCCAACAGAAATGAGTGCACTAAAGATATTCGGTGCGCTATCATTGAGGAGCAGCAAATATTCACCATTGAGAAGTCAATAAGTGAATGACATTTCTGTCTGAAAATGACTCAAATGAATAATGGATCACCACCAAATAGCTGCCAATTAATTTCTATCAATCTACATGCCTAACATTAACTCATCCTTCACATTCAAATGTAAAAAAACTGTTTTATTTCTATGAACTAAAAACTAATACATTCACATAATTTTCTGTTTTCAGTAGTATGGGGACTGTTAACTGCATTTTATTGTATAACTTTGTAAAATGATAATCAAATGAATTTGAACTGTTGAATAATCGAATCTCTTTTACGTGTTGTACACATTTCATATCACTTTGATCGTGTAATCATTTTAAAGTGACATCCCAGGCAAGACATTTGACATATTAAGAATCTGGATCATTTAAACAGACACTTGAGGGCGCATCATAAATGACCTCAGTACCTCAACTTTAAATGTTAAGCTTTGTTTTATGGCCATCTTTTTAGTACATCAGATGAATGAGTACATTTACAATGAGAAAGTCACATAAGTAGGCCAGGAAAATATATATTCCCAACATTAAGACATAGATCATGTGCTACCCATCATTGAATTGTAAGTGCTGTGGTTTTTCCTTGTCTACATCCAGTAGTAATAGTAGAAATAGGCACCCTGGGTTTGCAATACTGCTTTATAAAGTTTTTATGACTTTAAAAACATCATTTTCCACTGACAGGCTATGCAAGTGATGAGCATCCCATCTGGCCTTTAAAACGTAGTGAGATAAGAGTTCTGAGATATTTCGCTGAGCTCACGTCTAGAAGTGTGGTCCAAACCCCGAATCAAAGCCTGGAAAAATCTTTACTCTTATAAATACCTGTTAAGTTTGTTCTTCACTGTCTGATGAGGTAGTGATTTACGGATCATACTCTAAACTCAGACACTGAACGTTACATATACATACATGCAACTTGGAATTGGAGAGCATAATTGGGGAAAAAAAACAGTCTAAATAGGCCAAAAAACATTTACATTTAGGAAAAAATCAATAAATAAACCAACCATGAATTGCCATTATGTAATAAAAAATTATAAAAGCCAAACTTAATCAAATTTACCATTGCTTGTATGGAAATAACATAAACTTTAAAATAATAAGATAATAGGAATTTCACATAAAGTTAAATAGCAGCACATCATGCACAAAAGGCTTTATAGTATGTCCTGCATTCGGAAACGTGGAAAAGTGGAAGGAAAAGTGATGCAAACCTCAGTTCCAAATTACAGTATCTTACACAATACTGTTTCCCCCATTTACACATAGGGGTGTGACTCCCTGAGGATCAGTAACAAAAGATTTTACAGGATGTTGCCATCGATGTCCCACTGAGCTGACCTTGTAATAAGACTTAATGACCTTGCCTCGGAGCGAACTCGGCTGGTGTCTGGAGGAGTTAATGGCACTCTATATAAACATGTGGCTGTTATAATGTAGACACTGAGGCTGCTGGATACATACCTGGTACAAGCTTAGGTTCGTATATGAGCTTTGCACGGAGAGAAATTCCCCAACGGGAGAAAGGAGGCGAATTTTGGAGTCAATGCCGATCAGCTGCTCCAGGTCAGAGGGCTCCGGGGTGTAACCCTGACCTGTCAGGACTGAAACAGCCCACATGATCTCCTGCAAGAGAATCATTGCTGAAATAAGTCACGGCCCAAAGAGCATAAGCCAAATTTAATTTGAGGCAATCTCAATGGAAGACTGATACACATTTTCTATTTATTGGTTGTCCACTGGATTCATTTAAATTTATTGAAATTGTCTGGATGAAAGTGAAGTCCGCAGGAAAAATGCAGCCATCATTTTCCAATGATAAAATCAAAAAAATGTGCTGGAAAACACAATAATGAGATTGAAAGGCAGAAATTACATAACTATCTCTGACAATGTGGCTGCAATGACCAGCTGCAGATAGTGGACACAGCAGTGATGAGGAGTGACTTTAACAGATAGGAATGAAGAATCAATGCAGCGCACGATTTAGCTTATGACTACATCGACCCACTGAAACTAAAACCATTTCCGGATCTAATGCTGCCTGTCCTTTCTGTGCTAAACCTTTCTCTAGACATCTACTGCTCTTTGCACGCCTTCCTGGATAAACAGGTATTCCGATTATTCCTTGCACATATTAGATGTGTATAGAGGAAATAACTTTTAAATATTAACCTATACGGTAAATTTTAAATATTTACTAATTATTGAAATGGATCCACTCCAGTGAAAATTCAGATTCTGACTACATTACATGATTAACTCTAAAAGAGAAAATTTAGTAAATATGAATTTGTTCAACTTAGCACATCAACCAAGCTGCCTTCTCATGCTAACATTAATCTGGAAATGCTGGTATAACCTGCACATGTTGAACTTTCAGCAGTTCTTAATTTGTTTGTACAATAATACTAAGCTACAGTCAGCATTTGGTTAGCCTAGCTCAGTTCAAAGACTAAAAGATGTGGGAATAATTAAGCTATGCTATACTGAAGTAAATATTTTACTTTTGGTCCCCCCCACATTTCCAGCCTCAATGCTAAGCTACAGTAAGCTAATCATCTCCTGACTTGAGCTTCATGTTTAGAGTCAGAAAAATATTAGTAATAATCTTTTCATCTAACTCTCAAGTCTTGTTGCTAAGCTAAGCTAACTGGTCGTTGGCTGTGGCTTCACTGTAAATGCCCGGGACTGGTATCAGTCTTCACATCATCTCTTGACAAGAAAGCAAATGAACATATTAGCCATGGCAAACTTCTTCTCTAATTTTAAGATATTTTTTACAGCTGGAACATTTTGACAAGTCAAAATTCTTCTGATAAACCTCAAACAGGTCTTTATTGTAAGCTTCGTCACACAGTTGTTCTTTAATCCCCATAATGAGAACTAGATCATGTCAACCATAAGTTAAAGGTGAATATCAAATAAAAGAGACTACGTCCTCTACTGCAACAGCAGAAAATTTTTCTGACTGCTACTGATACATTGCCTCAATTTGCTTAAAAACTACACTGAATTATGGTCCGACTGATATACTGGTTGGCCGACATTGGGCTGTCGCAGACAATCAGTATCTGCATGTGGTTCACCAATATGTGTCAATATGAAAACAGTTTCTAAGCCTGGAAGAAACGCTTGGACTAGTGATTTCAAATGGTGTAACTATATAGTTTGAGGCTCCTTATTTAACAACAAAGGAAGTGTTTACTGTTCAGGACACTTAAGTTTGGAAAAAAGTTTGTTCAGATGTAAGATACATCGGATATCATAATTTTCTTACTCCCAATTACTGGTATCGGCATCAAACACAAAAATCCCATATCAGTAGGGCCCTACACCAAATATCTAAAAAAGTGTGTGTGTTCAACAGCAAGCAGCAGCTTGTAATTGATGTGTCCTGAGAGATTCTGCCAAGAACTGGGTGAAATCTAAACTTTTTGTCTAAAAGTAAAAAAATACATCAATGCCAATATCCAGTGACATAATGTGCTTCACCCTGTTACAGCCATTCATAATGGTATGTCTCAAAATAACAGTACGTGTTCTGCCAGCCAATGAAAAAACCAGGAGCATCTGTGCTTCCCTATGTTTTAGTATATACTACCACAATTACTGCAGCATTACTATAAAACTCAGGGCAAGCAGCACAAATAGAGGAGGATGACATCGTAAAAAACCCCATGCAGACTGTCACACGGATGCAGAGCTGTCAGGGTCAAGTTAAGTGGAACCGTATGCGAAAGGTAAGTGTGTCTCCTCTCGCTTCCCAACAGACTCCATCCCTTCATCCTGACTTCAAACTGGCCTTACAGCTGTCTAAAGGAATATTAGAGCAAATTAAGACTAAAAAATAAAAACATTTGAGGTAAGAATGGTGTCAAATAGTCTACTGCTCACACTGTGAGTGCAACTGCGGCCCATAGGAGAGCTATATGAGAGTTCCTGGCCTCTGAATTTTCACATAAACACAACAAAGGGAATTGTTATGAAAATGTGGTAATACTTGACATCTGGTTCATAATCTAAACTGTTCTGAGGAGTCAGAATCTTCTGCCCAGAGGCTGTCTCAGCTGCCAAGCAGTCATCAAAACAGAGTCATACCAGTGTTACTCTACGTGCTGTTCTGCAGTTACCTAATGTGTTTAATAAGGCCAAATATTAGATAATGGCACAGATTCCGACATATTTTTTAAATACCAAGAATGCATTAAAAGGCTCTGAGTAAGCACTGGAGACACAATATTTTCAATAATATAAAATACTTTGTGCTAAATGTTTAGATATAAGATCAAAATGTTAGCAAAGGGAGCAGATGGGATCAACTGCTGTAAAACATCTGGACATGAAGGGGGAAGTATTCAGGAACTTGAGAAAGAGAGACTCATCCTGCAGCATATGTTGTCTGTTAGGTCCTCATGTCAGTCTACCTCATTGTCTGCCCCTCTGGCACCGTCCTCTTCCTCTTCGTCTGCTTCTTTGAGGAGCTCGGCCAGACGCTCTTTCTCTGCCTGGGTCAAAAGCACTCGGTCCAACTTGCCACTTACTAGCTTTTGCATTCCACCGCGTTTGGAAAAAAGGACATTAAAATCATTATTTGCATGATTTTTCTAAACTTTTCAGCGGTGCCCCACTAGGCTTAAAATGTCTTTTTCTTGAACTAGAGACAAATATTTTCCTCACTGGAAAAACAAACATTTGAGAGACTTGCTTCAAGTCATGCAGTATACCCAACACTGCATTTAACCCCACGTGAACTTTGACATACCTCAATGTTTCTCTTGACAAAGTCCTTCTGTTTTGTCTTGCCTTTGGAAGCTCCACAGTGGCTGCCTTCAAGTTGCTCTTGTCCAGTGTCCTCATGGCCTATTTCAAATGATTCTGTCAAGCTGTCTGACCTCTTTTCACCTGTCAAGCAAGCCACACTTTAGATTCCAAAAGATAAATATTTAAAAAGTAAGTCAAAGCTCCAATGGTCACCATTAACCAAATCTAACAAAAAATTTGAGATTTCTGAGGAAATCATTTTTCAACCACAAGTTCTTATTCCATCAGCTGACCCAAATGATGGATGAGTTCACAGCCGCCCAAATAATCTTAAAACATAGTGAAACATAAACAGTTTGTAAAAGATGAGTAGGCCATGCAAGGTCGCATGGTGGGTGGGAAGCATGGGTTCATGCCTGACTAAATTAGCAGCCAACCTGCCTGAATGAGAGTGTGAGTGGGTGAATACAGCAACACAATAAATTCTCCACAGCTCCCAGGTTAATCTTTTCAGAGAAAAAGAGCATTTTTTTTTCATCCTGGGGGATCAATATTATAAAAAGTCACAGGGTTGCTTTTGAGTCACATAGTTTGTGAAATGTCGTGCTTTCCCTTCTGTGATATCAGAGTTTTTGCGCCCCTGTCTGCAACAGCCGACCTTTGAGGTAAAAAAAACAAAAGCTGTAAGTTCCCTGAGCTCATGGCGCCATCGAGGGCACAATCCAGGCACTACAGCTGAGAACTTAAGCTCTCGGGTTTTTATACCAGTGACTACAATACGTACGAATGTGGGGGCTGCATTTTCTGTCATCTTCTATTTTCACTCACTCACTTTGTTCCATGTATTGGCTTTCGTTGTGCTCACAGTCAGGGACTTGAGTCTCAAACACAGGCACAACATCGTCCAACTCTTCAGTCCCTTTGAGATCGAAAACGGATTTCAGATGTCTCTCAATGACTGTGTGTACAAAACTTTTTGACACAAATGCTCATGTAGATATGTGCGCGCTTACCAGTGGGGGCTTCCAGAGCCAGAAACAACCTTGTATTTAAAGCTTCATGGACACATTCAGTGTGACCTTCAGGCCTATTCTGCTGTGGAAAAAATATAATGACATCATGCCATAAGTAACAAAAGTGGCCAGCTTTTTCAGTCAAAACCGGTGCTGATCTAGTGAAAAGGCAACATAAGAAGAGTAACTACGAAGAATGTGTCTACCAAAAGCTCTTGCCAGAGTTTTGCTTGAAGTTCTTTTCTTTGATGCCTGACTTCTTTTTCTCTACAGATCTTCGCAGACAGTATTTCATCGAGTCGCCTCATTTCCTCAGTGGCTTTTTGTAATTTGGAATCGTCCATCTCCTCATCAGGAACATCAGCCTGGCACAGACCTTAAAGATGCCCAAATATTTTATACAGTGTGCAGTAACTCAATTAAAACTGGATCATCCTAGAACAGAGTCTACTTGTCATCCTAAGTACAGAAGAGCACTTGTATTACCTTTGCCAGGATCTCTTGCTGATGAGTTGGTAATACTTTCTTCAGAGCCGCATTGGATCTAAAGGGAATTATTCTCCAAGGTTACTGTAAAACATTCAGCTATATAAGTCTATGTTGTAATGTCAATGCATTGTCTGCTTACCTGAATATCAGCAGCATCGCTGGTCAACACCACAAGGGAAAAAGGAGTTGTCGGACAAATCCTCTCACTATGAGGCAATGACACGCTCGACACACGGCTCCCTGTTGGCTCACTTGACGCAGGTCGGGAAATGTCATCTAAACTACCCTTGATAATCTCCATTGTGTGATTTTTCTTAGGCTGTATTTCAAGAAGAAAACGACGACAATCTATATTCAAATATCAAATGGCTACTAGACAAATTAAACCACTTGTCAACAAAAACTTTTTTCCGCCCATTTTTGGTAACTATGGACGCAAACACTCCCGGATGTTGTTACTTTGGCTGTATGCGTTTGTTGCTATGGCTACGTGACGAAATCGAGGCAGCTCAGCTGATTCTTCACTCGATGCGGTTAGCGAGCGTAGCGGGTCCCAGCCTATGGCAAACGCTAGCCTTTGGGGAGCTAGCTAGCGGTTAGCCGTAGTAGTACCCCTCAGTTTCATAAATTACATTTGTGTTCCCCTCCGCAGTACCGTTCAGAGCCTCGGTGTAGCTAAGCTATTAGTGATAAATGTTTTCGGTGTGAAAAAGCGAGGGTGGGGGTTTCGAGGCCTCTTCTTTGTGGCAGGTAACGTAGACAAACAAGCCATTTTAATATCTAGCTAGCGTATTCAAGCTAAAATGCTAACACTGATCATTACACGCAATTTAACGTTACATTAGCCATCCTAACAAAAAAAATGCAATGATTGATTCTGTTGGATTGATTTTCAGCAAGTGGTAACACAGCTACCGGCTAGTTATCATAAACATCATATGATTTTCTCCGTGTCTCTTGCTACATGGTAACGTTATCTTTTGTTTTGGCCTCGTTCTTTGTAACGATATCGAAGCTAACAAAGCAGCATCGAAAATAGATGTGAGACGAAACCATTAAGAACCACAGCTATGTTGTCTGTGTGGGAGACGTAATTAGCTTAATTCGTTGCTTTGCTAATATTGATAATTAACTGCCTGAAAATGGGGGTTTTCGTGGGTTTCTAAATCACGCTAGCGTGCTAAATGCTTGTACCATTTCTACGAGTGTGTTTTTTTTTCTCGGTTTTGTCGTTGTAACGTATCACAGCCCTAATCACACCCATTTCGCTGGCAGCTGTCCAGGCTCTGCAGCGTACCTGCACCAGGCACATGTCAAGATGACCACAGCTAAAAGGAGGGGTTATGTTTTTTTTGTCATCATCTGTTTACACTTTTGTATTTGCATTTTCTGATCATACCAGGTTCAGTTGACTCTGCAGGGGAAGATGTGCAATGGAATGATAGAGTCAGTATCAAAAGCCTTATGGGCCCACACCTCAGCCACTGAACGGTCCCTCTTGTTGCTGCTGTTCCTGACTGTGGTGTCCACTGTGCAAGGTTCAGGTAAGAGACAGAATTTATGCTTGCACACTTAAAGCAAAGATTTGATTCATGTCTGTATTGTTGTAAGCTTGCTTTTCTCTGTCATGAAAAAGACCGATTGGGTGAATTCTGCTTGTTGTCTCTCTTGTTTTTGGGTCATTTATGGCTGAACTGTTCCTTTTAGGTATTTTCGAAACAGTGTCAACATGGCGTAGTTTGTAACTGGAGTCATCATATTGATGAAGTAGAAATAAGGCCAAGGCTTCGCAGCCTCCTTATGTGTTGCTGCAATAACAGAAATGTTGTAAAATTTTTAACCTCACCTAAATACAAATGTGCAGCAAAAAAGGTTTCGTTTATGAGGTCTTTATTGTCCCCTTAGGTGCAGCATAAAAGACCCAACAAAACAACGCAAATGCACAACAAATGCGCAATACAATCAATAAAAACAACAAATGCACAATACAAGCCTACTGCAGAAAATTGAGGTGTACAAAGGGATACAAAGATTAAAAAAAAGATTAGAAAAGTGCAGGTAGGATCTACTGAGTGCAAAAGAAGAGATGCAGCCTATCTGTGCTGGCTGATAGCAGCAATGACCTTAAGGCCAATTTGTACTTTCCGCGTCCGCATGTCCGCAGGGGTCTGCTCTGGTATGCATCACGTAAAAAGCCTCCGCGGACGGCCGCATGCAGTCCAAAATTTGTGACCATGGGGACTGTCCGCTGTGATAACGCGCAGACTGCGCATGCTTTTTCATGTGTGTGGATAGTTATGACTTAACTAGTTTTACTGTAGATACACAGATTTACAGCAACATTTCAAACTGAAAGACTCGCATTTCATTCAACAGCAACAATAACAACAAAAAAGAATATAATACATGCCAATCAGGTAAGAATGTGCTTTCCTCCATGTCTGCAGAACCTTTATTTTCTTCTCCTGTTGTCTTGATGACACAAATTTAGTTGTAGCTGCAACATTAGTAATGCCAGTCTGGCTAAGAATGATAAAAGAAAAGAGGTGCAGCCACTAAAACTTTTCCTGTGTTCTTTTTCTTATTCTTAAGAGAATCTAGAACCATAGACTTCTGGATAGCAGTAGGTTCGCCAGAGGCTGTGAGTGCCCTAATGCGGTCCTTCTCTTTTTTAAAATCAGAATGATCAAATCTCAGATAAAAGTCTTTACGACCATTTGCCAGATCAAAATTATTATCGAAGGAGCCGCGGGGAACAGTGCCCCCACTGGCCTTCTCTTGTATCCCCGCAATAGACTTAATTAGCTTCAAAGCAGATTTAATGTTGCCAGTGACCAAGTTTTCCTCCATTTTCTTTTTTTATTTAATTTTAGCCAATTTGATTTCCTGTTTAACCTCAATGTTGGTCTGTGCTCTCTCCAGAGCACTTCTTATCTGATAGGCCAACTTCTTTTTATTTAAGTGGGTTTTAGGAAACTTGAGCCAACCATTGACAATGACCAATGATATTGCTCTCCTCACAAAAGTGAATTTAGCTTCCAACAACATCAGCTAATCAATCCACATCATTAGAGGCAGAATTAATTAACATATCCCAATCTGTACATTCAAGTTCAAATTGCGGGCGCTTAGTGGATTCGTCTGACCATCTCTTAATAGTGCCAGTGCACACTTTTTTCCCTTTGTAAGGCCATTTTGTTTAATGGCAGTAAAGTGTCATGATCAGCTGATCTGATTGGAAGTCTTTAAAACACCCTCAGAGCATTAGGAATAGTCCCGTAGGATAGATCCAATGTTGTATTTCGGCGCGAGGGGCTGTCAGCATACTGGTGGAAGTTTAAAGACTTCACGAGTTTGCACTTATTAAAGTTGCCGATGATGAAGTGGGGAGCATCCGGAGAGCGTGATTGGAGGTTGTGAACCACGTTACTGACGTTGTGAAGGCTTTATTTAACTAACTTTATCTAGCTAACCTTAGCATTATGCAAGTTCAGGTTAAGGTGTCTCAGCCATTCACTGCTCCAGGGGCCTGATGTGTAGAGGCTGGCCCTCGGGAGTGACCTGGCAGGTTGGCTTTTCCACTGGAAGAGCAAATCCTGGCTGTATCAAAGCATGTTGTGCTGACCTGTTTGCTGTTGTAGATCGCCGACGGCGTAGAATAGCATCAGTAAAGTCAATAAAATCTGTACATGAAACCTCTCCATGGTGGCTGCACTAGAAAACTACCACTTTTGCACTGCCCTAAAACTGCAAGGTTCCTCTGTCAGTTCTTCTCTTTAAATGTCATTTTGTACTCTTGGTTTTGAATTATTATGGCTACTACACAGCCGTGTTAATAAAAGGGAAAAATGGGCTATTTTCCTGGCTAAAATATGACAATAATGTGTAACCACATCATGCAAGTGTGCAACTCTAAAGAAAAGAACTTCCACTGATTTTGAATTTGCATCAAAGTTGAAACTGTAGCCACACAAACAACCGTGTCAGTTCAGCCCTTTCGTTGGTCATACACAGAGTCCCTATTGGAATTAATATATAACTAATAATACTAGCAGTGTATCAGGATAATATCATATCATGAGTTACTCTGTGATTACCACCTCTATTAAAAGTGTTCATGTTATTATGTTCCCCCCTCCCATATGTGGCCATGTTGCAAAGCCTCTCAATATCAGAGAGTTACCATAGGTCATTCTCTGTCCTCATTACACATGGTGTTATTGGCTAACGTGTCAAATCCAGCTCAAAATGTTTGTTGTATTGATTCCACTGAAAACTTGAGATGTTTCACAGAAATTCTCCTTCTTTGGCCTTCTCTTTCCAGGATGTGTGAGGCCATACATGGTCCAGAACAGCTGGGTAAACCTCACAGAAACCAACAGGGGGTCATTTCCTGTGGGCACAGTACTGCAGTACAGCTGTGACCCTGGTTACCTGCCAGACGGACCCAGCATCCTCACCTGCACCGCACAGGGACGCTGGACCTCTGACCCTCCTCACTGTATACGCAGTGGTGGTAAAATATTCTTTTTTAATCTCTGAAAAAAAATTATACTGTCTTGAGCAAGTAGCTTAATTTTTACCTCCACTCCTAAGTAAAGCCAGTTTTGCTGATATATAAACATATCCCTTTTAAAGATAAGCCATTTTATATCTTTTTGTGTGTTTCTCCCCAATCAGCATGTCTACCCCTCTCCCAACCTGAGAACGGGGGCTACATATGCCTCCCACAGCCCTGTCGAATGTTTCCCCATGGCACTGTGATTCATTTCTTCTGCGATGAGGGCTTCGTTCTCAACGGAGACTACTACTCTCTGACCTGTCAGGATGGACAGTGGGACGGCCCCATGCAGATTAGTTGTCTGAGCCAAGGTTGGTTAGTCCTCAGAACTTAGATCTATAGGTGGTGTTATCAGCAGAGTAATGCCCAAGAAAATTGAATTTTGTGGAAAAGTTAGTTCACTAAAGAGAGAGCCCCTAAAATATCAACACTGTCAGCTGTAGGAGTTGGTCTTCCCCATACTGAATGTTCAAGTTAATCTCTTTTTCTAGTTATTAAAATTTCTGTTGAATGTTTTGTCCTACTTTAACCCTCTTATCTCTATTATTTAAAAAGACTCAATGCTTATTTATTCAATGTATTTTCGAATGTTGTCCATTTTTCAAGGTTGTTCAAGGCCCTCTGTGGTGCCACATAGCTCAACAAATCTGACAGACACCAACAGGAGCTTGTTCCCTGTGGGCACAGTACTGCAGTACAGCTGTGACCCTGGTTACCTGCCAGCCGGACCTAACATCCTCACCTGCAACACACTGGGACACTGGTCCTCCGAACCTCCTCGCTGTATTCACAGTGACGGTAAAGACAAATCTCCACTTACTGTCTGCAGCTAGGCAGTGTAAATCCTCCTCCAACCTGGTATCTGCATTATGTGTATAATAGTTTGTGTATTTTTAATATTTCAAATTAGATTTTCTTGTCAGCATTTACTGTTTCATTTTCTTTTTGGATCGGTTTGCATCTTTGGTTTAAATGTGTTTTCACTGATAACATTTATTTTAAATGAGCAAAAACAAGTTTAAATGTTCCTGTAAATACATTCAGAGACATGTTTGGGCTCTGATCAAACAAACCCACTGCACAAGAGGTCAGAGACACATGTTGCCTCTTAAAAACATTCAGCAGCTGTGATAACGAAAATAGACATATTTAACCAACACACTGCCTAGACGTAAATAAACTGAAAATATCCATGAATGGACAGAGAGCAAGTTTTTATACAGATACACAGAGATGAGACATATTGACACCTCAATGTAATAATATACAGCACTGGGGTTGATGTATTTATTGACTTACTAGGTTTTTTTTTTTTTCCATGAACACGTCAACAGCAAAATCAGACAGAGAACAGGGGCCACACCTGCCAATCTTATTTATGCAGAAGACTTCCTCTTTGCACTGTAATTCACTATTCTGTGTTGAGGGTTACTCTGAAGGGAGACTATAAATACAATACCTGTCATAATGGGAAGTGGGACAATCTAATGCTGATCACTTGTATCATGGAGCAAGGTAAAGGTAGATTAGCTGACTCATCTGAGCTTTTCAATTAACTGCAAAGCTCTGTGCAGAGAACTGTGTTAAGTGTTAGTCCTTCTCACAGGCTATAATCATTTTTATGTTGATATCTTCTCTTGTTTAAAGCACTATTTTACGGTTTAACTCTTTAACATTTGTATTTTCAGGTTGTGTAAGACCCTCAGCTGTGCAGCATGGCTCAACCAATCTGACAGAAACCAACAGGAGCTCGTTCCCTGTGGGCACAGTGCTGGAGTACAGCTGTGACCCTGGTTACCTGCCAGACGGACCCAGCATCCTTACCTGCTCAGCACTCGGACACTGGTCGTCTGAACCTCCTCGCTGTATACGCAGTGACGGTAAAGACAAACCTCCTCATAGTATTGTTAAGCACAATAAATCAGACAGTGGGCTGATGATGGAAGTTGTCTAAGTCCATGACTACAGTAAGAATTATTTCTTGATTTGTGGTCATTCAGCATTTCTTCACACCTGCCTCGTTTAGTTCGACTTGATCGAACTCTGGTTCGTTTTCCCCGTCGGTGCGGTTGTTGGGTAGGTGTGAACACAGTAATGGAACTTGGGTGTGGAAGAATTGGTTGTTTTTTGGACTAAACCAGCTCCCGTAGCCAGCTCCACTGGGCATTATGGGCTGAAGATGACTTTGTAAACAAACAGCTCACAGTTTGCTGTGGCGCTATTTAAAACAAATGCCACCTCTGCTGGTCTTATTGGATAGCTGTCATGGAAGACAAACAAATTCTCTTTTCTCCTGCTTTCGCCGCCCACCAAACCATGTGCCAAACTTACATGATTTCTGACCAGTAAACATATTTTGGTTTGCTTGAAATTTTGCCTGTGTGAAACCAAGCTGAACCAAAGGGAAAATGCAAATGAATAATGACTCATCCACTGATTGGGATTAATTGAACAGAACTGCAGGTATGAATACACCCTAACAGTGAAGACTGAAGCTAAGCACCGACTTCAGTTGTTCTTTTTTGGCTTCAAAAACAATTATTTCTGTTTCCATCTTTGTTGAAAACAAGAAACTTTTGCCACATTAAATAGTTTATTGGCTCAATGAGCTCACTGAGTGCTTGTTTGGGACCATCACTTAGTGATAACATCATCTGTGTTGTTTGGGCAACCTGGTTGCCCAGTTGGTAGAGCAGGCACCCCATGTGCAGAGGCTGTGTCCTCACTGCAGGGGCCGTGGGTTCGATTCCACCATGTAGTGTTTTGCTGCATATCTAACTCTCTTCCCCTCATTTCCCGTACAACTCTTCAGCTGTCCTATCAAATAAAGGCCCAAAAAAGCCCAAAAATATCCTTTAAAAATAAATCTGTTGGTCTGTTTAATTAAGTTAAAAGATTTTGTCCTCCATAACGTAAGCTCGTTGGAACATTTAGACATTGAACAGAAGAGGCCCAAGAATCTGCCTCAGGGAACGCCACATCAGTTTTTGAAAGCTTGAATGTGTAATTAGTGATTGACACAAAGTAGTCCACGTCCTTCAAACAGGATCCAAAACAGTTTAGGACTGAAAGCTAACATTATTTTCCTTTCTTTCCACGAACAGTATGCCAGCCTCCATATCAGCCAGAGAACGGTGGCTACACTTGCCACCCTTCCACATGTGGCAGACTCACTCATGGCACTGTGATTGAATATTACTGTGATGAAGGCTATATTCTGAAGGGAGATTACAAATACCTCACCTGTCAGTATGGAGAATGGGACAGCCAAGTGAAGCTCAGCTGCCTCATGGAACAAGGTAAAAAAAAAATAAAAAATGACACATTGAAACTATTGCGTAAATTTTAGCCATCAGTTCTGTAAACATAAATGTGTCGACTGTTTATTTCTCACAGACCGTGATCCTACTTTACCGTTGGGAATGCCTGCCTTGTCTATAGTGGCATCCACAGCCAGCTCAGTGGCCCTCATCCTGCTCCTGGTGGTGCTGTTTGTACTTCTGCAGCCAAAACTCAAGTCCCTCAATCGGTGAGTTTGCTTTTAAATCATGGTTTTATCCTCAGTATCTTCTCCTTGAATCCAGAAGTATATGGTAGCTACTTTGTCACTTGAAGTGGCAAGTTGACAGATTTTAACTTTCCTCTTCTCCTCCACGACAAGACGTGACCAGGGTGTGTCTGGCCAGCCTGTGTCCATCATGGTGGAAGGAGTCCAGGTGACTCTACCCTCATATGAGGAGGCCGTGAGCGGTAGTGGAGCCTCATCATCAGCCGAGTCTCGAGTCCAGATAGTGCTGTCTGAAGGTCAGCAAGACACAGCTTCAGAGGCTGGCCCCTCTAGGCCTTCTTCGCTCAAACAGCAGCAGTCAGAGATGGCTGTGGTCCACCCAGTGCCACCATCCTCATCCTCCTCGTCGCCCTCACCCTCATCGTCTGCTTGGGTTCTGGAGCATGCAGGTGCTGCGGCTCCTTCATCGTCACAAAGAAGGCCGTCTGCAGGCAGCGACCAACACAGCCTGTCTCTGGACTCTGAGATGGACTACTCTGATGGTAAAACACATTTAAAACACCCATTTACTGATTTAAATTACAGTTTTGTACTGAAGCAAGTGTTATCCTTCTGTCTACAGATATGCCGTTACTGAAGGAGGCCTGAAAAAAGCCACCGCCTTTCGACTTGCCCAAGACAACCTGTACATCTACTACTACTGACCTGCAGTGGTGAGCAGGACGCCTCTTCAGAGTTTGTCAGCACAGACAAGCCCGAATACAGAGGCTCTGAGTAAAGCTGTGTGTCACTCAGAATAGTCCCTCTGACCATCCCAAAGGAGAACAGAGAAGGGATGCACGTGTACATACATGCTTACATTTTTTATAGGAATTCATACACTATGTATGTACGTCTACTGTCTGAGGCTCAGCTTGAAAATGTAGAACGGAAACAGAAAGGAACAGGCACCTCTGAACAGGTGTGTCTGAAAGGCTGGGGAAAAAAAGACAATGAATGAATGGGCAAAGCTGCAGCTCTCCTTGGGAGCTAATAATGTCATCAGTGTCTTGGTCACTGTTACTTTTCTTAAAACACATATCACCCCAGTTTAGACGCAAATTGGCAAAGATGCATGAAAGCAAAGTTATCTAGAATGTTGTCCAAGTCATGCTCACTTCCAGCTGTGTCTTTTTTGTGAATCATCGCTCGCATAGTTTCATGTGTCACTGTACAGTTTAAGGCTGCCCATCCACTCAAGAGTTCACACTGCCGCATTTTCCATTGAGCTGAGGGCAACCGTTTCATGACATGCTTCAGGCCTGCATTCAACACATTTCATTCTTACAAAGTCCTCAGATGCATTCTCTTCACATTCTTGCCCCCAATGGCCTTAGCTTTCCACTTCTATGCACAGGTATCTATATGTAAAATAAGGAATTTTAAAAATGAATGTCAGTTACATGCCTCCACTGCTTAGGTGACATTATGTGTGGCTTTGTCAGGCACATCACTTGTACACCGGAAAATATTTTCTCTTAATTTATGCAGGCTGCTTTAAAAGTTCCTGTTTTAAGTCTTAACGGGAAACTTAAATTTGTATTTAATTTATTTGTGTCCAGAACGCTGTTGATCAGCCGTGGCTTCTGTTGATGCTTCCACAGCTCTTGGAAACATAAAAAAGTGGGTCTTTTCACTTTGCTGCTTCAGTTTTAGTTCTACTGCAGGCACGTTATACATGACACTGTTAACATGGTCGAGAAGATCCAACACAGAAGTGTACAGATTAGTGTAATTTCAGTGTTCACGTTGTTTGACTGTCCATTGAGTTTACTTTTGGACTGAGGAATGGATTTTCTTTTGTGGCGATAGTATTTTATTTTATATATGTAAAAAGTTTTAAGTTAAGTTTACTCTGTATATACCATATGATCATTTTGATTAAATATTATTTGAGGTGTTCAAATTGCCTGTGTTCTTTCTTTTTTATATTGTTGGATGTATTGGTATCATGTAGACAAATTTTGAAAAATAATACATCCACAGGGTTTTTAGAAAGGTGCAGAATTAAAGTACAAAAAATACTGTAATTGTGGGTCCAAATAATTATTTGTTTACCTCTAAGATGGCCCCAAGGGCTTGTGAGCCAATAGTATAATGACGTTGGTACTGTGTGGTATCCTTGTGTCTGTGAAGATCACGATTCCCTGTGGTGACGGTTTGAAGTTGTCTGTTAAACTTTTCAAACATAACGGCACAATTTTCAAGTCTGAAAAGAGCAAACCACACGTCAGCAAATGAGATTTTACAAATTTAATTCCTTCATTCACATTCATCAAAAAGAACTTAAATGGCTTCAGTTATAAGATTAGCAAACTTCAGTCTTACACCAGGTATTTTGAATACAAAAATAAAATTACAAAATGGCATTAAGTTTGATTTAATAAACAATTGTTAAAATCTTTTCTGTCAGTATTAGGCCTGAGTAAAAAATATGCAGCTGATACTGAGAGGGTGAATTAAGAGCTCCATCCTCAGTTGGTTGGATTCAGATCCAGCACCGGGTCGTCATCGCCTCCTCTTGTTTAACATCAACACTGCTGTCTTTCTTTGAATCTGTGTGAGAGAAGTGTTATCAGAGAGAAGGTGTCGTGAGACTTCGGTCTCAATTCAAAAGACCGGTCACTACAACATGTGCTCCTTTGACCCCGCCTCGCTCTACAAAAACACTCAGGCAGCTGTGACATTTACCCTCAGCTGGTGACTTGATTGTTTGGTAACATCTGAAGCACAGGGCCAGGAGAAGGGCCTCAGTACACTGCAGTGTGATGTATATCAGAGGGAAGAGAAACATGGGTCCAATGACCTGCGGGGGAAAGGCCACCTTTAGGATGACAACACACAGCTGGATGTTTTGACACCCTGTTTCCATGGAGATGGTCCTGCTGCATCTAAAAAAGAGCAAGTCACTTGTCATTCGTTTTGATATTATCTAATACTCAGATGGACTCATTTTATTACATATTACCAGTTTCTGATTCTATTTCTGAGGCTCGTCTCCTCTTAACACCTTCCCTCGCTGATGTATGACAGAGGCTGCTACTGCATATCTAACATTAATGTTCACCATTTGGATAATTTAATATCTGGGTGGAAATTTTAAGTGATTTTTTTTTTTCCCTTCCAGTGTTCCTTAACAGCAAACGTGATTCCAAAAATGCGAGCCACTCACTTTTGTTTGCAGTTTATGGAGGTTCACTCTTGAAAACATTCTTTCACTGACAAGTTTGGGCTAACTAGTATTTTTAAAAAAAAATACAACATAAGTATAAGTGAATGAAAATGGCTGGTGCTCAGAGAGAGGAGTTTCTGCAGTTTTTGACAGAACTATGCTTGTTTGAGTCAGAGTATACCGATGTTTAGAATAACACTAACCTGCAACACAGGATGAACAACCGAATGTGTCGGATTTAGTATCTTTCTAGCAGAAATAAAAGTGTTTTGAAAGTGTTGAGCACATGACACAATAAAGAGGACTTGGCCATTTTCATGTAGTTTTGATGTTTTCCTGAGTGAACCTCCAAAACCTGCCAGCAAAAGTGGGTGGCTTGCATTTATGGAATCACATGTTAACCGTGGAGGAATGCTGGAAGGGAAAAAAGATATACTTCAATTCAAGACATCTAAGGGCGAGTTATTGATACGCAAAAAAAATTTTTGCAGTGACTGTCACTTTAAATTAGAGGGCCACACTCGGAATATTAATATTGCAGATATGAGAGTTAAATGGAACAGAGATATACATGCTTGTTTACTAACTCAAAGACTGGTATATCTCCAGTGTATTCACTTACTGTGGACTGAGTCTGCATATGACGGACATGCCATATCCCAGCATAAAGCCAGTCAGTGGCATCAGTGCAGCCACACACAGAACATCAGGTGTGAGGATCATCCATAGTACGTCGCCGACGGCAAAACCAGACAGGATAGACACTATGATGCTGGAGATGATCAGAATACTGAGACCAACCTATCAAGAAAGAGAAAACGTGTTGCAGAGTCAATTAAAAAATGCTGCTAAAATCTCCGCACTGAGCATGAAACCTCTGTCTTTCTGTTTCCAAATGCGGCAAATGTCATCTGGAAGCATCAAAGTCTGCTTTTAGTTAGCATGAAATGACTGCGGCCTCCCATTGCACGCAACTTCCAGTTAAAATAATTGGTGGCTGAATTCCATTCAGCTGCTTTGCTTTGACAGTTCTGGCATTTTTCATGGTGACTCACTGTTGAGCCTTTTCCACCAACATGGAAGCGGTTCAACCACCACAGATAATTCGGTGGAAGAACACCCTGTCACGCTATCATGGCTCACTGTGTGTTCCTCCTTGACAAATCAGTGTCATCTGTAAATAAAAAGACCCGTTTCTATCAAATTATGTTTGTGTGAGGTGCGTTTCACAATTCTCACTTTTTTCACAACCGGGGAGTACTTTGGCCTGTAGTGGTTGATGAGAATGCCAACGGCACAGGGCACCAGGGTGAGCACGAGAGCGTTGATGATGCTGAGGTATGGAACAACGTTTTCCAGACCGGCGATGCCTTGGCAGTAGATGTAGAGCAGCAACGGCATCAGACCCAGGGCCGCGATGCTGGAGCAAGTGGTCATTACGATGCTGGGAGGGTATCAGAGAGAAAGAGGAATTATTAGATTGACGTGCCTTGAATGTAAATGTCTCAAATTGTGCAAGGCTCTTGTTAAGTAGGTACATTCCTGCTTCTTTAACAGCCAAATGTGCTGATGCAGTTTCAGTAGTAAATTACTGTAGGCATTTGTAATCTTCCACTAAGGCAGGAATCAACACATCAGTGAGGGCTTACCTGAGGTTCATGTCACCCTTCATGGCCAGGGAGAAAATGTTTGATAAACTTCCCCCTGGACAGCAGCCGCAGATGAGCACAGTCACAGCCTTGACCAGCTCCATCTGAAGGATTTTGGCCAGACAGAAAGCCGTCAAGGGCATGACGCCGAACTGAGCCAGCAGTGCAATAGCCACTCCTTTTGGCTTCAAGAGATGGGTCATAATCTTGGAAATCTCCATCGTACAGCCAAGAGATATCATGGTGATGAAGAGGATGACAATGGTAAAGATGTTGATGGTTTTGTTAAGGGTGTAGGAGATGTTCAGGACACCCATATTTCCACTGCCAGAGACATTTCCTTCATTGTAGATACTAGCTATTTCCATGTAGACTTCTGTTACATTCATTGTGGCGCTTATCCCAACAATTTACTCAGCTGTGTCCCCTGTCAAAGCAAATTAAATACCTTTACAAGAAAGGAAGAAGAATAGGAAATTCTTTTGATTTTTATACACATATAAAAATCATTTGCATGAATGCAGTTATATAGATGTCATCACCATTCGTAACTTTGTTTGCCTTAGAACTGGGCCAGGTAGTTTGAGCACTTATATTATTTAATTTCTTTTTTGCTCATTTCATGCAAAGCATCTCATGTAAAATGCTAGTAAGTCACTGACAGAGTTGTTAACCTACTTGGCAGGTTGCAGATGCCGACATAGGGAACTTATTTGTCACTGTCAGCGCTACAGTCTATGGTCAACAGTGCCTACTATAGAAATGATATGTGAGTTAAAACGATGGTTTAGAGCAGGCCTATTTAAATGGTGGCCCATGGGCCACATGCAACACAGAAGCAACGCCCGAGTGGGCTCGGTCAGTAAAGCAGAGAAAAATACATTGAGTGGGACTACAGACATTCCTACAGCCCTTCCATGCAACACTCCATGTAGCCTAGCAACATTCAACCCCCGATGCAGCGTGTTGTTGTTAAAATGTGTGTCTAGCAGTGGTAGTAGTCCTCTGATACTCTAAAAGCATCTTTCTTAACCCTCAAACGTTAAATTGACAAATGAAAACCGTTGATTTAGCTCAGCCTGGACTGACAAAAACTTGTATATTTTACTGCCAAATCCAAACTCTAAATTAGTGTGTTTGATTTGCAGTGAGTGCGTTGTAGTATTGAAAAGGGAAACAAGCACTAACATAGCTTGTTATTCATTTAGGTAATTTTGTGTTGGTTCACAATTTGTCATTACCTGCTGCATACCAGCTGCTGATTTTTTTTTTTTTTTTAAACTCAGGCCAAGTTGAATTTGTAAATGAATAGCCCTGATTTAGTGCTTTCACTCTGTTGATGTTCAGATCAACATGTCCTACAGGCAATGATTGTCACAGCTTAAACAAAATGATTCGGAAAATGAAACATTGCTGTTCTTCCACAGGCGGCTGAAAGATAAAGCTGACTGAATATACTCTATTTTTTCGATGTCAACAAAACTCTTGTCAAGACGAAAGTCATTGATGTATTAGTTCATCTCGACTTCCCAGCCTGTGTCACACTTTGCCCCAATCCAATTCGGTCCTACTGCTAAGTTTTAAAAATAGTTTAAAAAATTTTATGTATTGATTTATATATTTATATATATTATTTTTAAGAAACCTCTTTGCCAGTGCCCCTCTGGTTTGTCCAAATGCCTTAAGTTTACATTAAGAACTAATCTGTTTGGTCCTTGACGCACAACACTAAGCAGCATAATTATGTAATTCTACAAGCAGTAGAGGGACAGCATCTTTTTCACAACCTGACTCTTCAGTATCTCTGTTGCTGCCTCATATCAGCTGTTACTGCACTGAAAGTTAGCAGTAGTAACTAGGAGACGTGTTGACAAAAAATACTTATTATTCCTTGCATGTCTCCCCAGTTATTGTCTTTGTATCCTGATACAGCATTCTTCATGCTGTTAGCACACATGAAGAGCCATTCAGTTGCACTGCACGTCAGGGTAAACAATAGTTTAATTGTTTTTCTTTCTTTCAGGGGGTCTTTTCAGCAATTTTGTTGGATAAAACCATAGGAACAACACAGTGTCTTACCCTTAACCAACAAAGAAAGATAGCATAATATTAGTAAGAGTAATAAAGCCACGTTCTTACCTTAACTTCGAGCCAACTTCTGCAAATTAACCAGGCTTGTTCTTGCACTTGTCTCCAGCTCCCCTCACTTTCATGAGTCTAATCCTTTATTTCTGCATTTGGACCCTCTGCCCTCCCCACTGTGTCACATGGGATCGTGACAACATGGTAGGTGTAAACATGGCAATCAACTCCCAAAGCAAAGCATTCAAAACACATTCTGGGGAATTTTTTTCATTTCCATGTGTTACACAGAAATCCAGTAAATCCAGCTAATGCCTGTCTCTGGAAGTCGCCCTATGATCATCATGAGTTGTTCCCATAGTTCGTCTTTTACAGGGCGCAGTGGAATTTTTGGCACTGAGGGCTTGACAATGTGTTAAGAATGTTGGCCTCATTTGGGAAACAACCCTTCAATTAATATTATTCAACCAGGCAGAGGATTTAGTTTGCTCGGCAGAGTTTGCACTCTTTTCAAAAGGGGCCTTGCACTGGGGTGCTTTGTACACTGAGACCTTTTATGTACAACTCACACAGCAGATTAGATATATTAGACAAGGCTCAAATGATGTTGCCCTAATCTCTAAGCATGTTTGAGACTGGATCTTAAACCTCAATGCACCTCACATGCTGACGTTCAGTGGAGTCCCTTAAAGGAGTAACAGCCTAAGTTTTGTTAACTTGTCTCTGTTACATAAAAGAGTCTGGGTTAACAAACTTATGCAACAAAGCAGCTGTGCAGGACATGATGGAAATCCAGCTAAGTTTAAGAACCCTGCTGGAAAAAGCTATAAAAATCAAACAACAAACAGAAAGCATGCAACAACAGAAAACCTAATAAGGAGCAAAGGCATCAGGGCAAAAGGGGCAATGGGTTAACTTTGGCAGTGATGTTACAGATTATATTTAAAGATCAGTTACTGAACACCCATGTTTTCAATCGAAAACTGGCAGTAAAACAAATGGAAAAACAAAAAGATGGAAATCATTGGCAGATCTGATGTCGCAAGACTGATGTGTAAGAAATTAAAAAAACTGGCCAATCAAAGCTTTAAGAAATCTGTGCTCAGCTAAACTCTAAACTGGAAGTTTAAAAGGAGGAAAATGGGAAGAAAACCATCAGTGATCTTAAATAAAACAAATGCAGCTGAGGACCATCTTTGGATTGTTATTGTTACTTCAGCAGCAAAGAATAATTCTCTGCATTAACGCAAATATTAACCTTTAATGGTAAATGGACTGTATTTATATTTACATAGCTCTGTTCTAGTTTTTCAACCACTTAAAGCGCTTTCACACACACATTGATGACAAGGTGGCTTCTCTACAAAGAACCAACCTGCTCAACAGGAACTCACACACGCACATCCAAACACCAGTGGCGCAGCCCAAGGTCTTGCCTAAGGACACTTCGACATGTTGACCGGAGGAGCCAGGGATCGAAACACCGACCTTCTGATTGGCAGACGACCCCCTCTGCCTGCTGAACTACAGCTGCCCTTTTAATGAATTTCACAATCTAAAAAAAGTTGGAGTCTCTGGGTAAATCCAATCCAAAGCAACAAAAAAGTTCCTTGATTTGTAATACACACACACACACACACACACACACACACACACACACACAAACACACAGAGTTCTGTGTTAGCTTAAGCATTGTTAATGCATTTTCAAAGAATGCTTTTGCTACTAATCATTGTCAATTGTCTCCAAATATTAACACTTTAAAACTTGTGGGCACCATTTGGGACCTTTTTCAATGTGTGAACAAATATTTACTTTTTGATGTTGCTATTTTTTTTAAATTGACAGAATTATTCAGTCTAATATAGACTGTAATTATGTTGACAACATAATATATGTGATCTTATTGCCACACTTATTTATTTATGATAGATAGGGAAGTGATAAGAGTAAATATCACATGTGGCGATATGCCGTAGAAACGAAGGTCTTGGTAAAAACATGTGGTAACATTTAATTTTCTTTTTTCCCCTGCACCCTCTGTTGTCTACTTCTAAATAGTACATTAAAAAAAGAAATAATAAACACTGCACAAGCAAGCAGATAACACAGTAGGCTGTAATTTAGGAAAATAAAACAGTAAATGTCAAACCTTGTCTTATTCAGTTAAGACAAAACAAGAACCTGATAACAAAGCATATCTGTGTGGTGCTGCAGTAGGTGTACAAGAAGAGATAGCTGGCTGCAGAAGACATTTAAAGGTCCGATGGAAGAAAGTGTGCAGCCATGGATGGAGAGTGGGGGAGGGAAGGCAAATGAGCTAGGCCACCATCTGGCCTCATAATATTATATGCTGAGAGGAGCCCAGTTATTGTAGCACGCTGCACTGCTGACAATGACCAATGAACAGACCTCAGCACAATGCATACTGCACAACACAACACAATCATGACTGCATAACAGGAGAATATGCCACATAAAAATATGATTACAAATGTTTATGGAATCACTGATTTATTCATCGTAGCTTAATAAATGTTGTTTATTAAAATTCTGTCTTTTTATTTATTTTCATAACTATGGCACAAAGCACATAATACTCAACTTAAGAAACAACACTGAAGGTCCTGAGGCTTTGTGTTTGCAAGTTGTGGGAGATAACGGTATATTTTGGTGGGCGCGTCTTAAGCTGTGGGCTTCTGGGAAATGTAGTCCAGATTCCAGAAACAGCAGCAGTGCAATGGCGGTTCCCTGTTGGTGAATTACTCCATTACCCACAAGGTCACGCCTGTTTGCGCCTGCGCCGTAAATGTTTTCCCGTCCATGTGTAGGCGAATCACGTGTAGACAAACCGTTGAGCGTCATGTATCTGCTGTAGCAAAGCCCCGTGCTAGATTTTGTTTGCCCTCAGTTGTCGCAGCACTTTGTTTTGACAGCTGTTTGTTTTCTTTTCTCATACCTTTTACCGAAGAATGAGCGAAAACGATGACATCGAAGTCGACAGCGATGTATGTGTTTTAGTTTCCTCTACAAGTAGCTAGCTAAATGAATTGCCAAACAGTAACTTTAACATTCCTGCCAACCTACGCTATTTGATTGAGCTAGCTAGCTAGCTGGGTTTCTGGGCAAACACCAGTTTGTAACACAAATGGGGATTTAACTGTCTGAATAAATGTGTTTTGGGTTGCAGGGTGATTGGCTTTTAATGAAGGTCGAGCACATTCGTCTTGTGAATAAGTTGCCTTATTTTATTGCGGTCAAGTAAGCCGTCGTTTGCGAACACCCTGATAAGCCAGTTGCCGTTTGGATTCTGTTGCGCCCGTGCACTTACTATTACGGTACCGGTGCTGGGAGCGACCAAAAAGGATTTCCAAAAGTTGTCAACGAGTACTTGTGTACCAGGCATATTGCAAAATTGCATACTACTGTGTGAGAATGTAATACATTACCCACTATTTGATAAGAAATGTCTGTTGGACCTGCTATGATAAATTAACGTGTTCATACTGTACATAACTGCACAGTAATGGAGAAAATTAAAGATAACCCACACCTGGAGTCAAATTGTGTTGACTGTGGCTCGTATTTGAACCCAAAAAAACTTCCTCTAAAAGGTTTGCTATTCATCTGTTATTAAATCCTGTTTAAAAGGCCCCGGATATGGCCACATAAAGCCATTTACTGTATAGGTTGGGAGAAAATATCACATCAACGCTTGTATGGTCATAGGGTGAAATCCAAACATGACTACGTTGTCAATAACAGAAACTCTACGAATGTAAGCTTTTTGTGATTTTAAAACGCCACGATCGAATTTACATTTATCTTGTTTTTATTTTTTAAAGGACCTCACATTTTAAAAGACAACCTGACAGATCACATAAATAATCCGTTTCTAATTATAAACCTGATGCGTTTTTCAGGAAGCTAATAGGCAATTTAACAAGTTTTTTTGGTGACGTCACTTTTAAAACAAGACAGAGTCCACTCAGGATATGAGATATAATTATATAAGCGTGTGGAATTTATTAGTTAATTGTAGTTAACTTTGCACAAGTCGTCAGCGAGAATGTTTACACGTCCATTTTGGCCACTCCAAGCGGTAGTGCCGTAATTGATGAAATAGATGCACAGCAACACCCCAACGACGGCTCATTTGACCGCAGCGTACACAGGACGTCTGTTTACGTTTGTTGTTCTCCCTGCAGCCTTCTGGACGTTATTAATACGTGCTTCTACAGTGACAGTCCTGCAGCTGCAGGAGCGAACAGTGCTTTTGTAGCATATTTTCCAAATGCAACATTAGACATGCTGAACATGTTAATTTAAATACCCCATGGAGTTCAAACCTAATGCATTTAATTTCCCATAATTGTGCAGCGTCGTTTTGACTGAGTATGCATGTGAAAGCGTGTCACATCCTCGATCTGGTCACATATTTGTCAGAGCCATGGCTTCCCCTCCCCCGATTTGATTAAGCTGGGATCTCCAGCTCTGAATCCTCATATAGCCACAGTGTATACTGGTCAGCTGGTAAGCCTACAGTGTGGAACATTATATTACAGGATCATTCAGGCCTTATATGTATATATGACTCATGACTTAAAACGTTTTCCCACTTATATTCAATGTATTTATTTTGTATGAATGATGTCAATTTAATTGTCTAAATTAAGAATCTATATAGCAATTACTGATCAGAAATCTTATCCTATACATATTTATGCTTATTTTACTATATTTTACCTGCCAAATTGATTGAATCAACAGAATGATCTTATTTCAAGAAAATCAAGAAATACACTTATATTGATCCTGTGTTTCATTCTTTAAAAAGGATGAAGTCATTTAAAGTGTCTCAAATGTTTGACACACATTACACATTTGCCTGTAACTGAAAGAAATTAGCTGTATTTTCGAACCACATTGTTGACCAGGTGTAACATGACGGAAACCTTGTTTTTTATTAGTTGTATTTAATACATAACAAAGCGACAGCATTTTGTCTGTAGTCAAGATGGGTATTCTCTCATGGTTTTCCTCTGGTCCTCCATTTGGATGCTTCCTGTCTCCACTCTTGCCAGTCATCCCAATGAGCAGTCTACCTCAAAACAGCATCTAGCCTGATGCGGAGCTCACTGACTTCTGTTAAGGTCCAGCAGGTGCTGGATAATAGCTGGAAATACTGGCAGGGTCTAATAAAGTTGGTGCAACCTGTTAAGCAGCTGAAAGTTAACAGCACATTCTCAGTTGAGATTCTGTAAACAGATGACATCCGTGTAAACATTATAGTACGACACAGGTTCCTGTGAGACAATAACAGGAAAATTAAATGTGCACGTGCACCTACAAGGTCCCTGTGAAAGATAACACTGCCTCTCATTTCACTTATTTGCCATTTACAGCTGCAGGGTTTGCATGTTGCAGTTTTAAATTGCTCCCTTTCTTGTGCCTGCATGTGAGAAATCGCATGAAAATCAAGTGACAGACTTGGGTTTTATGCTGCATGTTTCTGTATGTTTGACCTGTGTTTTTAGCATAAAAGTTGCCTGTCCCTTTGCAGGCAGACAAGCGAGCACATCACAATGCGCTGGAGCGCAAACGCAGGGACCACATTAAAGACAGCTTTCACGGTTTACGAGACTCTGTGCCTGCATTGCAAGGGGAGAAGGTGAGAGGAAAATACTTATTTTTTGCATTCCATGAAAAAAAGGCAAAGAAAATAAATGTCTTTTTAAGTTAAGATCCATAAAGTGCTAGTTTTTTTTTTTGTTAAACTCAGCATAAAGTGCACATCCTTCTAGGCAGGAAAACAAACAACTTGAACTCACTGGCCCTCATTTCCTCTAGACCACTGAAAAGGTTTGTTTAGAGATTGTATGTAGTTGGTCACATGAAAAGCACCTTTGCAAAGCAATAAAAGTTTGTCCTTGCCTGTAATGTGTCAGCATAAGTTATATAAACGAAAGTGCAGGTTCAGTCTGTTACTGCTGTGATTTTTGACTGTTTTCACAACTCTGCAAACGTTTTCACCCACAGTGTTAAAGTCTGCAGCCCATAAGCTGCATTTCCAGGTCCATAATATTCAACCACATTATCAGGCATGTTCCTGTTTGTGGGTCTCAGAGCTGTTTTACGATGTTTTGTCTGGAAAGCTCTAGTTAGAGAAAATCATATGATCGTGTTATGGGTGGGAAGCTTGTGATGGAAAGTTTTCCGTGTGTCCAACACGTGTAATCTCCACCGTGGCGTCTTAAGATTTGAGATTACTGTTGATAATGAAACCATGATATCTGAAAATCATTGTCACAAGCTTATAGCAGTGGCTTAGTGATCCAACGGCTGGAAGAAGAGATGTTTGCATGTAAAGTTCATCAAGTCTGTAAATTGCTCAAATTCAATATGAAATTTGCAACTGGAAGTGGCACAAGTCAAGATACAGGTGTGATGGTGCTTCAACTTGGAGGACATTAGCTTTTCCCCTCTTTTGCCCTAGAAATGGTTTGTATTTGTGCCAAAGGTTGCTGTACTGTTTGCCCCCAATAAGAATAGTCGCTGCTGACTAATTGGGATCTGAAAGAAAGAAAGAAACCCCAGGAATAGCTCTGTTTTATTACCCTTATTTTATAATAAAGACTTAAACTAATTGCAATACACGTAACACTGTGATCTGTGTAATTTGTTTAGAGAGAGGGTGCATCGTTTACCTCAAATAGACACTGCAGCATTGTCCCATGGTTGTCTGAAACTTTTGCTGACAGAGCTCTGTCAAACAGGCTTCCCGAGCACAGATTCTAGACAAAGCCACCGAGTACATCCAGTACATGAGGCGAAAAAACCACACTCACCAGCAAGACATCGATGACCTTAAGAAGCAGAATGCACTGTTGGAGCAGCAGGGTAAGTGGAGGACCTGCTGTTGGTGTCTTTTGTGACAATGTGACATGCAAGTTTTCAGTATTTCTGAATAGATTAATATTTGCTGTGTATTTTTCTTAGTATTTTGTCTGTCTGTGGGTGCTGTTGCAGTTCGAGCACTGGAGAAGGCCAAGGGGAACACTCAGCTCCAGACAAACTACTCTTCTGACAGCAGCTTGTACACAAACCGCAAAGGCAGCGCGGTGTCCGCCTTCGACGGCGGCTCCGACTCCAGCTCCGAATCAGAGCCGGATGAGCCGCCCAACAGAAAGAAGCTGCGCGTGGAGCCCAGCTAGACTCCGCCCGCGCCGGGTTCTCCAAACAGACTCTTTTTGGCCACCAGCCCCCCGACTCCTCCTGTATGTCCGCGCTCGGTCCTGCCTTCTTACGCCAGTCCAGGAGACAAGGTGGAGACTGTGTGAGAGAGGTGCTATTATGTATAAAATGCTTTTACCTTCCTTTTTTTCTGGCAAGCATCCTGTCACTCCTTTTGTGGCCCAGCAACAACTTCTAAGACCCCCAAAGTGAGGCAGCTCTGCAATTTTGAAGGACTTTATGCTTTTCAAACCTCATGATAACCATTCATAATCAAATGTGGAGGTGACAAGGTATGAGGCTTTAGTAAAGCTACATTAAGTAAATTGATTTTGTTTCCTTCATGAGTTGTGAGACTTTACAACCTTTGAAAAAAAATGGTAATTAGGGGGATACCTTTTACCTTTTTAATATTCAGACTTTTCCAGGAAAGAATGTGAAGTTGCTTTTAAAAAAAATGTTCGTTATGCAAGATGCAACCCTCCTTATTCAGTGTAGATGGCTGAAGTTTTTGTCTTTGAAAATGTTTGTGTAATCAAATGACTCCCCCTATTTATAGTGAAACACCAAAATTGCTTTCCTACCCTTTTGTCTGATGTCCCCCATGTTTGGCTTGAGATTTTCCAGAGAACACAGGAGGATGAACAAGTGGACCTGCTGTTTTAGTGGATTTTCCACAGGTTCAACTATTTATTTTCCTCTATTTTTATTATCATCAATTGAAATGTGAGTATAAAAAAAAAACCCTTAATGGATACTGAATGTTACGCAATGCAGTTAAAGGGCAGTGACCTTTATTTTTCTTAATGGAAGTCCATTTCAGTGTGTAGTATATAACACTGTATACTCTTAAATGGTGTCAGCTCTGCAACGAAAAGCCTTCCCTTTGAAATATTTGCCTGTGCTGGGAACGATTATCTTACTTTTGTTTTCCTTTTTGCAGAGGTAAATTAGTGTGTACGTGATCAATATTTGTTTGTTCCATTTCATGGAAATTACAGGTATGTTGTACATACTGCCAACGGTTGTCTTGCAAGTTAAGGCATACCTTTATTATGAGACTATAAATAAAACTATTTTATCCTTTTGGGATGTATCTGTGACTCAGAATGTTTTTAATAACAAGTAAGTGGGTATCCTATTTATTAAAATGGACTCTTTGATGTATTTGGGATTGAAGGGAAACAGCTGATGAAAATAATTAATTTCAATCTGAGTTAATTGGATGTGTCTAATCAAATTAAAGAACCTTAACACAATCAAAACAGTTGAGAGGAAAAGTTTCACAAATTACTGGATGATATAAACCATAAAATTCTATATGTGTCTAAATTACTACATTAAACTGGTGATGTCAGTGGTTCAAATAGAAAATTCGTATTTCTTTATTTTTCTACCAAGTTTTAGATATTGTGTAGGTGATAGCGTCAAGAGGCGGAGCCTGTATTCAGACTATTACTGAGGATTCATAGGTCAGATCCATAATATTGTTATAAGTCATGTCGGACATGACATGACATGAAAAGGAGTTTATTTGGAGGGATTTCACCCATTGTACACATCTTAAAATTTTTTAAAGCACCATTCTGAAAGTGCTAAATGATAAATATTTTAAGATTTGGTACTTAAAATAAATGACAGTTTATTAGTTTTACCAAAATTATGTACCAGCTTTGCAAAGAAGCAACATAAATAAAAAGTGAAGTATAAAAAAAATTAACTGGATTTCTTAAATATAACGTTTTAAAGATATTCTCATAAAGTAAAATGAAAGAAAAGCTTTTGCTGGTTGTTCAGAATGTTCTTTGCAGAGAGACAGCATTTATGGTCTCATCATGACCTCATTATTTATCATACCTGTCCACAGCTCGACCTGTATTGATAGTTTAAATATTGAATTTGGGTTGAGCTCTGTGAGATGTGTCCCAGCTGACACTCAAGACGCCTCTTCAAGGATACAGGTTGGATGATGCCTTTCAGAGCCGTGGGAATTTTGTAAAATTACTCGAGAGTAAGCTAAAGCTGAATTAATCGAAAGTAGGTCTACGTTATTTGACAGAGAGTAAAGGTTGTAGAGAAGTACGGAAGCCGTGACGGGTAAGCGGAAATATGACGCACATATTGCGTCTTGTGGATTTAACATAGCCTTAGTAAGCTAATCGACATCGGTCATGCGTCTGCAAACTTTTTTCTTTTGAACTACATGTAAGTATAAAATAGTCGCGATATTTCCAGGAGAAGACACTTAAGTAATCTGCTTTTGTACAGTTACAGAAGTTTTTGAGAGATTTAACTGCCTGCTGTTGGGGCTGTTGTAGACTATTTACAACTCCCGAGCTTTTGAATAGAAGTTTCCGAGGGTCAGTGAATGCAGCACTCTGCAGCTGAAGTGCAGACATCACCCGGTCCGAGCTACACGATAGAGTCATGATTTCTTCTGTTCTTTAGCGCGTCATGGCTAAACAGTACGACGTGTTGTTCAGGCTGCTCATGCTCGGAGACTCTGGCGTTGGGAAGACTTGCATGTTGCGCAGGTTCACGGAAAGTGAATTTGATCCTTCACATATCTCCACCATCGGTAAGTCGTCCAACAAGTTTTCAAGGACCTCTGTCAGACTCATCATATGGACGTGTGTCAGCCTCAGCCTGATCAATGTCAGTGAATCCTTTTACTTCAGAGGATAAATGTCAAGACTGCGACTTTTTATTGCATTTTCAGGACATTTCACTGTAATTTCTCCTTTAACCCAAAGTGTGTAAGCAGGCCTGCTGAGCTCGTAGGATTAGTCCGAACTGCCTGAGGTCAAAAAAGCCCTGAAAGGGACTGAAAAACATGCGCTAGGAGTCCCGAGAAAGCAATAGTGATCACTGGTATGCCCCAATAATTCTGTTTTCTATGAGAGATGTGGTCCTGAGAAAGATAATAAAGGATTTAACTTTGGCCTGAGAAAGAAGATCACTGTCACAACAATGAAAGGAAGGTCCACAGGAAAAAACAAAACTTTCTCTGCCCTCAGTGTTTGATATTTTCATCCTGTTCATAATTAAAAAAGCCACAACATTGCTGTCTCTTTTCCTGTGTGATGAACTACTGACTGTGGAAAACAGTGGGCTGTTTTATTTGCATGGTATTCTATATAGTTTGTTGTGATTGGTTAATAAAAAGTTGTAGTGTATTAGGTGAAAGTTTTGTGGAGTGCATGCTGGAGAGCCTGAGAGGCTTTGCATGGGATTAAACCCAGTTCTTTGAAAAAACGTGCACGATCAGAAGAATCTGCTCAATTGTAGAGCCCTGATTTTGTGATTATTGGTTTACAACACATAGGTTCAGTCCTCCGTCGAGACCTGCATCCCCATGTCTCACAAGTACAGTGTCTTTGAGACAATGCTGTATTGTAAACAAGCCATTTAAATTTGAACAAGTCTCTCCTTAAGTCCTTAAGACAAATAGCACACAGGCAGACTACAGCGGTGATGTTATCTCTGGACAGATCAGCAGCTCCATTGACAGTATAGAAAAACAAACTGCGAGAACACGATGTAACAGGGATATACAGTAGGTGCAGTTTATGATTCACTTGAAGCCGTACATTTAAATCCAACTCATTTTGATGCAACTACAAAATGTCGGAGCCAATGAAATAAAAGTAGTCCTTTACAACTTTAATCATTATTTAAAGGGCTGAATAAGAAATTAGCCTGAAACAACATATAATATTAGTAGGCCTACAGTATTGCATTGTTTGGTTTACTATAATTAAGCGAAAAAGATCAGAGAACTTACTGATAAGTTGATTGACAGGCTGTTCATTTGTAACAGACATGTTGCCTGACTGTTGTGGTTAACTGTGACATCTAAATAGAAAAGAATGTTTAATGCCATCAACGTGCTTTTTCCGCTATGTAAAGTTAAAATGTCCAATGTATGTGAGCCTTAAAGGTCCATTAATTAAACCATTTTTTTCAATAAAAATGAATTTGTCTTGTCACAGCTTCCCCATTCTGAGGACTTAAAAGGATAGTTCATCCTAAAAAAAAAATTCAGTCATTATCGACTCACCCTCATGCTGATGGAAGGTCAGGTGCTTTTTAGTCCACAATACACTGCTTGAGTTTCACAGGAAAAAGACACTTTGATTACTTTGGATGAGCAGTAAGGAGGCATTTTATGGTTTTATTATGTTTTATTTTTACGATTAAATCCTAGTCACCATTCACTACAATTGTTTGAGACATTACTGCAACGGCCTTTTCCTGTGAAACTCCAGCAGTGTTTTGTGGACTAAAAAACTTCACCTGACCTTCCAGCAGCATGAGGGTGAGTAGATAGTGACTGAATTTTCATTTTTGGGTGAACTATCCCTTTAAATTGAACTTGAATTAATTGAATAGCAGGGGAAGTAGTTGATAGGAAAGATAGCAGGGAAAAATAATTAATAGATAAATCATTATTCAAAATAATATGCTGCATGTGGTATAGTATACAGTAGGCTATACTGCTGTACAAAGGAAAGGTGCCGTTTTGTGACATTTCTCAGCTCCGTCGTTCTTTTTGCATTGTGGAAAAAATACCACTGGAGTTCACATCAGTTGCAGGCCTCTTGTGGAGACACAATGGTTTAAAGGTGACACTATGCAGAGCTTGAGATACTATCTCTGAGACAAGGCTTTGTCAGATACTGCCAGGATTCCAGTTTGCAGGTGCATCACAAATTGCTTTGGCTGAGTTGAATCTGCTTTCTTTGAGATAAAATGTCATTCTATTCTCTTTGGTAGGAATTGATTTTAAAATGAAAACTCTAGAAATAGATGGAATCAAGGTGCGAGTACAGATCTGGTAAGTTAAATGATTATTTATGATTTATTTGCATTTACATCATGCTGACCTGTGTACTGTGTGATCTTCTCTTGCATACAGAATGTCTCTTTTGTTTGTTCTTCCATGCAGGGACACGGCTGGGCAGGAACGTTATCGGACCATCACCAAACAGTACTACAGGCGGGCGCAGGTGATCCATCCACATGATTAGTCACTGGAGTCATGTTACATTAATGATTCCTGTAGCATTCAGTCATTAATTGTTTACTCATGTGGATTCTCGTCCAGGGTATCATCTTTGTTTATGACATCACAAACAAACCTTCCTTTCAGCACCTCGCGAAGTGGGCCAGCGATGTGGATGAAGTAAGAAAAAAAGCACTCTCACTTCACTCCCTCTCACCTGTTGCCCTTCAGTGACCCAGTATTTGTTTTAGGTTTTGCCTCTCAGTGCAGTGTTGATGCTTGTGCATACCCAGTGCCTCACTTTGAGTGACAAGATGATAAAGTCCCGCGTCTCTGTGCTCTGTCTTGTGTTTGTTTGTTTGTTTAATTTGTTTTGCAGAATGCTCCAGACATGGTGCAAAGGATCTTGGTAGGAAACAAGTCTGATGAGGAGCTCAGGAGGCAGGTGACAACGGACCAAGGGAGCAAGGTTTTATTATTTTGTGTTTTTTTAAAAATCTTTTTGTGGTCTATTTTTTTGCTAGGGAATTATATGCTAATGATATTGTACTGGTTAGAACTTTGTAGACTATACATTTTTTGAATATAATGCCTCCTCTGTAACTAATAGGCTCTTGCTTTTGATGATGCATGTCACACACTATTGCTTAGCTCAGTGTTCACATGAGAGCACATGACAGTGCTGTCTGTTTTGCGGAATTTATGAGGTTGACCACCAAGTCTTCTAAACCCCGAGCTCATTCTCTCGTGGAGAAATCTGACTAAAGCTATGAGAAACCTAAGCCGCAAGGTTCTAGTGATTTGGGACTTTTTCATTAGATTTTATTTTTATTTCATTTTGACTTATATTTTTCAGTTTAAGTTTGGTTTTAATTAGTTTTTACAGCAATTTTTTTAAGTTAAGTTTTTATTTTTTGAAAACGCTTAGTTTTTAGGTTAGTTTTTAGTAGTTTTAGTGTTAGTTTTAGACTTGCCACCATGATGCCAGCCAGGTTGGTTTACGTTACCAGGAGACGGGCATGGACCAACGGGCAGTCTGGCACGCTGGAGGGAGGAAGAAGGAATATAGTTTTTGAAAGATAGATTCAATATCCACCACAATATACCCTACAATACAGTTTTAGTTTTAGGTTTTTTTTTGGAGAACCTAGTTTTTATTTTATTTCAGTTAACGTAAATATTTTTCCCTTCTAGTTTTCGTTAGTTTTCATTAACAATAATAACCTTGCCATGCTGTAATTTTACTTCTCTAATATCCAACTGTATCTTGCAGCTTGCAGAAACCTATGGGATGGAGTTCTTTGAGACCAGTGCCTCCACTAGCAGTAACATCAGTGAGGTAGGACACCAAAATAACCACAATAACTGCAGGACTCCTTCCTCTGCAGTCTCACTTATTATCCATTTTTTTAATTTTACACCTCCTCTCTCCTTCAGTCCTTCACTCGAGTGACAGAACTGGTGCTGCAGGCTCACAAGAGAGACGTAGACCTCTTGTTGGGATCTCTGGATGATTACCTGGAGAGGGTCTCTTTGGAGGCGGAGAAGGACAGTCAGGACATGGAGAACACTCAGAGGACCTGCACCTGTTAGAGAGGCTTCACGCCACCCAAGACATTTGTTCCACCATCTTGTTAGAGACTGTGATCTGTTGGCCAGGACAGCTTCACTTTATGTAAGTCTGTGAGGTTAACTGGCAGTATTGGTAAATGCAGTTAGCAGCAGCGACCAGCAGAGGGACGATTTTGTTGCCTGACGACTGAACTCTGTGGTCAACGAAGAGTACTGTATAACTACAACGCATGAAGGTAGTTCTGTGTCCATTTTCTCCAGCAAAGCTAACAATGTACACGGTTTCTTCACTTTTCTTGGTGAAATGCACTTTACATCTATTTAATTAATTAACTGTGTTGTGTCTCATTTTCTTTCTTTTTATTTGTTTAATTTTTCTCATGCCTTAGACGTATATACAACATCACGAGTAGTATATAGATCCATATCAAATAAATGTGTGTAGTACTGTAAACTGCAATGAGAACACACGCTACAACAAGATAGAGGACAGAGATCAATTATTTACACCTCGAAACTTAAGCCAAGCCGGGTGGATTCATTTACACAGGGGACTTATTTCTTCAAGGGAGACAATGTCGTGCCATGTTCAGTGACCTTTCTGAACACAGTACATGTCTGTTTACCGTTCTGCATGTATGTTTGTTGTACAGAATGACTGGGATGAATGTGATCCGCATATAAGCAGCGTTACTGCTGCTTCAAACCCTTTTTAGGGTCTGCTGTGTTTGCCACAGATGTATGTAATTTTAATATCATGTTTGAAACGCAAGGATGTTGGAAAAAAAATCACAAAATGTTTAAGTTAATAAACTGGAATCGTCGTATTCAAAACTACATATTTTGGTGTCTGAGCCTTGCTGAGTCACTACATTTGGATTGAGGGTGACATGAGGTCCACAGAGTTCAGACGGTTGGTTCATTCATTTTTCATCGCCTGCTGTGAAAGACAGGTGATCAGGTGTTGAATTTTTGATGACAGAAAAAACAAATACCTGTCGTACAGGTACCCTAAAGCCAAATACAGGTGCTGGTCAATAAATTAGAATATCATGAAAAAGTTGTTTTATTTCAGTAATTCCATTCAAAAAGTGAAACTTGTATACTGTATACATTCATTCCACACAGACTGATATATTTCAAGTGTTAATTTCTTTTAATTTTGATGATTATAACTGACAACTAATGAAAACCCCAAATTCAGTATCTCAGAAAATTAGAATATTGTGAAAAGGTTCAATATTGAAGACACCTGGTGCCACACTCTAATCAGCTAATTAACTCAAAACACCTGCAAAGGCCTTTAAATGGTCTCTCAGTCTAGTTCTGTAGGCTACACAATCATGGGGAAGACTGCTGACTTGACAGGTGTCCAAAAGACGACCATTGACACCTTGCACAAGGAGGGCAAGACACAAAAGGTCATTGCTAAAGAGGCTGGCTGTTCAGAGCTCTGTGCCCAAGCACATTAATAGAGAGGCGAAGGGAAGGAAAAGATGTGGTAGAAAAAAGTGTACAAGCAATAGGGATAACTGCACCCTGGAGAGGATTGTGAAACAGAACCCACTGAAAAATGTGGGGGAGATTCACAAAGAGTGGACTGCAACTGGAGTCAGTGCTTCAAGAACCACCATGCACAGACGTATGCAAGACATGGGTTTCAGCTGTCGCATTCCTTGTATTAGCCACTCTTGAACAAGAGACAGCGTCAGAAGCATCTCGCCTGGGCTAAAGACAAAAAGGACTGGACTGCTGCTGAGTGGTACAAAGTTATGTTCTCTGATGAAAGGAAATTTTGCATTTCCTTTGGAAATCAAGGTCCCAGAGTGTGGAGGAAGAGAGGAGAGGCACAGAATCCATGTTGCTTGAGGTCCAGTGTAAAGTTTCCACAGTCAGTGATGGTCTGGGGTGCCATGTCATCTGCTAGTGTTGGTCCACTGTGTTTTCTGAGGTCCAAGGTCAACGCAGCTGTCTACCAGGAAGTTTTAGAGCACTTCATGCTTCCTGCTGCTGACCAACTTTATGGAGATGCAGATTTCATTTTCCAACAGGACTTGGCACCTGCACACAGTGCCAAAGCTACCAGTACCTGTTTAAGGACCATGATATCCCTGTTCTTAATTGGCCAGCAAACTCGCCTGACCTTAACCCCATAGATTTGTGAAGAGGAAGACGCGATACGCCAGACCCAACAATGCAGAAGAGCTGAAGGCCACTATCAGAGCAACCTGGGCTCTCATAACACCTGAGCAATGCCACAGACTGATCGACTCCATGCCATGCCGCATTGCTGCAGTAATTCAGGCAAAAGGAGCCCCGACTAAGTATTGAGTGCTGTACATGCTCATACTTTTCATGTTCATACTTTTCAGATGGCCAACATTTCTAAAAATCCTTTTTTTGTATTGGTCTTAAGTATATTCTAATTTTCTGAGATACTGAATTTGGGCTTTTCATTAGTTGTCAGTTATAATCATCGAAATTAAAAGGAGTAAACATTTGAAATATATCAGTTTGTGTG
>JAQLOL010000007.1:17208015-17239323 GCA_029783665.1 Naso thynnoides | reverse complement strand
TCGGGGCACAGTTTTGTTTATGTTTGTTGCCATATTTGTAACTAAGCGCGCAACATCCAGTTGGTGACGTGTCCCAGGCTGTTTGTTCTCGTCGATTATTGCGGGTATTCTGTCGGAGGCAGCCAGATCAGGAGTCGTAAATATCGAACATGTTTGATATTTACGATTTGAGATCGGGGAATCTCTGACTCAATTGGGAGCAGTAAAATGATCCCATCGACACCCTTGAGGATTATTTGGACAAATAGTCAGTTGCAACAAGCCTGAATTGGGCCTTGCCCCCTTGATTGTGTGGGGGGTGGCAAATAGGGCATTAAATCGGGCCTAAAATCCTGTAGTATGAGGCCAGCTTTAGAGTGCTGCTGTCAGAAAAAACTCTTCTTTGTTTTGAATAAAAGCTGACTAGGAATACTATGCCTCAGGCAATCTGAAAACTGAATCATCCCTGTAGCTTTGAGATTTTACACACATCCGTACTCTTTTTCCTGACTTGTGTACTGATGTTGAATTATCAAACAAGCCTCACTGTCTAGGGAACATTTGACCCATCTCTCAGTTGACTGTGTTGTTTGTCCTTTCCATTTCTTTGGCTTACAAACATTCCTGTCTTTGTTTACTTGTATTGTTCAAAGCAAAGATGCATGTCTTGTCTCTTAGCTAGCTTAAAGTTTGTCCTAATGTTGGGACGCAGTGTGAAGGTGCCTGTGCTGTAGGCTTGTCACAGTGCACTGATTGCTAGTGGCTAATGTGATCACAGCCACAGCCAGGCGGAGTTGACTAAGAGCGGAGCCTTAATCTCCTCCAGTGTCTTACTGCCAAAATGGCCTGATTTGTCAGGCAGAGGATCATCACTCACTTCTCAAATGACTTTCAAAGGGCCCCTTTGCTTTTTGATGTGCAGCTTGGGATGTTTCATAGGGAAAACTGCAGCTCAGTATTACAATTCACTTACGGTAGCTGTTAAAGTGGCATGCACAGACACTTTGGTCAGGTTTAAAAGTCAGCAACAGAGGAAAGGTCGAGGTGTGTCAGAAGTATTTTGAAAGGTCTGGATGATTTCCCTGATGACATAAATCCTGAACAGGTTTAATGAATTACCAACTTTTTTCCACAAGCCTTTACCACTATCCTTGGATAAATTGAATTAAAAAGCTGGTTAGCGCAAAGGCATTTTGTTCAGACTTTGAAAAAAAAAACAAAAAGGGACATAGTGGTGAACTCATTTTGAATATGAGCTTTCATGTTTCCTACTCGATGCTTATTCTAAAATTGGTTAGAGAAGTAGGCCCCTTATCTGAAATTGAACATGCCAGTGACTTTTTAGTGGCTCATAAAAAGCCATCAGAGCAAAAAAGAAATCACACACACTATGATCTGCAGACAAGTTTGTGTTTAAATGAAGAGAGAAATTATTTTTATATTTGTACACATGTCCTCACACGTGTTCAGTAGAAAGGTTAGCCTATATGAAATGATGGCCTTTGTATGGAGACAAGTTTCCTAAAAACACACTATTTTAATTAAACTATTTCAGTATTAGCTCAGATAGAGTGTAGATGAGTATTTAAAAATAATTTAGAAGAATTTTCAATGTGCTTTCACACCTATCAAGGAGAGTGTAACAGGGCTCTAATCAAAGCCAATCAAGTGTAATGTCATCTAATTTCCCGATACTAAGGATCTTATTATAACAGGTTATTATTTTAAGTCTAACTACTTAGCTTGGTTTCTCATATATGTCAGTGTAGTACTTGTAGGGGAACATTCTCTGAGTAAAGAAACAGATGGATTTGTGCTTATGAGCTCTTTCTGTGTGAAATAACAGATTTTTCTTTTCTTTTTAGGATTTTATTTCTGGTGTAAGAAAAGCTGCAAGTGGCACCATCAGTTGAAGAGCAGTATGCAAGCTTAAATGCTGAAGAGGTATGCCTGCCCCTTCCCTTTTCCGCCAGTTTAGTTGATGATCCAGACAATCGACCTGCTAATGAAGTCAGGGAGCACCATCCCATCACGGAGGCAGCTATGTCTCCCTGCTAAGTGCCTTTAGCCTTTGGCACTAGTGTCATGACCAGCCTGAGGCGCCCACCCATGGAGCGCACCGTTGGGGGTTCCATCCCCGCCACCGATGAGTTTTACACTCGCCATCTCCGTATGGTCAATGGAGGAGCCGTACCAACCCGCACAGACAATGTCCATGCCACTGTGACCACAGGAGTGCCTAAAATGGGTGTGCGGGCTCGGGTGGCTGACTGGCCCCCAAGAAAAGACATTACAGGGGCTGTGTGGCATTCAGCTACCGAGCCTGAGAACTCTAGTGTGTCCTCTGCTGGAAAAAGTCACATTAAGTTAGGCTCTATCATGAGCCCCCAGGACTCAGCGATGCTGCGAAACATCCACAATACTTTGAAGAATCGAACCCAGGCCCCAGCAAACAACTACAGCCCCGACACCCGTTACTTAACCCCTGGAGACCACCGAGGTCCTACACATAGAAACCCACGGCAGAGACGTATACGCCAGCGCAGTAACAGCGACATGGCTATTGGTGAGATGGAAGGCAGTGGAGATAGTGGAGAGGAGTGGTGTCCACCATCAGGAGCCAAGTGGTCCCCTCTCCACCGGGAATATGGTAGCACCTCCTCAATAGATCAACATGGAGCATCTGGAGAGAGCTTCTTTGAAATGCTTAAGGGCTATCAAGGTGGAAAAGTTGACCAGCGTAGCCCTGCTCCAGAGAAACTAGTGGACATGCTGAATGTTGGGCCCAAGCAGGCCAGCATTGATCTTCAGGAGAATGCCATGGACAGCCAGCCTCCTAAAGCCAAGGACAGAGATAAGCCCCCAAAGAGAAGAACTAAATCTGAGACAGGGGGTGAGTCTATATTCCGTAAACTTCGGAACGTACGGGGTGAGTCAGACTCCCCCAGAGCAGGGTCTGACGTAGAGGACAGCCGGACAGAGGACATTGGTCCCCCTTTCAAGCCCTGGGTGTGTCAGAGAGGGTTTGCCCACTATGATGTTCAAAGCATGTTGTTTGACCTCAACGAAGTTGCTCATTTGCGACAGATAGCGGTCAAGAGGAAAAATGTCACCACAGGGGCATCTGCCGCTGCTGTAGCCTCGGCTACCTCCACCCTCTCGTCCACACATAGCCTGCCTTACAGCTCCCCGAGTGGCAGCCAAGAAGAGCTCAGTTCTCGAGACAGTCCTGGTCTTGACGCAGGGGACGAGCAGAGCAATGAGTTGCTACTAAGTTGCCCCTGCTTCCGCAATGAGATAGGTGCTGATGGCAATAATGGAAGGCGCAGGGTGGGAGGAGGTGGGCCAGGGTACCATGGATTTGTGGGTGGAGGAGCAGGCAATAGCGGCTCAGGAACCCTGAGTGGGGACATGAGCATGTATGAAACATCTGTGAGTACGCACTGCTCAAATGCTGGAGTAGCAGTGCTAGAGGGACCAAAGGAAGGCCCTAGTACGCAGAGTGAAAAGGGCAAACAGTACATTGTGGAGCATGTGGACCTGGGAGCAGATTACTACAGGAAGTTCTTCTATCTGAGGGGTAAGCTCAATTAAGCTGCTATCTGAGGGGTAAACTCAATTAATTACTTGCACTCATTAGCATATGGGTGTGAATTGTTTAAAGCAGTAGTGTTTGATATTCTTTTGTTTCTTTTGTTTGTTTGTTTCACTTTGCCCTTATGTCCGACACTTCCTCCACCTCAGAGCACTGGAACTACTTTGGGATAGATGAAGCGCTGGGTCCTGTGGCAGTGAGCTTGCGAAGGGAGAAGCTGGAGGAGGACAAGGAGCATGGCCAGCAGTATAACTACCGCCTCATCTTCAGAACCAGTGAGGTCAGCCATGGTGTCCTATCTTTACCACATCCCAACCTCAACCTCAGTGCTACATTACACAGATGATTCCTGAGGAAATTTGCCCACAGATTTTAACAACACAGTCAGTTGTTATTATTGCACTCTCACATTTATAATACTGAAGAAGATGGTTTCGGTTAGAATAAGCATTTGTTTTGTTGTCGCTTCTGTGCTAGTTAGACACACTTGCTTAAAACTTATGCCGTGTTTACCTGTACAGAAGGTGTGTATAGTTCAACAACTACTATTCGTGCTACATACCGGGAAGACCAGCTCGAGGTAAAACTAGTCTCAGTTCCTTATTATGCAACCGGCCCTCAGGCTATTCAGCTGTCTCCTAATATCAGCTATGTGTAAAGAAATTACAGGAAGTGCACTCATCTTCCAGCCTCCAAGGCCTGTTAGTGCCCAACAACCTCAAACCCCTGTGTGGAGAGCTTTACTCATGTGTTTCAGTAAAAAAAATAGGCTGTCATATTTGGTTGCAATGTTGGCTCCTGCTCCACTGTGTTTGGTTTGGGATTTTTGGCTATTAATTTTTTTTTTATATGGAGGTACATTCCCAGACAGAGGTTAAGGCACCTGCCTGAGGCAGTTTGTTGTGGACTGAGGTAGGACAGGTGCATGTGATTAAACCCCCGCACTTGAGTGCCACAGGACCCCCGCCCCTTATTCTACCTTCCAAACATGGAGAACACAGATCCATTGTAAACACGGTCCCTCCCTGCAGAGCCTCAAGCTTGTAGGAGAGAAAGTCTTGGTCCGTTCCAGCTGCTTATGATAGCAGAGTGATTGAGTTCACTCCCAGAGCTCAGCACAATGCAGACTTTGTGTACACAGAATGCTTGGACAAACCCTCCCACCTCTTCTTCCTCAGTTCCAATTTCTATTTACCCAAGGCTTTGAGTCGTGAATGTCTTGTTGTTTTTTGTTAGCTTTTTAAGGGTAAAATAAGAGGATGGTTGTACCTCAAAACCTGTAGCAACTTGTTTCTTTTTTTCCCTAGTGTCTGGTCTGGTGTGCTTTGCTATCAGTACCTTCCATCTCCTAGAGAAAGTTCAAAGCATATCAAGGATTCCTGAGATGCATTCTTGTTCTCACACTCCTCTCTGTAATCTCCGTGCATTTAGCTGACAACTCTTCGAGGCTCTATTCTGGAGGATGCAGTGCCTTCCACCTCTAAGCACGGCACCACCCGAGGGTTGCCCATTAAAGAGGTGCTGGAGTACCTTCTCCCTGAGCTGGATCTGTCTTGCCTCCGACTGGCCCTCAACACACCCAAAGTCACTGAGCAGCTGATGAAACTAGATGAACAAGGGGTAGGATGATAAAGCATATTTGTTTTCCAGCTTCCTGTGTAAGCACTCTGTCCTGGCATGAACTGTTGAAGAAATAACATCTGCCTCTCTGCTGCTCCCCAGCTGAGTTTTCAGGTGAAGGTTGGGGTGATGTACTGCCGAGCGGGCCAGAGCACTGAGGAGGAGATGTACAACAACGAGATGGCTGGTCCTGCCCTAGAAGAGTTCCTCCAACTCTTGGGGGACAAGGTTCGCCTCAAGGGCTTCACCAAGTACAGAGCCCAGCTGGACACCAAAAGTAACAACTCTCAAACTTACTTCTAGATCTCACACACACATAGACTTGGTACAGGTTGTGATGCATCTTTATAAGCCTGATCCCCTGTATGTATGTGGACACAGTGCCCCTCATTTATCAAACAATTGTTTGACAGAAAATGGGCGCACAATTGATTTATGGTCATTTTCATGTATAGCAGCTTACGATTAGATCTCACGTGAAGTCTGAGGTCCTGTACGCAAGTTTCTGAATGCATGTGGACTTGAGCAGCACAGTAAAGTCTGTCTGAGACAAATGTTGTCACCAAACCAAAATCTCCAAATTTGTCATTTCAGCACAAGCTGACACATAGTCATCACTTAAAAATGTGTACTGTTAGCACATGGCAAAATATTCAATTGTATTTTGTTTTGTTTTGTTTTTTCTTTTAAGAGCCTTTTTTTATTTATTCATTTATTGTTTTTTTATCGTCCAGTTTTAAGCAGGATGAATCTTACTCGTTTTGTTTAAAAGCAATTGTCATAAGTAAATATGACATGTTTTATATAACTTAAGTTAAAGTATTTTTCTTCTTTTATATAAGGAATGAATGTTACAGAATTTTAAGCTTTGTATTTTTTGCTGCATTTGCCACAGGCCAACACAGTAAAAGTCTGCATAGTAATAGCATAGTAATACTGTGTGTAAATTCCACTACAGAAGAGACTCGATGATCTCTGCAATTAGGTGTGGGGAAAAATGAGTTGTAAAATATCTGCATATTGGATATCGACAAAAAATCCAATATCATGTGCCTCTAGTTTCTATGATCATATTATAAATGAGGGCCAGTGTGTCTTTTACTGCCCAGCCCATGACCTCAACTTGTTACTAGCAGTCCTGCTGTGAGTTAGTTTCATTTAAGTTTAATTAAGTAAAGGTCCCGATTAGCATTTTTGGCTTCCCGTCCTTCATATTGCACTAATCTCTATAGTGCCTTTGCTTTGCTCCTTTACTTTGCTTTCAGACAGTTATTTCCATTCACTGGACTCAAGATCCTCTACACAGTCGTCCTTGTAACAGCTTTACTCATCCACTCTTTTCATCTCTCCTTTTCTCTCTGGTGTGTAGTCCCTCTGTGCCAATGAGTGCAAAGATGTACTGTAATTGCATCAATCCTTAGGGAATCTGACTTGATGGTCTGAGTTGACTTATGGCCTTTTGTCCACAAAGAAACATCGAATTGGAGTCAAATCATTTGAGCATTTAGACACTGTTCACTGTTGTGGAAACTGGAAAGGGCTCCTCTTACAGGGTGACACTTCAGTAAAACAGTAATCGAGAATTGGTTTTGACAATCCAGAATGACACTGATCCTCAGCTCACTATTGTCTCGATCTTTAGGCCACAGTCAAATTGCATCCTGTCTTGCACAGAGAACACTTGAGAACACAGAATACACATGTGAGAGAGATGGATGGCAGTAATTGTACAATGGGTCATGCCTTTTTTTTTTCTTTTTCCTGCAGCGGATTCCACAGGCACTCATTCCCTTTACACATCTTACAAGGACTATGAGATCATGTTCCATGTGTCGACTCTGCTGCCCTACACACCCAACAATAAACAACAGGTAAAGATGGAGTGCCCAGCCTATGTGGTGTACCATTAGTTATGTTTCAGGAAATGGAAAACTACTTTGTTTGGAGATGTAACAAAGACCACCTTAAAGAAAAGGTGTTTCTTTTAGAGCAAATGCATAATATGACAAGTATCATGTCATGTATCAGATTTTATTCCCATCCAACTAGACAATAAGAAACTTATCTTCGTTTCCAAATTGTTCTGTTATCAAATACAACATTTTGTTATTAAATTGAATGAATTTGTTGTTTTTCAATGACTAGTTGCTGAGGAAGCGACACATTGGAAACGACATAGTGACCATTGTGTTCCAGGAGCCTGGTGCTCACCCCTTCACACCCAAGGCCGTTCGCTCTCACTTTCAGCATGTCTTCATCATCGTGCGGGTGCACAACCCCTGCTCTGACAGCACATGCTACAGGTGGGTCTTTGTATTTAACCAGCAGAGATCACACAGAAGAATAAAAGCTCAACACAGAATGTAACTGTATTATGGTATCGATGTAAACTGTGATATTTAAAAATGAAACATTGATACCCTGTCAATTCTACAAATGTGAAAATGTTTAAGTGATGCGACGCCTCATGTAACTTCAGTTTCTTTTCATTCTTACTTTGTCGTGGTGGGTGGCGAAAATGCACCTTTTATTTTACACATGTACACATGCTGTGTGGTTTGTTTTTGTCAAAGGAAGGAAAGAAAAAAAAAGTAAAAATAAAAGCTGGTATTGGTGTATGTGGCATGTATGCAGAACAAAACCTCTTCCTGGATAAGTACAGCTTGTGCAAAATCTGACAACCCAACAGCCTCAGTTCAAAGAATTATGAGTTTAAGGTCAGCACACCAGTCCTGAATAAATGATGCATCTAGAGACCTAAGAGTTCCGACAATTTTAGGTAGGCTAGACTGACCAAACCCAGTAGCAATGTTGAATGAAATCTAGTTTAACTTTCCATCTCTGCACAGAACAAGACCCTTTTGATGGAACTCTTAAAAGCTGTCTTTCAGTGCTACCAGCGGTGCTGTTGTTTTTGCAGAAGAAGCTACAGTAGCATTAAGACAAAAGCATTGACTGGAAGGCATGGGTCAAACATAAAAGCCTGTTGCGTGACCGTCCCTTCCGTCTGCACTGTGTTTGTTCATGGTCTCTGCATGTCTGCATTAGGATAAATTTGTTTGATTATGGTCAAATAGAACAGATCAGCCCTGCAGTAGCTGTCAAACTGACTGGAGATTTCCTTCTCTTCTCCTCTGCTGCCTGATTCTCGGCCTCGTGATAATCAGACTGCAACTCTGTGGCGCTGTTTACACTTCTGCATCGCTACCCCACTGCACACACACTGTCCGTGCTCTGCATACACTGATATCATACAGACATAGTCGCTCACTGTCATTCTCTTGCTCCCATTTCTCCCTTTTTACCTCTTCCTCATGCTCACTTGCACAGTTACACACACACACACAGGCACTTTTTCCCATGCACATTAATTCACTCGAAGGCTCACTCTTCACACACTTCTATAATACAAGCCTCTCCCTTTCTTCTCCTCCTCCTCTCCCTGCCTGCCACTTTGCCTTTGGGCAGCGTGAGCCAGAATGGTCTGAAGGAGTTAGCGCCATGCACATGAAGTGCTCTCTTCACCCAGAGATGCATGTGAGCAGGGAGGATTGTTGAGAGCTTGCAGAGTCCCTCAGAGCCTCCAGAGTCCGTCTCAGGAGTGGACAGGTCGGGTCAGCCTTTTGTCTCTCAGCTCATACTTGTGTCAAATTTGGACTAATTTAGTTCTAGTCCTTCTATTCATTTCTGTAGCAAGTGTCTTTTCTTTCTTTTTTTTCTCCTAACTGTGACTCTCAAGCCATTGGCTAATGGACACCTACAGTCAGCTTGCTTTTTGGTAAGGGGTGATTTTTTTAGACTCTAGTCTGGGAAGAGAGAGGTTGAAATGCTGGTCCTCCTCTTTTGCCTCATGGATGAAATGGAGAGGTGCGGGAATCAGGATCCTTGAGGACAATCAAGCAACCCCACCCAGAGACTCTCACCCACTCCCAGCCTTTGGCTTCTCCTCATATTCTGTTTCTTGAGGCACCATGTGCTGAGACTTCTCTTCTCACTGTTGGTTACAAGTCTTTCTATGATTTTTTTTTTCTGATGGTTTGGAAGAAAACACAGGATGCAAGGATTTGCGGCACCATTCTAAGTGATATATCTTGAGTGCTGATTGCTGCTATAAAACAGAATCGCACTGTCATTGACCAAGGAAATCTTTTTGTCACTTTGCACTGATTCCAGCATTGACTCAGGAATCAGGATACTGGGCAGTAACGCTCTGAAAAGCATGACTGCTCTTCGGTGAAGCCAGGAGGTAGGCTAAAGATCTCATTTTGATGTTTGTAGGTTGTTGTGTGTTGATTTTGGTAAAACCCTGCAGAGTAGTTGATGCAGGGATTACTGGTTACAAAACTGTAGACATTTTTAGCTGATTGGAAGTCACACAGTTATAGTTACACAAATATAAATACACATCACCCTCACAGATTTTGGAAGTCAAGTTTCAAGCTAGTGCGTGCATGTGTGTAGCAAAAAGGTTGTTTGTTTTGATATTTGTCATCATTCCTCGTGACTGTATCCTTATATCTTATGAAAGACCTTGTTAGTAAGAAGACGTCCTTACTTCTCTAATCTCTATTAATAAAACGGATGTTATAATTTTTTGAGTCATCCGGTTATTAATAGCCTGTTGTTGCTTGCTGCTGAGATTTAGATAATGCTCAGGTCATATTGAGCCAGACCAGAGCATTAGGGGAGTAAGTGGCCTGGGGCCAGCAGGGTGCTAATCTGCTGCTTTCAACCGCTGTCTCAAAGTCACACAGGGCCAGCAAGGCAGATTGCATAACGAGACTTTTGTTTAGGAAACACAGGCCGTTTGTGCTCTAGCTCGAGCCGCAGTGCTGCTTCTCCATACCGTGATGTAGCAGCGAGTGGCAGGGTGTCAGCACTGGGAGCTGGCTTGTCAGCTGTGATTGGATGTATAGTATTTATATGCCGTGTTTAGTCAGGCATGCTTGCAACATTTCTGCCACAGGCAATGGCTGCATTATCTGTTTAATGGACTGGATGGAGAGTTGTCAGAACTGTCACATCAGCTTATCCGAAAACCGGTTTCCTCGTTCTCGTGGGCTTTTAGTGTCGATGCAACTGACTGCATACATATATATGCACTTATATCCTCTATATAACCTCCATACTAGAAAATTTCCCAAACAAAATGAGTACAAACATGCTATCATCGGATTTAAGACACCAAATAATTCGGACCAAATTGTAAATTAATCATAGTTTGTTCAAAGAACACTTGGCTGAATTTTTTCAACCCATAGCCTTTGTTTTTATGAGCTACAGGTATGAGACAATATTACCTGCACCTGTTCACTAATTTATAGTAATTCAACTCAAGGACAGCCATTGTATTCATGGAACAGGAGCAGTCGAGGGTAACAAGAGGAGAGTTTTGCCCCTAGGAATTCTAACGCCCTCCTTTATACTCACAAGGAAAAACGGGTCGAATGCAACAATACCTCAGGGGAAGCCATGTGAAGATGTCTCACTTTGCTTTTTGACAACACCATGTGCTGTTTGTCCTTGCAGTGTAACGTTTTTAATAGGAAAATCATGGAAACAAAAGCATTTTGTTGGCTTTCAATTTTTATCTATTGTCATTCTTGAGTTTTATGCATACAATCATGAGTTTAATGCCAATTATATTTTATATGATTTAAAATTTATGTATTTGTATTCACATTTGCAGCTCAAAGCCAATACTGGAATAAATGGCTCTTTTTTTTCCTTGTTTATTTTTTTGTTTATATTGCAGAATCAGAACCAAACTTTTAAAGCATAGCAGAAGTGATTCACTGGTAAGGATTGTATTGGTTTTATGTAATTTAGCAGTTTTTTATTTATTTCTTCTGCAGTGTGGCTGTCACCCGTTCCCAGGACGTTCCCTCCTTTGGCCCACCAATCCCCAAGGGTGTGACTTTCCCCAAGTCCACTGTCTTCAGGGACTTCCTGTTGGGCAAAGTCATCAACGCTGAGAACGCAGCTCATAAGTCTGATAAGTTCGGTGCCATGGCAACACGCACACGGCAGGAGTACTTGCGGGACTTGGCAGAGCGGCATGTGACCAGCACTCCAGTAGAACCCACTGGGAAGTTCCCCTTCATCTCTCTGGCACACAAACGACGGGAGAAGGTGCGCCCATACAGCGGGGCAGAGCTTCGGAGCCTGGGTGCCATAACCTGGCAGGTTCACGCTGAAGATCAAGTCGCCGGTGCCGAACGCGAGTGCCTGTTGGCCATTTCAAATGACTTTATCATCCTGTTGGATCAGGAGGCCAAAGCGGTCGTGTTTAACTGCGCCACACGGGATGTGATTGGTTGGTCAACTGGGAGCCCCGCCTCCATGAAGATATACTATGAGCGTGGTGAGAGCGTATCACTGCGCTCCATCAATAACAACACAGAAGACTTTGGAGAGGTTGTCAAAAGACTGGAGGTCAGTGGGGCGTCACTACCGTCTATGACAGTACATCTCATTAGCACACACCATCTGCTGTAGCTATCAGACGTTACACTGAGCCAAACACCCGTCTCTGACAAACAGCTTGTAAAAAAAACCCACCACAGCCCAGGATGTAACTTCTTTTATCTTTGTATATACATGTTAGCTTGTTTTTTGAAAAAGATATCCATCACAAGTAACAGTGACTTCAGCAGTATAAAAAATATTAAGTTCTCAATCAACCTGCAGGTGTGAATAAATGCAAAGGTCTTGGCCTTTTAGAATATCCAAGTAAACAGTGAAGAAGTATGTTTTAAAAAGTGCTGAGTGAAGTTTTTGAGTGGCACCAGTAACTTTCAGTCCTTTGATCTCTGAGGCCATAATATTTCATCCGTCCACTTCCTTGACAACAGTAGTACAGAAAAAATTAGACCTAAGTATTGTTGATGTTATTATAGCATTGTAAACGTGTAGCCTCAAATTATACAGTCCCCAGAAAGCCACAGCTGTTGTGTTGACTCTGTAATTATAAGTCATGCTGAGTAGAATACATAGTCATTTGGTGATATCATTACTGAGGGTTTCAGTGCGGTGCACATGTGGAGGTAAGGCAGTGCCTTTTGTCTGGGCATTTGAATCCCAGTTCCAGCTGGTGGTGAACAGTAAAAAAGTAAAGATTTATTGTCGCTGCTGCCAGCACTGACACATGCTTTTCTTTGTAAAGCAGGAATGTGTTTGTTCCATTTTTCCCCCGGTCTTTGTTGTGGGCATCATGACATGTATTAGCACTGTGGCTAATTGCATCTCTGCTCCTTCTTTGATTTGCTCCCAAGCTGCACTAACTACTATTTACTTCTCAATTAACTTCCCACAGGTAGAGGAAGAACTAGACAGGGTGTCTAAGGATACTCGCTTATCATTAGGGTGTAACAAATATTTTAAATTAAAGTGCTTAGCACCTTAACATCGTATGGCATTGAAATATGTGCCTTAGCTTGGGTCAGATTAGAGCAAGTGTTAGACACATTTTTAAAACTGCAGCTGTGTGGAAGATAGTTTATTGCTTCACCTTTATGTTTTTATGGGAAATCGTATGTTTTTCCAAAAAACTCTATCTGATTCATCCTTCTGCGTCCTCAGTTGTTGACCAAAGGCAGTCAGACCACAGAGATGACCCTGCGCCGTAATGCTCTGGGCCAGCTCGGCTTTCACGTCAACTTCGAGGGCATCGTTGCTGAGGTGGAGCCCTATGGTTACGCTTGGCAGGCCGGTCTCAGGCAGGGCAGCCGATTGGTGGAGATTTGCAAAGTGGCTGTAGCCTCACTGTCTCATGAGCAGATGATTGACCTTCTGAGAACCTCTGTTACTGTCAAGGTGGTTATTATTCCCCCTCACGAGGACTCCACACCACGCAGGTAGAGTGGAAATCAGTAGATGCAGGAGAAACTCATCATGTAGTTTTTTGAGTGTGTCTGTGAAATATCCTGCCTGTGAACACTTCATGTGCCAACAGAGGCTGCTCGGAAATCTACCACATGCCGCTGGTGGATTACAAGAACCACAAGGAGGGAATGCCCTACGAGTTAAAGTTCCCCTTCCGCCCCACCAACAACAACACCAAGTGGCCGCGCACCTCGTCCAGCCCTCAAACCCGAGCTGCTGGTACAGCGGGAACGCTGATCAAGGCCCCGCCCTCAGACTTCAGTGACCGCAACTCTACTGCTATTCCCCGAAGTGTGTCCAGCGACGGGCGACCACTCAATCCCAAAAGGTCAGAAAATAAACATGGTGCTGTTATAAAGCTTGCAGACACTGAACACACAGCTGTCTAGCTGCAGTATACAGTTTGTCTTAAATGACATACTTTTCGCGTCGCCACAGATATTCCCCAGGGAATGACAACTATGCTCTTGCCTGCTCCATCGTGATGGGTCGCACGATGCACAACACAAACTCCCCTTCCAGCCTCTCCTACACAGACACCATGAGCTCTAGCCACTGGAGGCAGAAGTCAATGCCTGATGGGTACGTTCTGCATCTCACTTTGGGTAACAGTTGCTAAATTGGCTTAGCACTTCCTAGCAACATAGGTCACCGTCTTTATCTCCCCTCTAGGTTCAATAACAACTGCCAATCCCCTGGGTCATCTGTACGGCAGGTGGCAGGTGAAGGGGTCAATGGGATGAAAGCAGGCCCTGGCACTGGTGTTGGATGGTCTCGAAGTGGGGAAGGGGAAGCAGCCAGCAGACCTGGGGACAAAACCAGCGGAGGTAAGGCAAACTCTGACCTCTTGGATCAGCATAGTGATAAAAATAAAATATGACCATCACTTGTTTACATGCCTCATTGCCAATATGTCTTTGCTTTTTACAGACACTGTGGTTTCCAAGGTAGTGAATCCTCGCCTGCAGTCATCAGAGCAGGGCAGCCACATGTCTCCCAGCAAAACCATGAAGGTCAGTCACAAAACAAGTGCCATTATTTAAAAACTTGATGAAATGCTAATTTTTTTCCCCCACCTCTTAATAGCAGGATGCTCCCTATTCGTCCAGCCAATCAAGCAGCAACACACTCTCGAGCAACGCCTCCAGCTCCGCCCACAGCGATGAAAAGTGGTATGAAGTGGGCTCGCGCTCAGGGGTGCGGAATGATCTCGAGCTCACCGGCTACCTGCAAGGCACTTCCACTGACAGCGGTATCGATGCCACCTCCTTCACTGCCACACAAAGCAGCACAGCTTCCTCCACTGGTGCCTTCAGGGCCAAAGACAAAATCCCATGGCAGGACGATCCAGCAGGCGGCCAGAGGGCCACAGACACTCCACCCCCACAGACACCCGACTCTCTTGACGTGGTTGGAAGCAGTGAGATCCCAGCCAAGAGTCCATCAACCTTTCCACCAGTTCCTGATAGTGGCTCCTACAGCCTCAGTGATGCCACCTCCCACTCCAGGTGCACAAATGTTCTGTTACAGTCAGCTGTTGGCAGCTGAGGAATTTGTGCCCTTGCATCAGTGTTTCATTAAACAGACAGTGATTCATTGTAGTCCAGATATATCCTGTACCATCCCAGATGGAAAAGTCCAAAGCTCTGCGATTTGGCAATAACAATGGGAGAAAAGCTGTGTGCGTGTGTGTGAATGAGTGTGTGTGCGTGTGTTTGCATTTGTATGTATCTGTGTCTCCCTGTGCCCATGATAAAAAAGGAAGTGCTTGAAGTTGCTAGAAAGGCAGACTGTGAGCTCAGCACTGTTTCCCCTCTTCTAAATCCCACTTCCTTTGAATCAACCGAAGCTTTCCTCCCTCTCTTCTCAGCCAGAAATAACTGGGCTCCACCAGACCTGTACATCGGCAGCTTTGTTTTATAGTATGCGCATGCACATGTGCACTTGCACACGCCAAAAAACTTGCCGTTTGAAACTTCAAGCTATAACGTCAAACAATGTTGGAAAGTTATTTGAACTAATGGAGAGCAAGGACACCGTGTCCTGTTTTTATTATATATAAATTTATTACTTAATCCCATCTGCAGGGACATAGTGATGGAACAGGTTAACTCATTTGTTTATTTTTTGTTAAGATGCAAACAGTCAAATTGCAACTAATGAAAGAAGAAGTAAGGCCCTTGGGGAGAATAATATTTTAGTCAAAATTCAGATACCGATGCTTCATCAGTCATGATTATGAAACCTCCTTTTGAAGGACAAAATAATGTCAGACATAAAGCCTGTAAATTAATTGTGCTCTACTGCCACTCTTGCAGCCACTTAATCTGCTTTTGGTGCTTTTACATTTCATAATTACATAAATATTGAAGTCTGTGACATCTTTAACCCATGCAAATGTCTCACCTCCCTCGACACATTCAGCTCTGGCCACTCAGGGAGTCCAATGGGCCAAGGCGGCAGCCCCACGTCGCCACAAGATGAGGCGCCCGCTACAGCCACCTCACCCACATCCCCGAACAGCCAGTCCCCAGGGAGCAAGAGTTTCTACCCACGTCAGGGAGCAACCTCAAAGTATCTGATTGGCTGGAGGAAACCTGGGGGAACAGTCAACTCTGTGGACTTTGGCAGCACTCGCAAGTAAGATAGAAATAGTTTTCACTAAACATCTGTGAATGTTTAAAACTGTCTCCTGCAGTGCTGCATGTTGTGAAAGTTATCATTCAGTGAAAAAATGTGTCCTGCTGCTCGGGGTGTTGACGTTTGAGACACTGGAGAGGGGAATATATACTTTGTCATATTTTGGCCCTCTGACTGCTCACCTCATTTCAAAACTTACTCCAATTTGTCCAACATTGCCACCATGTGGTGTAGTTTGGTTCTAAGGTTTTAAACCTTTTTTTTTTCTTTACTAAATCTTTTGGCGCTTAGAGAAGAGTGACTAAACATAATTGCTAAATCTGACAACCTTTGTTGTTCTTCTCCTTCAATACCGTCATTAGTTTCTTTATAATATGTCATTTGGTTTTAAAGGTCCTTGTCTAAGTTCAACCTTGCTTTCATCTCCAGGCGGCACCAGAGTGATGGTCTGCTGGGTGGTCAGCCGCAGCTCAGGGCGAATCTCCGCGGCTCCCAGTCTCCCCAGCGGCACACAGCCAAGTCCAGTCTGGAAGAAGACCTGAAGAAGCTCATCACACTTGACAGCCCTCCACCCACAACAAATGAAGAGAAGGTACAAGAAAAGGCTGTAACCTAAATGTTTATGCTAATGCTAATAATATAGACACAGTAAAATGATTCTTGATCAGGTGTCCTTGAACTGAGGGAGTACTCAAGGTATCAGGGGTTACATTAATATGCTTTTTTAGAATGGATTCTGATAGTTTGCTAAAGCAATTCATAGGCAGCAGCAACAACAGTTAGCTTAATACAATGACAGTTATATAACAATAGTTTGCTAAAATAATGAATAAAGCATTGAAATATTAAGTTAAAAGAAGCTAATAAATAATTGAAATAAGTAGTTAAAATTGTTGTATTTTGTTAATTTTGTTACCTGATATGTTTTTAGACATGTATATTTTGTATACATGTATATTGTGTCGTGGTTATAGGGAGCATCTCAAAGGGACAACAGATGGAAATTAGACTTTGGTTACACTCTGGCTTGTTTGCATTGCCATGTTTTTTAAGAATGTTCATTAACTTGCACTCTCCCTCCCAAGTAAACAATAAAACAAGTAATGAACAAATATTTGAAAGACAAATTGTTAATTTGGCTAATTTAAACATTGGCTAATAAGAAGTTAATAAACTATAAAATTCTGTTAGTTAGCTAAAAAATAATAGAAAATTGATTAAAATAGTAACTAAAGAATTTAAAAACACTGAAATACACTTAAAGTTAGTTAAGACTAGCTAATGGTTAGACATTCAATATAGTCAAAAGTAATTAAATTAAGTAATTTCAAAGTTGATACAATCAGCTAAAAGTAAGAAATAAATAACAGCTTCTGCAACAACAGGTAATACAATTGAAACAAATTGACAGTTTATTCATTTGAAAAACTATTGTATTATTATTAATGTTTATCTAATTAATGAAGTTTAAATCACATCCAGTCTCTGATCTTAAGAATAATAAAACCATATTTAAAACATGACACAAGGTACGATTAAGCTCAACTAGGGCTGTGTGGGTGTGTCTCACTAAAACAGGTGGGAACCACTGACAGAATAACATTCCTGTTATCATTTTGTGAGTTTTAAAGTGGTACAAGCGTATTTTCACCTAAACATGAATGCGCGAAACGGAGGGGTAGGGCTGAGCGGTATGGGCGAGGGGTGAAATGGGATTGTCTTACTTAAGTCCTGCCACTCGTCTGTGTCTGTCTCTATCCAAAGCCTTTGTTCCCGGGTCCGCTGCCATCTCGTCGCTCACTCCAGAGAACCCTGTCAGATGAGAGTATTTACAGTGGGCAGAGGGAGTTGTCCTCCAGCGGGCAGCGGGACACACCCACTGACCTTCTGTTCAGCTGCTCCACCGTGCCACGCTCACCCACCACTCGCAATGGAGCGAACCGGCGAGCATCACACAAATCCCTGGGTGAATCTTCAGTTTTTATAGCTCATCATAGAGGAAATGGAAATCTGAGAATGTCCTATAGACCTTGTGTAGTAATAAAGTAGGACATTATTATTTGCATGACAAAGTAAGTCTTTAGAGAATAAGGATTGTATCTTAATCGTAGCATTCCTATTGGCTGCCAAATGTCGTTGAGAAACAGATACACATGCTGTCCAGGGTTTTACTTTGTGTATTTCCATCACAGGAGACCTGTCAGCACCAGAGAGCTCAGAGCCAGAGCAGGGCAGGAAGCAGCAGGACCCACAGGACCCTGTCCTCATGCCCCTGCCTGAGACTGGGGCAGATGGCCCACTGGACTGGGCTCATCTTGTAGATGCTGCCAAAGCCTTTGAGGGTAGGCATATGTCCTGTTTTAACTTTCTCCTCCAAATCATTGGAAGTTGAGGTTAATTACTGGTATTACTTTCTATTGGGAGGTGTGGCAGAAAAACCTTACTGCCATCTTCATTCTCACCAGAAGAGGGCACTGTTACTCTGTAGTCATTCTCTGTCAAGGTCTCATAATACCTCTTTAAACTGTTTTTTATTCAGAGCAGAGACTGGTCTTCCTAGCAGCCCAAGAGGAGAACGCCATGGCTGAGAGTGCGGCAGCCACCAGTCCCCAGCAGGCTGAGCCTCAGGCGGCCCCGCTGAGACAGCCATCGCCTGGGTAAGAGGCCTCGGGTCATGGCCTGGGACCAGTGTTTGCTTTGATCTACTGGTGTGCAGCACTAAGCCAGAGGAGACCCTGCAGATTTCACTCCCTTCAAACACTACTGCTGATATCACTCATTAGTCCTCCACTCTGTGTGAATCATGCTAAAACAGTAAAATCAGCAACTGTGGTGTTTGGCTGAAATGAAAGCATCTACAGGAGCTGAAAATTCATCTTTTCACTGTGGCTCAATCTTAACCACTGCAACACTACAAAGCTTCACTGTTTGTCACACCTAATGTCTCATTCTTTTTTTCTTTTTTTTAATCAGAGAGACTCCAGCCTGCCTGATGGGGAAGGTCAGCCAGCTGGAGTCAATGGTGAAGTTGCTCCAGGAGGACTTGAAAAAAGTGAGTTAGGATGAGGAGTAAAAGCTCTTCCTTAGTACATTTAAATACATCTAATGTAATACTGGATTCATACCGACAACAGGAGCTGCTTCAAATTTATAGAGAGATCTTGGTTGTCATTGTCAAAACAATGAAAGTCAGTTTAGCAGCTCTTCAGTGTGCAGCATAAACAAAACACAAGAGCAGCATAGACAAAAACACAATTAGTTAAGACAACAAAAAACAGTAAAAACAATAAAAAGCAGTTCAAAGTGCCCCTGTATATGTGTGTAAATGTAGGCAAGCAGGGTTGCTGCTTCTCAGCAGTCATTCGCTTAAGCGATTGGTTGACTAACAGAGGTGACAGCTTTTAAAAAGAAGCTGTCATTTTTGCTTTTAATTGCTCCTCTGTATCTTGTTCCGGAGGGAAGAAAGAAACACAGGCAGTGTCCGGTTTGGTTGGGTTTTTACAATACAGCCGCTTCTTGCCCAAACAGCCAGTTTATATGTCACTCACACACAGGAGTGGTAATGTGGTCGGGATGACATTAATTCTTAATGTTACAATTTAACATCAGATTACTCATGAAGTCTTTGTCACCACCAGGAGAAGGATGCCAAGGCGTCACTGCAGGCTCAGATCCAGAGCCTGAGAGAGGACAACCAGCGTCTCCTGGAGGAGTCCTACAGCGCCTCAGCCAAGCTCAAGAAGTTCACGGAGTGGGTCTTTAACACCATCGACATGAACTGATGCACACAGCCGCCGACTGCTCCACCTTCGGAGTTTAACCACTATCCAAACTGATCTGACACTTGGTCGTTCAGTTCTGCGTCTACAACAGAATAACTTGTAAAACTCCCAACATGGAACTGTTTCTCTCGGGCTTTTACAAATGAGTGCCAACAAGAGACTGAAATCAGCATCATGGATCTGTGCTAAGACCACCATGAAAGACATTTGTTTCGGGCAAGAATAGACGAATAGAAGATAAAGAGCAGTTGTGCAACTGTGTGTCAGTTCTGACCAGCATGCACTCCCTTCCTTTGAGTTTCACAAATATTCTTTGTGTCCAGTTTAATGGATTGTTGGTATCCCTGCATGTCAGAGATGGCAAGATGTTGAAACTAACCTAAAGGGATTTAAAGGTACCGCCCCATTTAGCTCCCCAGCTAACCTAATTAAGTAAAAAAATTTTCTAATTAAAAAGGCTTCAACACAATTTAAAAATGTGTTCATCCCATGAAAGAGTTGATGAGAGCAGTCCTTTATTCCTCTGATAGAGGTCGACAGAATCAAGTGACAGTGTTGTTGATTAGTTGCTGTTTACACGTTTTTAAAGTTTCCCAATTCAGTGGTAACACTGATCGTTTTTTATTACTAACCAAAAGAAAAGAAGCTGTAAGAGATGATGGGAGATGTCATCCTCCATAAGGAGCTATGCGTTTTCAGTAGCACTGTGTAGGTAGGTAGACACGGACAGACAGGCAGACCCTTTACGTAGCACATAACTTTAAACACTGTAAGGTCAGGTGCCAGTCTGTCCTGCCTATGTAATAAGATTGTACAAGTGTATGAAATGTTCAAAATACTAGAGGGTTTAAGCAAGTAGAACTTGTATAGGACTACTGGTCATAAGCTGAGGAAAAGAAAATATATTATTAAAAAAAACAACAATATGAGTAACATAAAGATGGATTAACAGTGAAGCCTGTTTTATTCAGATTATTGTAAATATATATGATGTCAACATTTATTTTCTCACCTCTGCCCTGGATATGATATGTAAAGATTATTTATGACTAGACGATGGCCTAGGAAAGAAAAAGCAGCCATATGCAGTTAGAGATCTGCATGTAGTTATTACCGTCAGCCTTCTACAGAGAGAGAATATATCCTTTAAAGCTCAACAAAGTTTAAATAACTTCACAACTTTGGATCCAAATTACTAATGCTTATGTTTCTCTGTCCAAATCCAACCATGCCTGCTGCGTTGGATGAATTGACAGTGCCACCTTGTGTTCACAAAATGTAAAATGCTACATTCAAAATGACCCCCTCTGCCTTCCACAGAATGTTAAAAGGCCTCATTCTGATCCTTAATTGTCTAAGAAGATTGAATCAGTACGTTTTAATATATGGTTAATAAGATATTATGCAAATCCTTTAAATTTAGCTGCAGATATTTCTGCAGCATGTAAATCAACTATTAAGTCCAACCCAAATTAAAAGTCGATATTTAAGCCTCATAATTGTTTCCTTTTGTACTCCGATACTGTGCGACTGTATATAAGGAGAATTTGATATTCATCTGAATTTGCACCTTCATTCATATTTTCTATGATTATTTTCAATGTATTTCTGCTTTATTGGCAAAGATATAGTAGAGAGTTAAAGGAGGGGATAAGAGCATGAGTCGGAGTCAGATGAATGAGCCCCGGGCCCCCAGCACAGCAGAGCGCCCCCTGCACCTTCATTTTTAACATGTGTGACAGCATGTGATTCTGTTTCCATTGAGCTGTGATGTGTAAAAATGTTTATATCTATTAAAGGTATTTTGTTGAATTACTATGTGTCTCACAGAGTGGTTTTTGGTGTGAAGCATTGTGGCAGGTGTAATGGGATTTAGACACATTGTAATTATCAGCAAGAAAAGCAGATTTCCTTTCTGGGGTCATTTCCGAGGTGGCTCTGAGTGAATGGATACTTGTCATTGGCCTGACAGGAGGTGGCTTCCTGCTGTTGCACTGTGATTAACAGAGAGATGCTGTTTTTCCACTTAGGCATGATTACACAAGGCAGTGGCCCTGACAGAGATGAGGAGCAGACAGATTGATGGATGAAGATAACCTGAGAGACGCCAGGGTAAAGACGTGGACGGTTGTGGATCCAAGAAAAGACTGGAGTGTGATGTCTTGCAGAGTTGTGGCTGTACTACAGTAATGCTGTTTCCCCATATTTAATCAAATTAGATAAAACGATCGACTCACTGGTTATCCAATCAGTCTTAAAATAGTACTTTTGTACCACTTGTAGAATTTTAAACTAGAATCTTGGAGATCCCTTTCTTATGTGATCCTAATGTAAGAGATGGGAAACATCTACAGCTTAAATTCTGTGCAGAAACATATTTGTTACAGTCAAGCTTCTGTGAGGCCTCAGCAGTTCGAGTTCGATAAATTTAGTTACACAGTTGTCTTTTTATTACCAAAGTTCCATCTTCTGTTTCTGCAGTGTTTCTTGAGCTGCAGTGCAGAGTCGCATGTCTACAGCTGTGCAAACTGCTCTGTGAGGCTGTCATTGGCACGTTGGCGGTTTGAGCTACACAGTAATGTCAACACAATATCATGATGTTTCCACAGTTATTATTTACAATGTTCCACATCTTAGTTTAGACTGTTAGCGTGCTAATGCTCGCTAGTTAGCGCCAAACACAAAGTAAAGCTGAGTGGTTGGGGCGTAAACCAAATGAGGGCTATTTTAAATGCAACATTGGCATTTATGCTGCTAACAAAGAACACAACATCCATTAAATTAAAATGTTTATCAAATTATTAGCATGGAAATCTTCTCATTGAAAAAATGCATCACATCAATATTTAGATTTTGCTGATTGCTATATTATTAAGATTCTCATCCTCTTTAACAACTGTAACTATGAATTTACAGTGATAAATGAGGATGTATACACAGTAGGGCAACACATTGTGGGTCAAGTACATAAAGTACATCACTGCAGTAATGGAATTTGCTGAGTGTAATGTGAAGTCTCTCACCACCTCATGAAATATGTGCATACAATATCATATTTACGTATTTTATAAACCCAGGAAAGGAGAAAAGAACTCGTTTTCTGCCAACTGGTGACTGGAATGGCTGAAGCAAATTTTGTTGCAATCTTCTAGTTGTTGAGACATTTAAACTGGCGGATGGACATCCTTGGTGCCAATTTGCTTGCTTGGTCAAATTGAGTGAATTAAAGAAAACACTGTAATGGGGAGATACTCACTTGGTTCATCCATCTCAGGCTGCTGAAGCCTCATTTAGCTGAAGAGAACGAGAACTGCAGACTGTCTCCCATCTCCTACACTGCACAGCCAGTATGAAGGGAAAGAAATAAGCGATCAACTTCAATGTAAATATGAATATTGTCACGAGACAGACTTTAAATAATATATTTTAATACTGTCTCGACATGTTCAGATGCAACATCAGCCTCACTTGGTGTATTTGTTGACAAAATACGCAACACCCACCTTCAGTCACTTTGCATGAGAGCAGGACCTGTGTGGCGTCGTGCCCGTGGCCAGTAGTGTTACTCTCTGGCAGTGGTGTGGCTGCGAACAGCCTGTTCAATAATTTAGCATTAATGCAGATTATAGCAGGGCTGGCCCCTTTAAAGCAGATTAGAGAAGTCCCTGTCTGTCTGTGTGCCAGTCTGTCTGTCTGTCACCTTGTTAATGATGGCTCTCCTTAATGCCAGAGAAGCTCGTGGGACAGGAAGATATGCTGATCGCAGGGTGGAGCATGTGAATGATATTTAGCAATCAGAGGGATGGGTGGTTATGTCATGTTGCTGTATGGTAGATGAAACACGTGCATATGTTGTTGTGATGGAAGTGCTCTCATAATGTGGGGGAGGGGGTTGTAATATACAGTCGTGCTCTTTTCCTGCTGAGAACAATTACAGAAATGTGTGGGGTAAGCACCGTGGGCCGACGAATGGTTTCTCACTCTAATAGGTGCACCACTCACGCGGGTGTACGACCTTGGTTTCCCTTGGTTACCACATTTACCAGGAACAGCAGTTTCGAGTTGTTAAATTTTCTGACTTAATCTGCTTTCGCCTGAAGAAAAATCCTGAGCACATTGAACTTTTAATAACGACAATTGGGCTTTTCATCTGTTTTGCTTGATGAAATGTTCATTGAAGGTCTTTTTCTGTGTGTGAGGAACATTTGAAGTGCCTCAAAAAGCAACAAGAGGGGGCTTTACAAAAAGCTGGGACCTTTGCTTGATAACAGCTGAAAGGGAGGAGAGCACACGGCGAAGAGAAGCAAGCAGCGTCGTTCTTTGATGACTGGTGAACTGGTTCTGTCAACACAAACATCTGTGTGTGTGTGTGGCTGTGTGTTTGTGTGTGCTCACTCTCCATGCATGCATTCACAAATTGGCCATGCCATGTATTTCTGGAGTATCTTCCTCGGGGGCTTTTGGGATCTCATTTATTGCAGGAAAAAAGGTTCATTCGTTCGGGTTGCCATTTAAGCTTGAATGGTTCCAGAGTTTCCTTGAAGAAAGAGGAGAACATAAACATGCAAGAGTGCAGTGGCTGTGGACAGAAACAGAGCACATGTTTGCTGCCCTCAAACACCAAAATGGAATTTGTAGCGCTGTGAGGAGATCAGAAATTACGGAAATGTGTCTAACTTTGGATCATAGCCTTCTTAAGAAAACAAGCAACGAGCAGCGTCTCACGCAGGAGCTTTGAATGGGAAATGAAAAGCCTTGCTTGCTCACAGTGTCTGGAATATGTATTTATAGCCCAGCATCTGTGTGTGCTCACTAACAGTAACTTGTTTTTATATTAGCATTTCAATATCTTCCTAATGAAATGTTTCTCATTTTCAGCATCGGTGGGCGCTGCTGCAGTGTGCATCTCCCTGTCCTCCTTTTCTGTTCACTGTGCATCCACAGCTCTCTCTCTCTGTCTCTCACTCTAGCACACACATACATACACACTTTCTGCCTAGTGCACACACAGAACACACACCACACACACACTCACACTCACACTCACACTCACACTCACACACACCCTCACTCTCTGTCTTTATCCTCCCTCTATTTTCCTCTTTATATTCTCTCTAATTCCTTCATCCCTCCCCCTTTCCCAACTTGATCTGCCCCTCTCTGTTGCACAGCATTTCCCTGCTTCCCTCTCTCCCTCCCTCTCTCTCCCTCTCTCTCTCTCTCTCTCTCTCTCTCTCTTTCTGTCTCTCTCACACACACTCACACTTGCGCTCTCGCTCAGACTCGAGCACATGCAGACAGAGGGAGAGGGGGGATGAACGAGGTGCACACATGTGAGGATCTCCTGAACTGCCGGGGCAAGGCAGGACTGGTGAAGAGAGAAGAAGAGGAGGAGGAGGAGGAATAGAGGAATACTGCAGTGACAAGCCAGCTTCCTTCTCTCTCTCTCTCTCTCTCTTGCTCTCTCTCTCTCTCTCTCTCTCTTCCTCGCTGCTTCACTGCTTTCATCACCCAGTCTTCTTCATCCCCTTCTCTTCCCCTCTGCCAATTATACCATGAACCTGCCTGCTGCTTGTTGCTAAGGGGGAGCCAACCAGGGGAGCAAAGTGGACCAGGCATTATTTTGTTTCTAAGGTAATGAACGCTTCAGTAATGGTAACTGTCAGGTGTCACAGATGTTGCATTGCACTCGCCTGCTCGCCCGCTGAGACTGAACAGTGCTTTGGGACTCACAGTCACAATGTGGTTCTGGGTTTATCTGGAGCACGGCTTGTTCTGTGCATGTTTGTGTGTGAACTCCAGTTTATTCAGTTTCTTTCAGTTGACTGGGCATCTGTTGGCTTGTTTATTGAAGCCACTGCAGGGGGCTCTGCCCTGTGAATATGTGTGTTTGTGCGTGCGTGTGTGTGTGTGTGTACTATGTCCTTTTCTGCTTGTTTTCTCATAAATTGGTGTTTGCTGTGTGCTTGAATTTGTGGTTGTGCATGTGAAGAGACACACTTCTTCTGCACATGAGGACATGCTGGTGCTCTCTGGTTGTCTTTCAGCAACTGTCAGTGTCTATCCTCCATCTCTGACACAAGCATTCAATTAACATCTTGGATGGGCCCACTGTGGAGTTTGATTTGCATGCTGAGCAGCTCAATTGGGAGGAAGTTGTTCTGTAGAATTACAGCTTCCTGTCCACAGGGATCCGCAGGGGACCTATTGGAACACTATTGTCGTCTTTAAGCAGGTGCCATGCAATCCATACCGCCTCGCCTTTCTATATGGCCCGTGAGGCGCGGAGGCAAAGATTAGCTGTCTAATGTGCTCAGACTCTAAAAAAGAGCACAGACGTGTTAGCCCGTGAGGAGTGCTGCACTCCACACTTCTGGTGGTGATAACAAACAGCAAGGCGAGAGCAGATGATTTCTTATTCACTCATGCGCATCACCATGCTCCACGGTACAATAAAGTGTTCAACTATGGTGACAAAGCCACCTTGCATGTCTGCTGTTATGCAAGCCGGTGGCATGCTGAATTTTAAAAAATTTAAGTTTCCTCTCTATCCGCCAGAGCCATTATCTGCAGTTGTACAAACTTGTAACGTTGCATGCCTACATTACATAATTCAACACTCCAAATCCCTTGCCAGCAGCTGGCCTATGGCAAGATGCAGTGTTGGTAATTCAGTTAATGTATGAAGGCTTCATATTGTTCCCGCTCATGTGTGCCTAACATGAAATTCTGTCTGTATCCTCTGTTCTTCCTTCCCTCAATAGCTCATCATAGTTCTTTTCAAACACGAAAAGCTGTTATTGAGAATAGTGAGGCCCAGTGAGCTGTGAGATTATATTCTCCTACTGGCAGTTTTATCCTCTCGCACTTTGTGTTTTATAAGTACCGAAAATTATGAACTTGTCGAACTGTGTAATCCACTCCCTCACCTCTCTTTCCTCCACACGATTAAAGGACTAACAAATGGTGTAACCCCTTTAATGCACACGGTAGCCCTCAATGGCAGAGTGTAGACACGGCTAAGGAGGCTAGCTGAAGCCCATTCGTCAGCATAGGTTATGGAAATCCTTAGTTAAGCAGAATTAATTCTCCTGGGGGGGGGGCAGCTGAGAGAAAGTGAATGGGACTGTGTGGAGGTTGTAAATAAATCCCTTAACAGCAGCTCTCAAAGAATGAGGCCTGGGGGGGTTTAATGTGGGAAGTGCAGGCAGATCAGAAGTAACCATCATATGATTGCTGCTAATGGAGTCAACACTTACTTACGCTTAGAATAAAAACAACACCAAGCACAGCGGCGAGCACTGACCACAGTTTAACTCTCACTGTCACCTCATTAAGGGTTCATTCGTTATGAACTCCAGTGTTTTGTTAAGAAAGATGACTCATCAACCCCACAGTCACATAGGCTATTTGTTGTAAACACACATCTGTGCCGCATAATTACCGGCATCCTGACCCCCCTGAGTCAGGACACTGTACTGCTGTGGTTCCTAGCACTTTTTTTTTCTTTCCCCCCAATTTCAACTGTTTACCCATCAGTGTAACTTTTAGCTAACTCTTACTATTGTTCATAGCCTACTTTTAATTATCTATTTCAACCATTCATCCAGCTTAATTTTCACTACTTCAAATATAGCCTAGCAGTTGTTAGTAACTTTTAGCTAACTATTTTAACTGATAATGCTAATTGCTATTTCAATGTTTAGCTATCCCTTGCTTTTTGGCAAATTAGCTGTTTGACTACTTATTATGTTCAGCTAACATTCTGAGCTGCTTATTCATCATGAAATGTTATAGCTAACTATTTGAACTGTTCAGTAACTATAGCTAACTATTTAAACGGCTCACACTTTACATTTAGCTGACATTTTGAACGTTTTATTTCATGTATGTTATTATAGCTAACTATGTTAACTGTTAACTCATCCGTTTTTGCTATTTTAACTGTTTGCTTTTATTTAAACTAACACATCAGTGTGAACTGACTAATGTAACTTTTTTTTAGCCATTTCAATAGTTATCAACAATTATCCACAACTTTTAGCATAATTGCAACCTTTTATCCCCTACGGTTAGCTTACTGCTAATTTTACCTTTTTTTTTTTTTTTACTTGACTTTTTTTGCTAACTGCATACATTTAAATGTCTATTTTACCTATTTATTTGATCTCTTCGCTCATGCAAACAACTTTTAATCAAGTTTGGATGTTCTGGTCTAACACTTGATATATTTTTTGAAAATTTAAGTCATAATCTCTGTAGCGCCTTTCATGTCGTTGACTGCAGAAGTACCTACAGGTATGCCTTGTTAGGAATCACTGCGGTACTCTATGCTCATGATTTGACTTTGTAGTTAAATTAATATTCATCCACCATCATTTTACCTGAGCTCTCTTATCTGTCCTAACTGTGACAGGCATCTTATTTTTGAGACAGCAGCATACATTTTGACAGCTGAATGTCATGATGATAAAGGCTAGAGGAATGTTGCCATCTAGGTTGAAATAGAAATGCTGACTGATGTTTATCAAATTGTCATTTTGTGTTCTTCCACTGTCCAATGGATGTTGCTCACTGTGTTCATGTGGTTTATCTGTTTCTACAACAGGACTGAGTCACAATGGCAGAGGGGTCCAAAGACCAGGGAGGTGTGGGCACCACTGATCCAGAGGAGGACTCCCCCAATATGATCGTCTACAGAAAAGTAAGGCTGACTCTATGTATGTGCTACAGTAAGTGGCTCATATGAAGGGAGAAACACTGGCTGAGAGACACTGACCCCTAGACAAGCTCCTGACAGCTCACTGGTCCATATCGATGTGTATCTACCGCTCACTGGTTTTACTGTCAAACCCAGGTGTCAGGAGGCCTTTTGCTTTCAACAGTCTTGAAACAAGCTCGGCTATATATTTCTCAGCTACTACTGTACCATCACTGGTCTGGGAAAATCCAGCCCTCCAATGTTTTAATAAGCTCTCAATCCCATCAGTTAGGGTTTGGGCAATGAAAGGTCCTTTTAGTGTCAAGGGTAATTACCTCGTCCCCATGGCGCCTCACTTTCAATAGCTGCTGTTTGATTGGAGAGGGTGAGCAGTATTAGAGGCTAATTACGTGGATGTTCGGCTGGAAGGAAGTAGCTGATTCTCCAGGGCGAGGATTGGGAACAGCCAGTGAGAGGATGGGTAATCGACGAATAGCTTGTTATTTCTCTACCAGCACTGTGACAGCACACTTAAAAAAACACTTCTTTTGATCAGACTTAAACCACAGAATCCATGTCTACCACTGAGCCTGCTGTCTTGATGATGGCGAAAAGCATGCTACGAGCAGGACCGAGTTGGCAGATCCTGTCCCACTGTCCCAAATCTGTTGTTTCATCCTATTTCTAATGATTGTCTGTTTATAAAGAGAGGTAAACAGATTAGTGGAAGGATGGGCAAGACAGGATGTGAAATGACTGTTGACAGCAACTGTGTCAGTGGTAAAATTTCTCTCTAAGGCATGTTGTTAACTGTGTGTCACTGCTCGGTTAAGGCCCAGTGACAACTTGAAGAGTTTCCAAAAAACATCCAACTTTAAAATAACCAGTCTGGCGCTCAACAGGCAAAACTGTCATTGATCTCCTTTGTGCTTAAAAAATAGTAAATCTGTTACGGCACTGCTGCTAATAATGTTACTAAGACTGTGTGCAATGAGCAGTGGCACATGTCAGTGGCGGGCAGCTTAAGGGGTAGTGGAAATGCATTGCAAGCAACATTTCACTTGTATACTGTAAATACTCAACCTATCAGTAAAGCAGCAGTTATGCTGAGTCTTTTGAAGTCTCTGTTAGCAAGCCAGGAAAAATAATCAATAGCTGAATCAGAACTGTGACCATCTCAAATGGATCCTCTCCATGAGGCAGGGGTCACATAGTTGTCAAAAACATTTGTGTCCCATTTGTGTGTCTAGTTTGCTTGCCTATTTTACATGTTAATGCGTTCATTGTTTATGCAGTGTTGTTGTTAAGCGTCCGTGTACTCTAAGAAGCTGTCACGCTGCAGATAGAACATATTGGAGTTGCATGTAACACTGGGTATCTTCATGGTTTTCACAGCAGGGCTTATTATGTAACGCTACACATGCCTGGAGGCGACGTATTTAAGAGGCTAGTTTTTGCTTGTCAGGATGCAACCGGAGGAAATGTTAATCATTTCATGTTTTAGTCATACCCAGTGACAACAGACAGATGATTCCGACAGGATTTTCCTGTCCTTCCTGCTTTGAAAATGTGATTTATGGTTTGAAGCTTTTGAGGAGGAAAGCTGGGGAATAATAATAATATTTTGCTTGGTGTGTGGTCGTAACACAGAACTTGACCTTTAAGTTAATTAAAGTAGTTTCTTATTTTCACCTCAGCATCGCTCACTGGCCGAAGATGTCAAAGGGGCCAAAAGATAGAAAGGTGCTCAGTCTCGGAGGGCAGAGCGCTCATAGCCTCTGGACTCTGGGTGGGCAGCCTGGCGCAGTGTGAATGCACTGCTTGCAGAGAGGCAGATGGCCACCAATATGCTCAGCCTCCTGGGAAAACACTGGCAGCTTCATCCCAAAAGGCCTGAGTCCTTGTCAGCTGGAAGACATCAGTATCTTACTGCCAGGAGCAAAGGCTAGTGTAGACCTAGCAATGAGATAAAAAATATTTTAATTGTGGGCAGCACCTTTGTGATATATACTGGTGGTAAAGGTTAAGATACCTTTACTTATATTGCCATATCTGTTGCAAAACTATTAAGTAAACTGTGTAGGCAGTTAGACAAAGGGGAATGTGATGTATTTAGCCATTAGAGAGGCTGAGTGCTCTGGAGGGGAGGAGGCTGTCTCTGTCCATGCAGTGTAGGTGCTGCAGTGCTATCTTGCACTGTCTCTCTCCTCCCACGTAAAAGAGGAAGCGAAGCAAAACAATCTAATAACTGCAGGACACCGTATTGCCTCCAGAACTTGTGGAGGAAATTTTGTTGGACAAAAGTAGGTTGCACACCGACTGTAAATACACACACGTGGGAGTTTGTACACAAGCGACATGCTGCTTTAATGCACAGTAACTGTTCCTGCCGTTGTGTTTTTCCTTGCTGTGTTTGGCATGCTTAGCAGACAGAATATGGCGGGTAGACGAATAGAACTGGCACCAAGAGACACCCAAAACAGAAATTCAAACCGAGTCGAGAAGCACTACTGTGTTGGGAAATGCAATTAAGCCGAGGAGAGAGGCCACTTTACTGCTCAGATGGGGTAAAGCTCCCTTACTATTAATAGCTAACATCTCTAGCCCCTGAGTGTGTGTGTCTTCCCCCTTTTCCCCCTCAGTATCTTGGGGGCCAAGGCTGTTGCTGTGATGGCTGCCTGGATTTGACACACAGTTAATTGACCAAAGCACTCCTGTCCTACCCAGAGAGGATTAAGGATTTGTGCTGCATCCCCTTTTCCTTTTATTCAGGTCATAAAATGTTTGATTGGATCATTCTTGGCAGTCACCTCACATCTGAAGATGGGTATTATAACCATGGTTTGTGAAATTTTAGGAGCCATTAGTGGGTAAACATTAGTAATGAGCCATACCAGGAAGCTCAAATGCGCTTTATGTTGAAAATTGCAACTATATTATTTTTTAGATCAATAACCCCCAAGATTTTCTCTGCAGCTGAATGGATGTGAAAAATCAGTTAAAAAACAACGCACAAAGCCATGACCAATGGATGTGTGTGTGTGTGTGTGTGTGTGTGTGTGTGTGTGTGTGTGTGTTTCTACAAAATTTGGCCATGTTACATCTAT
>JAQLOL010000007.1:17191278-17206558 GCA_029783665.1 Naso thynnoides | reverse complement strand
ACATTCTCAAAGATTAAATTGGATAAATATCCCCTTACAAAGCCTTTACCATGGCCAAAGTCAGTTTTTTGCTCCTTCTTTCCCTGTTTCCTTCTCTCCTTCATTCCTTTTTTCAGCCTTCCTTTTCTGTTTCCTAATAAAAATCAAAGCCTATTTCAAGCATCCAAGATGTAGAAAAATATTTTGGCCTTTAGACATCACCCCCTTTTTTTCATTCCCAGCACTTTTTATCCTCACTTGTTTTTTTTTCCCGTGTAAGTGCTACTAAATGTGAAGACAGGATGAAAACATGAAGCCTTAACAAAGCACAATATTTCCAAGTCAGTTGTACAGATCTTTGAATTAGCATTTGTATGAACATTACTGTGTTGTGATACATGATAGTAGCACTTTGCTTTGGAGAAAAGGACACAGTGCAGCTGATATGACGATACGGTAGATAGATATGTATAACAATTACGGCAATTACACTAACTGAGAGATGCTGGCTCTCCCTCAAGGATAAGATGAAATTACTGTAAATAGCAGCTTCCCACATTGTCTATTCACCTACCACAGCAGGGACTGACAGCTGGTTGGGTTTCGAGGGCTCAGAGCGCTGCATCGCTCCAGTTCTGCTGGTCAGGAGGAAGCTTGCCTGCATGTTTTTCTGCTGCTGCCCATGAGTCACACTCTCATCTTTCTCTGAAGTGCCCTTGGGGCCCATGAAGGGTGTATCTCTCCTTTTTTTAAAGACTAACCTCTATCCAAGGTGTCTATGTGCCACTACTTGCTCTTCCTGTGTGCACTTAAGATATCACAATCCAACCGAACGCTCCAGATATCACCTCTGCAGCTTCAGGGACAAGTTCTCCCACCGCATTATCATGTATGACTGTTTTAACACCATCTCCACTTGCAACACGGGAGCCTTTATCTGACGCGCTGATATGGGCTGAACTATCAGGGTCACGCTCGAGCCTGTGTGCCTGTATGCTAAGTGCCAGTGTGGGTTGCTTTCCTAGTTAGGTCAATAAGATAAAACAACAGTAGCAGTGTAAAGCTCCATCTCTTATATAACCAACCCCTGTGTTGGTCCGTCTCTTCTTTCCATTTAAGCAGAAGGACCAACACATGAAAATCCTGGAAGTCCGCTGGAAAACAATCATAATTGGATAATAATTCAGTGTTTTGGCAGCCTGCACACTGTGTTGACAGGATTATTCACCTCACCCATAGAGAATCACTGTGACTGAAATAAAAGGCTTTTCTCCAGTGAGGAAAGTCCTTTCTGTGCCAGTGCCTCTCCTGGTGTCCCTTTCTGTTTGCACATTGCTGACAGTTTGCTCTTAAAGGAGCACATTTAATAGTGCTGCCATAGTTTCTGTGCTTCATAATAGGACTGTGGCGTAGGGCTGCATTTGCATGCATTGGGCGACGTTAATAGGGAGCTTGGTGGGGAGTCGTCTGGCACAACTGTGTCCCACTTCTAAATGCTCTCCAAACCCCCTGAGCCTCCCACTTATCACAGGCTGCTTGGAATTGCACTAGAGATGGAGTATGCCTTAAATACCTCCCACTGTACTCTGAATAACCTCAGCATCACCACATGACACTGAGGGAGCTCACTGCACTTCTCCAGAGTGGATCATATGAAAACACTAGAAATATGTACAGAATTACAGGAAATTAACTTGGAAGCAGATTAAATTTAATATTCAGTTCTGACACACTGCATAACAATAAACATACTAAGAAATAAACTATAATTCCAAGTCAGAAAGCACACCTTACAGAAAAACAGAAAATTGGTGAGGATTTACACAGCAGATAAAATTTCCACAAACTTCCTTGGGGTTGATGTTTAATACAATCAGCTTGAATATTGTTTCCCAGTTACAACGTTTGAAAATGCTGCTAAAGAATAAAATCTGGTGTCATCATGTGCGGTAAATACCAGAGGCTTATTGGAAGTGGCGCTGACATTAGTGTGTTAAAAGCTGCTGGTCCGCGGTGCCTTGGGTGGACACTTTGACAAGTTTGACAGCAATGACTTGCTGAGCAAACTGTAGCCCTGCAGTAGTGCTGACACACTGAATTAGTAATAAATAGGATTTGAAGAGAGAACAACTTGTTACAGTCACATGTGGTTTTGTCACATATTTTTTAAGACAAATGCATGCGATTACGTTATCTACACTGCACTAAAGAAATTTAAAGAGATTACAGCGATTATAAAGGGAAACATACACAAAAGTCAAACTATAATAAAAAGTAAAAACAAAAAAGAAGAAGACAATTCAAGGAGACTTGATTAAAAAAACATATGCAGCTTATAAATCTAGCCTGAGAATCAACCAGAGGAACTCAGGTTGAGCTCATATAGAGCTAAAAAGCGATATACTAAATTTGCCAGACTGAGTTATATATATTGTTGCTATGAGGGAATATGGAGGGAGAACAACAGAACCACTGAGACATGTGGGACCCGACAGGTGACATCTGCTGAGTGGATTCTTCTTAGAAAGAAGGATTAAGTCCTTGAGGCAGTCAATAAAAATTGTATCATCATCTGTGCTGAATGCTGCTGGGAATGATTGAAGCAGAACTGAGAAACACTGCAGACTATTAAAGGAGGAACTTCATATCTTAAAATGTTTTTTGGTCACTAGGGGGCAGTGAAAACAACATACAAAGATTTTATGGTGAATGTATTAGCAAGCAGTTGCCTTATTACCCTGCACATCCAGCAGATATGGAAACATTAACAAACATTAGAAGTCACTTGGTGAATGTAACACCTGTATTCACTCACTTATTAACTCTGTTTTTATCTCTGATGCCTGATAAAAATATCTGGCTCTTGAGCAAATATATGCTAACTTTTCTGACTCCATTTGGAGAGGATTGCGTACAGTGGATTGAACGATTCTTTTTGCTGAAAGCTGCTTGACATGACAGAAACATCTATGGTCCAGATCCACAAAGAATGTATTGTACCTGCTAATAGCAGAATGATTTGCGGAGAATTAGCAAGTGTGATCTGCCCTGTTTTAGCAGCCTATTCACAAACGAATTTCTGCTAATCATAATGCTGCTGCTAACACGCCCACAAAGTATGGGAGATGAGCGCAATTTGAGAGACAGAGAGAGACAGAGAGAAATTGCACCTATTTAATACATGCTCTTAATGGCCTTAAATAGCACTAATGTAACTGTCTGCGGAAATAACACTGGTCTTGGTGAAATAGATGGTATTTTCAAAGAGGCTTATTTTAATAGAAAGAGGCAATTTTGTGCCCAATTTTTTTTGAATATTCCCTAATTTACATACATGCAAATTGTATAGGCGCAACCAGGAGCACATTTCACCTTGTGCATGCTTTGTGGATTGGACACTTTTTTCCTTTCATTTGCACAGGTTTAGCGGCATATGTCCCTATGAGTGTTATGAGAGTGAGTAGAGGTTAAACTGCAACTGCAAAGTTGGGGACCAACGTTTTTAAAACCCAAACAATGAGTTAAACAGACACTGCAAATACCACTCTGCATGATGCGCTGTGTGATTCGTTGACTTGTGGACCATTAACAACTGCTGTGTTCAATATTAGAGCCCAATAAATAAGAAAAATAATACTTTCCAGAACTAAATTCTATCATCCAACCCCAGAGTTAAGACTTTAAGTCAAAGATGCTGCCATTTATGAAACATCAACCCATTTGTCATGCTTGCGTTTCATAGTATCAAACAGTATTTCCAAGAGGTTTAGTTTGTTATTGTATTAAGCTTCTTTGTCCTCTCTTGTTATGGCTCGTGTTGTGTCATTAAGCTATAGAGATGGATTAACTTTGTGACCTGATCTAGTTTTCAAGGGTGCAGTAACGTCTAAGGCCGACGAGCGCAGGTCATTAGAGTGGCTAACCGGATCATTTTGTGCGTGTGGTCTATGTGCAGAATGAGCCATAAGTCTGCTTTTACTCAATTCGGCTGATGAAAATTTAATAGCTGATTGGGCATTAAGGATGCTGGAGCAGATGTTTCATCTGTCCTGCAAAATAACAACTTTAAAGGAGCATTAATAAGCATATGATCAGAGACAATGACCGTCAGTGTGGAGTTCCCATTTTTATTAAGAGTTTAAACTAAGCCTCTGACCTTGGTGATTAAATCAGACACTGAATGGATGAATGAAAAAAAATTCTCTAAACTCAGCAAACATAAATACTTTTTGGATAAATTGCCTCGTCTTCTGCAGCGCCATCTTCGTCTTCAAAAATATGACCCTGTGTCTGGAATCTTTCTGCTGCTTGGCTCTTCCTCTTTTGCAACTTTATCTTCTTCATGCTTTAAATTCAGCTGCAAATTTAACTCTGGCTTGTTTAAACCTCCAGGGGATCTTGTCTAGAAATGCTCCTCTCTTCCCCTTGTCCCATTTTCACTCTGACTACACTGCTAATCAAAGAAGAGGGGCATTTTGTGACTGCTGCTGATGTGAGTGTCCTCGCTATAATGAATAGAGCTGATGAAGTATGGTTCTCTGTTGAACAAAAAAATTGTGCAGTACTTGTCCGATTACAAGATATTTCTTTTCTTTTTTTAATCCTTGAATGCCTCATTAGACTGCTCTTCCTTTTCCCAGAAACTACAAGATGTTTTCAAAGAATAAAATATCAGAGGAATCTGGTCTCACTCATTCACACATGACATTGAAATAGCTTTTAATTACCTCTGACAAAGAGCTTAACACAGCAGAGTGCAGCTTGTCACACAATAAAGACTGTGAGTAAAATATGCTTATCAACAACACTGTGAGCAACCTTACAAATGTTGGGTAATTGGAGCACCATCTGCCAACACTCCCATTTGTATTGTTTACAGACACATCTGATAGGTTGATGGATAGAAATGATTTCCCCTGAAAATAGGCGGTCTGACTCAGATGAGACGGGCAGAGAGTGTCATCTGTGCACTGTTGAACCGCAGGTAATGATGGAGTGTCTGTTGCTGGAGTGCTGTGACTCTCTGTAATTGTCTCTGGGTTGAAGCTCAAGCAGGGATGAGTCACGCGGGTCCCAAATGTTAATAACTATGACCGGCTAGTCTGACTAAACAGCCCTCGGAGGAGAGACCAAACCGTTTGGCCTCGCTCCAGAGCATGGACCTGCATCCCCAAAACCACATCCCCGACTTCAGTTCAGTTCAGACCACCCTGACTGTAACTTTGCCCCTCACTTAAGTTTTACGCTGTCACCACAACTCCCGGACCTTTACAAAATAATCGGACAAATGACTAAAATTCCTGTGTGCATTTGTCTAGTTCAGTCACAGCCACAGTCGTATTGGTCTAAACAGCCCATTTGTCAAAAATGACAGTGTTATCCTCTGGTACGCAGGGAGATTTCCAACTGAATTTGTGACATTGAGAGGCTGGACTATCTGACATTTTGTGAGTGAGTTAGATAATCAGTGGCAGATTTTCTTCTTTTTTCCCTCCTCAGCTTGAAAATAATAGAAACGCCCTTGTGGGAGACCTTGCTGTGTTCCGACTCCCATTTCCACTCCAATTGTTCTGTCAATAACTCATACTGCAGAGGCCAAATCCATAACAAAGCCGTGATTACTTTCATCAAACTGAGTGAGAGAAAAGTCTCAGCAAGGGGAAATGGTCTTTCTGAGTTTGTGTCGAGGATGTTGAACCTGCTCTACGTCATGGTCTAAAGGCTCTCCATCAGTTTGATTGGTAATTTACGTGTGGTTTGTTTTGCATTAATGCAGTATGCTTAGACTTCAAATACACATGAGCAAGTTCTCATAATCAAGTGTCATATTTCGTCTACGGGAGCGAGAAGCCTTTATTAAACCCAGCTTCCTTCTTAACCACTTACATGTGCCAGGCAACATGAGCCTAATTTATTTAGACACCCCAATACCCGCTTTGAATTTGACACTGCTGCATTTGCTTTAAATGGAAACTGGTCTTCATTAGTGGAAAAGACAGTAGGAAGGGAGCGCCGAAGCTTTTAAGCTTAATAATCATCAGAATTGATTGTGCTCAGGCCAGAGAGAGGCAGTGACGAAGCTGCAATAGGGTGGTAACACGAGATGCGGCTAACATGGTTATTCCCACGCTTCAGAGACACAGCTGGCAGCAAGGAGCAAATGCACATTCATAAATGTGTGATTTTTTTTTTCCACTGTGAGGGATGTGAGTTTGAATAATGCCGGGGCTGTCCTCGAATCAGGATATTCAGAATCGCCTCAGTTGTTCATGTAAACACTCATTATCATTATCATTATCTCTTTTTCATCACACCTCACCATCATTTGTTAAAATGCATTAAAGCCAACAGCAGTCTTATGTTTTACTCATTTAAAGAAACCATGTTGAAGTTCAGTGGTAAAATCCGACAACACCGCAGAGTGTTTCCTGTGCTATCAGCCTAAGAGTCAGTCACACTGAACAGCAGTGAAGATGGTTTAACAAGCATCTGGTTCAAAAGTAGTTGAGCCGACTTCACTGAACAAGAGCTGTGAGTGTTGGAGCAGCCAATAAACAGGAGTCATGCTAACCAGCCTCACACTATCACTGCGCTCCATTTTTATCACCCTTCGTTACTTCCAGTTAGATCTGTGGTTCATTCATGTTAAGACAGGACTCTATTTCTTTGGCGTATAAAGTTGCACCAGCATGGCCCTTTGTACAACGACACAGCTGAGAGAAAACAAAGTGATTCGACCAGCAAATTATTGGGTTATTAACTGATATCTTGGATCACTGGCTTTTAGTGTGCAGCCCTTGAAGTCCCTAGGAGGAACTTTTAACTGGTTATGAACAGTTAACATTTTAATACTGATGCCTCACATCTTACATACATCAGCAAATGAGACCGATGGCGATAGGGTGACCAGATGTCCCGAACAAATTCAATCAACTTAATTGATCCCCAAGGGGAAATCAGATTGGTCACAAGTGCATAAAAACAGATGCCACAGGAGGCCACAACAGACATAAAAGACATGGCGCAAGTTGACCGAGTCGCCACCGAGGGGGTGGTGCCAGGGGAAGATTGTTGAGCTGCACAGTGGTGCTGTGGTAACTACTACTGTGAGGGCAACTTATGACTTTATTTACTTTTATAAAAATTATGGAGGGAAAATGAACCATTAATGGGACACAGACTTTATGGCTAAAAAAGATTTGTGTGTTTTACTTTTCATTGCCAATGTTTCGACGTGAGCACACCCAACCAAAACTCCCCTGTCCAGAATTTTACACATTCTCTCCGGTCACCCTAGTTGGCGAGGAGACGGAATGACCATCCTGTCTTTTACAATGCCATTAAAAGACTGCTTGGTCCACTCAGTCAGCAGAAACTCTACAAAAGACTTTACAGCACAGTTATGTTATTACAGTTGTTTATGATCATGATTGATCTGATGTTCTCTTTTTTACCATCTATGATTGGAAGCAGGATATTTTTCTTTGGATCATTTCAATAGTCTGTGTTTATGGCCAAACTAGTACTGTGCAAATCAGTTTATAAAAGTAAGCTTTTGTTCACACGCGCCATCACAATAAATAAAAACATGAAAGTTCCTCAGAGGGGCTTTGATAATGCAGTGAGTTTGATTTTTTTTTTTAAGTGATTTTCTTTGCTGTTGGTTTGGGTGTAACAGTCAGCGATAATCGGCGTGACCTCCAGCTTCAGTCCGACTCAAAAGGCTGCATGGCTGATGATAAAAGCTTCCAATGGTATGCTAAGAATTCCTCTCTTGGAAATATGCAGGTTACTCAGTCAAGTAGTGTTCCAGAGTGTACTGCTGGTATACCAGAGAGCCACACAGAAACACCCTGTAACATTCCCCTCTCAAAAAGTAGACATTACAGAGCACTTCTTTGTGATGTTTTGAAAGTTGTGAATTAACTAAATATAGTATTCATATGACTGCAATGTGTTACTCTTTACTTGCTCAACACTAATTATAAATGATAGTGTCCATTTTGTGGAGAAGCACTAGACCAATTTTGGGTCATGCTGTGATCAGCTTAATGCTCTATAAATCTTATATTATAAATCTTCTGCACATCAAGATCCATCAACTATAAATACACTTGCATTAGAAGAAAGATTGTGCATTAGCAAGTGCTAGGCTCCAATCAATGTCCAAGTGATGGCAGGGCTTTGTCTCAATAATACAAAGTCATTAGTGTCCAGTTTCTAAAAACAGACAGATTTGCAGACTTCAGTTAGAAAAATTCAAGTCTTTATTGTCATTGTATAGAACAACAAAACAACAGCCTACAAGTTATTGAACAGGGTGCAGATTTTTGTTTAGCAGCCGAACTGCTTGAGAGGAAAACTGTTCATAAAAACAGATCACTGCTGTGCTGAGATGGTTATATTTTCACAGTAAAGTACTTTCCTCCTTTCTCTTTGTTTTATAAATATCCTTTAACTTGTTCTTTCTGTATAATACCCTTCATAGATAACAAAAGGAACATCCTAAGCTCTGGTCAGAGAATTGCTTTGTGAAGGAAATAACAAGAAAATTCTGATGTGCAAGGTCCTTGTGACAAAGTGGGTGAAAACAAACCATTTGTCCTCATTATCTCCATCATTGTCATAGCAGGATAATAGATTTGAACATGCTTGTCAGTTGTTTGTTTTAACCATGCTTGTATCATTATAATCTGCAAAGACATACTATCCTAGTTTTGTTTGTGTTGTGCATTATGATTGATAACAGTTCACATACCATTATTATTTCCAGTCAAAATAAAATACAGTCAAGTGTTATTGTAGTTATTTGACATATTCCTGTAGGCTCCAAAGTGGAGCACAGGGCAGCAATTACTGCACGCCATCAGACCCAGTTTTGGGCAGATTCTTGAGTTGGGCCCACGTCAATGCAGTTTTCGTGACTTCACTCTCGACTGAGCTTCTTCAGGTCTGTTTTGGTGCCCACACTCCTCTCTTCCCTTGTGGATTCCAGTCCAGTGTCTGCCTTTTGATGCTGTCAGCTGTTTTTCTCAAGTTGTGTCCAATCCAATTCCACTTTCTCTTCTTCACATCCTGTCTGATGGGGTGCAGCTTTGTTCTGTCCCACAGATCAGTGTTGGCTATCTTGTCGGGCCATCTGATGTTCAGGATGTTTCTTTGGCATCTGTTGATGATAGTCTGCAGTTTGTTGGTGATGGTGATGGTCACTCTCTGATCCATACAGGAGGACTGCCTTTACACTGGTATAATGTATGGACGTGCTGGGGTTAGACCAGAAATGAGGGGGAGTTAAACTGGTTTATTAAGTGTTATTTATGTTGTGGATGTATGGTTAAAAACCTGTATAATATGGTTTGTCATATGAAAGCATTTTTAACTGGAGGATTAAGAATGAATCCATTTTATTATTAGTTGTTTCCAGTTGAGGTTTTGGATTTACATGCAGTAATAGTGCAGTCTACTCTGCTGAGTGACTCCATTGCCTCATTTCATTCGTCTTATAACATGCCCTCACTCACCTCCCCTTGGCGTTTCCCCTCTGCTTTCTTAAAAGCTGTTCCAGTTCTCCTTAAAACTCAAGCGAAATGCATGAGATTGTCTTTCTGTAGCGTCCTGTTGTTCCCACTTTACGACCTCAAAGCACATAAACACAACAAAGTCAGAAGAATTACTTCCCAACATGAAAACTCCGACCTTCAGACATCACATGAATGCGGCATAATTTTACAATCATTTGACTTAATTCTGCATCTACAGAATGTGTGAAACCGATCTAAACAACAAAACAAAACAACTGACTGTTTCATCCGCTAATAGCGCTAGCAAGCTAACGCTCTACTGGCTATGGCAATGGTGAATAAAAAGGCAACATTTGAGTTAGCATGCTGGTGCACCATCCACAATTAGCATGTTAACATATTGCGCTATTAGCAAATGACACAGCCATTTGTTTTGTTTGTTATTTCAACCGATTAGACACATGGATGTTTAATAAAGTCAAATGGATGTAAAATGTTTGCAATAGTGTGTAGTCGGGCAGGGATAAAACCATATACAAAGCATAACTAGCTAACATTATTAAGTTTATCCAACTGGAGTTGCTGCATCTTGCCGTTGCGGATCATTCGCGCATGTACAGAACAAATTGGGCAGGTGGCACTGTGTGGTAAAGCTGATGCGGCTGAGTAGATGACCTTCACAAACTGTAGCTAAATAACAGCCTGCTGTCACACACAGATAGCATACAACCTGGGATGAAAGCAGAAAAGGACAAATCACTTCACTTTGAAATATGTTTAGAGGATATTTAATCACAAAGCATGGCTAGTCCCTTCCTAGGGAGCTTATTCAATAATTCAAGGGGTTGTAATGGTCAGGTTGCAAATTTCAGCTTTGCAGACATAATAGATGGTTCATTTTTGGCTCCCTTGAGGTGAAAGAGTGAAAGATTTATGAACAAATTTGGCCGCTGCCTAGCAATGCATTAGCTGGCACTGAAGGTGGTCTGTTGACATTATAGATAATCAATCAGCAGTAAGTAAGGATTTGATGTCATAAAACACCTACTTTAGCTGCTCACGTTTTACTAGCTATTGATTCTGTCATTTGGTCAGTCGATCAGCCTTTAAGCTAATACAGCTCTGTAATGTATCCTGTTATGAAGCACGTTTTTCTGCCTGTGATGCAGTTGAGGAGGCTCCCCCTCCTGCCACCTTAGGCCTCATTCGGTTTCATTAAAAAAAAAAAAAAAGGTTAGAGGTTGATAATTGGTCGAATGTCATGTGAGGGAGAGGATGACAGAGTGACAGAGGCCAGCAGTGCTGACATGTTCTCTGCAGGCTCCTATCTAGGAAGAGGAGTCGTCCCCACGGGGGCTGAAGGCAGTAAAGCACATTACAGGTGTGTGCCGCTGCCAGCTGCCCCGTGGCACTGCAAGATGAGATTTTTCCCTCCACATGTCAGCCCAGCCGCCCGGATTTCATTACCTGTACCTGCGAGTTGCAAGTAACAAGGCTTTATTGCCAGCATTGGAAATCTGTCACCCAGCAAGAGAACAGAGTTGTTGTCATAGCACCTCGCCAAACGTGAAATGATGCTTTGAGAAAAACATCCTAATGCTGCTCAGTAATTTTACTGGTGGATGTGGCGCTCACTGTCTGACAGCAGCTTTGGTTCATGTGAGTTTCTTAAGATCTCAGAGGGTCCAGAGACCCCCCCCGTGCTTCATTATGCCTACTTTCTCCCTCATAACAGCCCTTTTCACTAGTCCCTCTGTTGGCACGATAACACTCTTTGCCCCTAAAAGCCTGTCAGCATTCTCCACACTCACGGGAAAGAACCAACACAGGTAACAGGGACGTCAGGCCTGCAGTAAAAGCAGCGTGTGAGTGACAGTTGGACCACGTTGGTAAGGGGGAAGGGATGAGGCTTAATGATACACAGCGGAGCTATAAAATGCCTCACTTACACCAGTAGCCATGACAGGAAATCCATGCATCTTGAAAGGTCAAGGGCCTCTCTTCCTGGCTGATTGCATGTGAGCAAGGGAGCACACGTCAGCGCTGAGAAACGGGATAATTTTTTGACCTAGGTAGAAAATAGTCACAAATTGAAGCTTATTGTCTCCAGACAGATAGAAGGATTTATCGGCAGATGGCTTTATAGAATGATGACATTAAATAAAAAGAAAGTAAGAAAAGACTCCTGATTAAGACATGATGCATCATTTGGCTGCAAAGTCCCTCTACATTGAACAGTTTACTAATGACCGGCTAAATAACCATCTGTGTCTGCTGTGACAGATAAAGATGAGCCCAGACGGGAGTGGCTGGACCTGCCCACCACTCGTATTTCATGTTTACTGTCACTATTGTGACTGTGTATTGTATTGGCAATTATTAGAATATGAATTAGAATCTGGTGTACATATTGAAAGGAAGGAATCACATTGGCGACCTCTGACACCTGACTCCTTTATCTTGGCACCCAAGGACCTCTCCTATCCTCGGATATGAGTAATCTGTGCGATGGGAGAGTGTGTCTCGTGTTTGTCAGACATCATGAACAGGCTTGTGGTCCCTGTGAGGGAACGTGGCAGACCTGAGCTTGATGACACCTCCTCTACTCTCTCCCCTCTCTCTCTCTGTAACCTAATTACCGCCAGGCCTTAAGGAATGGGAGCGGCAGGAGTGGCGGCGTGTCGGGGGACGGTGCCAACATCAAAGATGGACAGATGGTCCTGAGGTTTTACCACCTCAAACCAATCTCCCGCAGATATTATTACATGATTAGGCGGTGCAGTGTCCCAGATAGGAACTAGAATGAAGAAGTATCGATTGGGCAAGTGGAGAAGACTCAAACTAAACTTAAATTCAGTATCACCTCTATAAAAGGGACGGCAACAGCTTCGTTGAGCCTCTGAGCTCCTGAATTGGCAGCAGCAGAGAGCGCCATGCCCGGTCTGGGGCCCCCACAGGGCCTCCAAACACTGAGCATCCTCAAAATAGTGCAGCGTTATCCACTGCCTCTCACCCGTCACTGTCACACTATTGTTGATTCTCACTTTTACATTTTAGCAGCTTACCTCTCTGCCTTGCATAACAGCGAAACACACTGTGACTTAGAGGCGAGATTTAGATTTCTCCCGTGAATAAGGGAAAAGCTGATAAATGATAGAAAACCCTCCCTGGAAAGAACTTTGAAACTGACAATCAGGCAGATAGCAGCAGATGCTTTTCGCCTGGTGCCGTCTGTCAGCGTTCTCCACACCTCACCCCGCCTCCTCCCTCTCTGATGTTTTTTTTTTTTATTACTCCACATGCAAATAACCTTTTCTTCCCTAATTACAGACTAGTGGCTTTCAGGACGCTGGGCCTTGTTAGGATCCACAGAGTTCCGCAGGCACTCAAAATTCAGGTCGTGTGAGAAGTGATAGTTGCCTCTGTGCATGTAAATTGCTGTTAGTAAATGATCTCTAAGGTAAATCGTGCAGTTTAGTGAGCCGCAGGTAATGTGATTCTGTCCCTCTGAGCCCGTAACCTTTTGTGGCTTGTTATAGCTGCGGTTCATTTCTGTCATGTAATAACACAACACAGTTACGATACAACTGACAGCAGAGTGAAACCAGACCATGAAAGCAGACAGTCGAATGTGTGGCTGCTGATGCCCTTCATTTCAGACAGTGACTCTTTTAAAAGTAGCCTCTGTATCTGCACAGGCCACTTTGTTTTGGAGTGGGCTATCTATTCAGAGGGACAGTGGACTCTTGTTTTCCCTGCACTCAAGCCCTTAGCAACCCGTGGAGTATCTAACAACAGACATTTACAAGAGGGGAGATGATCTTTTTCTGTCCTCGTTGAGTCTCATCAACAGAAAGGTGACCTGATGAGTCACTGTGGTTTGTGGGTAGGCTTATACTCTCCCGAGTGTTGCCTGTCTTAGCTCGGCAGCTCTTCCATTTGCATTTTTCATGCAACAATTTTGCAGACTCCAAAGCTTTGATTTAAAATATCTCCTTTTGATTTAAAGGAGCTTATTATTATTATTCCTCTTTTTTCAAAGAAGAGAGACTCAGAAAGCACTGACAACAAGATTATCCCTCCCGCTCAAAGAGCTCGATCTGTAATTGTAATTTAGCGGGGCTGGCTTCCTGCCCATGCTGGAGCTGAACTTGACAAACTTTTAATTGCTTCGCTCCCCTTGCCACTGCGTTACCATGCAGACGGAGAATCCAAGCTGACACACACATAGACATGCACCCATTCCATCTCCAAAATCTCCACAACGCACTCACGTCAGTTACCAAAAGGGATCCTCAACTGGCCCAAACAAGTGACAAGCATCCTCATCAACACTCTCTGTCCCAGCATGGGTCTTTATTGGTTCAAAGAGAGGTGCAGCAGCACAGTCGGACTCTTCTGGGCTTGAGCATGTTTCCCTGAGGAGCATCCAGCTTGGGTGGGCAATCAAGCAGCAGCTAATTGGACTTTTCGTGCAGTGCCGTACCTCTGGGCCTTTTTTCCCGGACAGGGTGTGTATTGTGTTGTGGCTACTTGTGCAAAAGACATTGCTAATGGCTGGTATGTGATTAAATTACACATGAATCCACAGGGCAACACCCAACCTGAGGAAAGAACGTGACTGAAAGTTCTGACTTAAAGGGGATTTCTGGTATTTTTTAACATTGGCCCAATTTTTATATGCTTTGGTGTGGAAAAGGCTGGTACTTACCAGTTTTTTAAAGATATTTTTTGGGCTTTTGTGCCTTTATTGAAAGGACAGCTGAAGGAAATAGGGGAGAAAGATAGGAGATGACCTGCAGCAAAGGACCACAGGGTGGAATCGAACTTAGGGCTACTGCAGCCTCTGTACATGAGTCGCCTCCTCCACTAATTGAGCTACCAGGACAACACACCAAATTTCTTTTAACCATTCCATTAAATTGCATCTGGGATGGAGCTGCGACATAGCTGTAATGGCTTCAATTTAATTCTTAGGGGAAATTACAAGATTTTTACTATGTCCACTTTGCTGCTGCTTTTTGCAGGTTACAAGCTGCAATTGTTATTCTAAGTGTATAAAAACATTACTATAAAGATGTATGTAGAGACTGACCTCTCTGTTGAGGAGTAAAATCCTTTTTGTTTAACCAGAAATCCCATAAAACTTGTCAAAGTCTCATGAAACATGTTTCCTGCTAAACAAAGTGATTTTTTTTTTCTCTTCAAAGTGACTGGGAGGAACTTTTAAGTATTTCTGAAACATTCTCATAATTCCTCTTATGATTTAAAATTTTGTGTAGCAACAATGAGACCTTAAGCAAATGCCAGTGTTATGCTGAGTTCTGCCTGTCTGGCTTGCGCTACCAAAGATCTTTGCAACAGTAGGCATTTGTGTCACTACTGCTTTTGACCAAGGGGTCCACTAAAATCAACAAAAACTGAAAGTTCCTCGAAATCACTTTAACAAAATGGCCTCTTTCTGTAAGTTCAGTGTTTTCAGATACTTAGAATAACAGTTGTGGCTTGTGAGGGAAACAAAGCAATTGTTAGTTGCCCCAAAGGATTACAATCCAAGCATTACATACTTGTGATGGCTCCCCCACTAATCTATTGGAACAGTTAAACAATACATGTACCTTTAACTGCAGGGGCTGGTATGCAGGAAGAGATGGAAACAGTGAAAGTTTTTAATCACTACAAAGGATTGTTTACATGTTTGCTGGCAGAGAACACAAGTGGGTCCATCCTTGAGAGAACCTGAAGAAGCCATTGAGCGGAACAATACAGAGATGTGCTTC
>JAQLOL010000007.1:17175940-17191178 GCA_029783665.1 Naso thynnoides | reverse complement strand
GAGTAACCCAGAGAGCCCAGATTTGAGTGAAAAGGGTTCCTTTTTCTCTACGTTGAAACAATTACCTTTAGTGCATTTACACTCCATTGCCGCTAATGATTACAGGGATTTTGTATGAAAGGTATTGGCAAAAGGCTTCAGTGGGGCGTAAAAGGCTTTTTTCGGCTGCAGGACCTGATTAGAAAACAGTTGTTTGTTGCAGCAAGGAAAAGCCTTCCTGTGGTGACTGCAATTTGGAGAAGAAATGGATCAGTGAATATCTCTCCGTCAGGACCTTAAGGACATAGCTGATGCCTCACTGAAAAGCAATATTAGACTTTTTCTCTTTTTGGCAATGATGAAAATCGCCAAGAGCATCCCAGCAGCTGTTTATGTTTTTGTGCACAAGCTGTACACATGACTGTGCATGGGTATGTGTCAGAGCATGATCAAGTACGTGTAAATGTGATTCATTCACACGTCCCCAAAGCAGTATAAGTTTCCAACCCCAACGCTCGCTTGGCAGGGCTTTTCCAGTCTGCTGTATTGCTCCTTGTGCGTCCGTCTCTCCCCGGTGTGTCAGATCCAGCAGAGAGGCTCTCACAGCCTTCATCATGACTTGGCATGCTAAGAGAGTTGGATGGAGGTGGCAGTGGGGAGGAGAGATGGTGGGGCGGGGGGTGTCTTCTCTCTCCAGCAGGCTTTATTTTCACCTCGTTCCCCAGGGCACCACACACCAGCTGGAACTCACTTAATTATGCACCCAGTATGACGCAGAGGTCAAACTGGCAATCAAAAAAGTACTTTGTGACGGGTTGTGTACTTTAGAGAAGTTACCTCAGAATTTATCGTCCAACAAGTTATCATGCAGTACAGAATGTGTGCACTGAATATATATGTGGTTTTATTGTAAAGATGAACGGCGTACTTAGAGACATAACATACGTGTTAAAACTACACTGAGAAGAATGCAGCTTGTATCCTTTTGAATGAGGAGGAGAATTATAGAGAGATTATACTTAGGCTCAACATGATCCCTTTTTTCGATGTCTTTCAAATTCAAGGTCATTTTTTACTTTTTCCACTATTCACTTCATTCATATGAGACCAACTGTGCATGTCAATGGACTGTATTTATGTAGCGCTTTTCTAATCTTTCGACTACTCACAGCGCTTTTACAACTAGTCGGCTTTCACCCATTCACACAGACAGTCACACTAATGGCAGGGTACAAAGCGCCACCCGGATCCCATACACAAACATTTACACGCCAATGGCGCAGCCATCAGGAGGAATTTGAGGTTCAGCATCTTGCCCAGTCACACTTAGCCATGCAGACCAAAGGACCGCCAACCTTGCAATTAGTAAACTACCCTCTCTACCTCCTGAGCTACAGCCACCCCCTGCTTTTACCGTTTTTACTGTTTTAATGGTTAGTAAACAACATTTGGAGCTTTCTAGACAGTATGTGGTGATCAGAATTTTATTTAAATTAGTCTAAATGTAGTATATCAGAATGCACAGATTCTGTGTAGAAATAACAGACACTTCATTTGAGTTGGTTGGTTTTTTTTTACAGAAATAAAATTTCACTTTATGGAGAAAAAGTCCAAAAATATGGACAAACATGCACGAACAATTTTAAAATATCTCAAGTTAGAGTGAGCAGAAGGTACACATGAAAGAAAAATGAAGGCAACAGTTCAACTGCTATGCAAGGTTATTATGCTAGTGGTGTCCTACTAGCCCACAAGTGTCTGCAAACGTAAGTACAGCACAAGACATCACTTCTGACAACACACTGCTGGTGAAAGCACACAGAGGGAAGGCTGCTGTTATACAAGCCAGCGGGGGGCTCAGTGCAGCCACAGCCGCTCACTGTGAAGGGACAGAGTTTGAGTTCAAGGCCGGACAATTCTGCGACACCCTGCAGCAGTCAGCAATCCAGACAATATACAAACAAAAAGAGTGCAGCGTTTGTGGTGCTTTCAGGCAAGGAAGGAATTAAAATTATAATGCGCACACAGTTCATCTGATGGAGGGCAAAGCTAAACAGTTCTTCTGGGCCTGAGCTAAATGACACAGCGACTGATTCAAGGCAAAACTAGAAGGCAAAGCAGCAGACGTACTGTGAGGCAAAGTACAGCAGCAGCTTCAGGTCAAACAAAATAATGTAGTCGTTTCTCCAAGCCAGAAACGCATTAACGATAACACATGCAGTTGCTGTGCTGCTCGAGGAGATGAAGGCATCTCCACAAGTGAACAAGTTTATGAGAAGGCTGGAGTGGTGGTCTGAAGTGCTTTCACATTATGACACAATTTAAGCCATTGTAATGTTTGGTCTGTGTATGGTTCATTCTTTGATTATTCCGTCTCAGAACCAAATTGAAAAAACAAATAAACGGTGTGGTTATTTTGTTTCTCTTTATTAAAACCAAAACTGGGATCCAGTAAAAACGGATACCAAATAATCTGTGGTTTTCTATTTTAAAATCAAAATGAGAAAACTGAAGAATCATCTTCTGTTCTGTTTTTTTTTTTTTTTTTTTGCGTGATATTTGGATATTAAGGTAACACCGATCTTTAAGTCGTGACGTAGCTCCCTTTCAAAATACTCTGAGCACAATAATGGTATTTTCAATATGCCACAGTGATGAGTGCCATGTTGTTTAAACAGATCTAAGTTAAAAACAAACAAACAAACAAAAGATTGAACTTATTTGTCACTTTCCCAGCCACAAGAAAGACAAAGATGACATGGCTGCAGTTAATAAAGTACGTTAAGAGATTGATGAAAATGTTTTGGCTTTTGCTTGTGGGTGCTAAAGCTAACATTAGCACCCATACCAAACAGACCTTATCCATCCTTCGGTTAACTCAAACAGTGTTTTTTTATTTTAACCAAGCAGGAGCAGGAGTTGATACTACTGTATACATCCATAACACCCATAAATTTTATGAGGGATATTCAGTCTGTTTGGTTCTGGTGAATGGCTCCCTAAATGAATCGCTGAAGCCAAAATGTTTTCTTTATTCATTTAATGTACTTTATTAGCTGCAGCGACTTCCTTTTGTCTCTCTGAAAAGATGGTTTTTGTGTTTTCACACTTTTAATTTTAAATAGAAAAACATGAATAATTTATTTTTTGTTTTTATTAATTTCCATTTTGGTTTTAAAATGGAAAATGCCGTTAGTTTTTTCAGTTGGGTTTTGACACAGAATAAGTCAAAGAGCAAACCATACATGGATTATTTTTGCATCCAATGTGTTTAAAGTTAAAGGATGCATCCTTGGCCAGCATGGAGACTAATGTGGTCTTGACCTTAAGTGATGGAGTGAAAGAGCTGCAGAAGGGAAGAAGTGCAGTGAAGGATTCCGCAATAAGCATGAAATCCTGGTTCAGGACTGCAATAATGACAGCCTCCATCATGTCTGACAGACAAAAAGAAAATCACATTACAAATATTGTTGTTTTGTCTCTCAACATTTTGGAGCCGGAAAACCTCTGCAGTTTCTGTGCATCTATCAAATGATAAATCATCATTTACTACAGTATTTGCATTCGTTGTTGAAGGTTTTTAATATGAGCTCATATTTTATCAGACTCTAGAGGATTACAGTGAGGAAACTGTAGACAGCGCTGGTCAGGTATTGATTATTTTCATAACTGAAAAATATTTTTGAATATCTTCAGAAATTATTTGAATAAAGAAGACTATGTTTTTCTCTCTAAATTGAAACAAACAGAGGTAGAAGAAAAGTGAGCACAGGCTTTTCTTTTTGTTGAATTAGGAACATTAAGTCATGCTGTTGTTGCATTTCCTCTTAGCTGAAAATCCAGCCAGCTGCTCTCATTTATAATAGCATTATGCATAATATAATACAATCCTAATGATTACAAATACATTTAAAGTATGATTGTGTTGATGCCATGCTCTATTTGTTGAGTCTGGTGTTGGTTCTTCACACTGAAATAATAAGAAATAATAGTAAACAAAGGTGACCCTTAAAAACAATATGAGCTAAGGGTGCTCAACAATTATCACCCAACATCACAAGGTACAACATCATTTTTATCATCCAGATAATGACATTTTAACGGATAGCTTTAGAGCTGATAATATGAAGCCAAAATTGCTTTTATTGACTTGGCTTTCATGAGCTGTCATTGACAACATGTTGCATGTGTGGACATCTTTCACAATTTCAGAAGTGTTATCTTATTGTTGTGCAAACAGCAGTGATGACAGATTTGGTCAGAGTGGCAGAATATTAAATCATCCTCAGCATTTTATACTCTTTGGTGTGCATAGATACAGGTTATCATCATCTTTTTGAAATGCAAAAATGTGAAATCAGTCACCGTATCAGCTGTAAAAATCAATATCGTGCATCCCCAATATGAACCCTGCCATGCTCAAACATGTACACGCTAGCAAGAGCAAAAGAGCAGCTTTAGGAGTCGAGAATGACTCAAGAATGCCAAAGGAAATTTCCAAGCCTCATCACTGTTTCATCCTTATCCAGCTTTCACTGACACATCCGAATTATCTCCAGGCCAGAATTTATCTTTTCACCCGTCACCTGGACAGCCCTCGTTTGTCCTCACAGACCCAAACGTCTTTCAACAATGACAAGTGTGCCTGAGCCCGCTGATGACTGCTGAATCATTAATGGCGCTATTACCGCCTGATACATCTTTTAGCAGCAGCTGCCTCATTTCTGAAGACTGGCCCAGTTTTTAATAGCTTCATCTCTGGCCATTTTTGGAAAAGGGGCACAGTGTTTCAATTAGGAGAAGTGAATGTTTCCATCCTTAACAGCCTGCCTACCAGAGTTCAGCATGTTGCATTTACGTGATGGTTATTTATGTCACTGGCGCTCTCATTTCGATGGTTTTATTTCACTTCATTAAGTTCCAATTACAAAACCCTGTTACAGAAAGTAGTTACATCTACTTATAGACATCGGAGCAAAGTGGCTAGCTCTGACATTGTTGTCGCACTTCACCTCCAGCTTCTCCCGCACATTCTCCCTACACCTTTACTCTCCTTCATAATGCCACACAAGGTGCTAGTGCTACCCTCAGAGCCACTAAAGATAAGATGGGCAAACAACAACACAAACACACCTACACGCAAGCACACAGCCATGTGGTGGTACTAATGTGCACACACAAGTGCAGCGAATGCAAACATACAGTGGCAAGATACACAAGTGTTCTCCTGATAATCATTTATAGAGCTCGGAGTCGAGGGGCAAAGTGCTGTTATCACACGCAAGCAGCAATTTTCAGCCCTCAAAAACCCTCCACACCAAGCTGCAAACACCATTAGCCTGTACATCCAGAAGATAGGATGTGCACTTTCTGTAGCTGTGCCAAGCACTTCTTGTCTGCTGTCATCCTATAGGAAAATAATGAGTTCTTCTTTCTTATATAGCAGTGCAGGGTCCATTATAATATGAGAACAAAAGGACTTAATCCTTTCCGTGTTGTTGTGTCTCGAGGGATTTGTGGAGTCTTTCAGGGTTGGATCGAACAGAGCTGATTTCAAAGCTTTTCCCGTGTTGTTTTGCATGGAAGGTTTTTCTTCAAAAGGAGGATGGCGATGTTTCAGTGCTAATCTGTTGTGCCCCCTGATTGTGCTCATGTAAACTGTTTATGCTCTCTTGTAGGCGAACGCAGGCCTAAATGTGTTTAGTACACAGAGGGCAGATGCAGCTTTCTCTCCCCCCTCACCTCACTGCAAGAGATTCATCAACAGGAGTTGAGGCAGTAATTCTTCCTAGTGGATGTTCAATAATTCATGCCAAGACACTCTCTGAAGCTTATGGTGGGAGATTGGTAATTGTCTTGCCACGCAGTGCTCTATCTCGCTTGTCTCTGCTCTGCTCTGCTCTGCATTAAGTGTGTTATTAAAGCCATACATACTGTATCTTGGGGGTTTTGTTGTAGATTTAGGGGGCACGTGTGTGAATTATCTGTTTAATGCTTTGCCAGGGAGGATGATAACCTTTGATTGTTATGATGGTTGAGTAAATGTGCTGCTTTTCTCTAGAAACGCTTGTATCTACTTTTCTGAGATATTGCAGCTTTTTGTTAAACAATCACTTTAATGCTTAAAAATGTTGCACAATGTAAGAACATGAAGAACTGCAGTGGTCTGAGAACAGACTAAGTAAATAAAAGCCATTATGCATAATGCTACAGTCATCCTAGTGGACATATTTGACAAGAAAAACATACATTTGAAACGCATTTGATGACAAGTGTTGGTCAAATCCAACATTCTGTATCTATGACATTTAACACATGTGAATTTGTAATGTAAAAGTATAAGCAGGCGCACGTGGGTTAGACGCAGTGACTCTTTTAACTAAATGCTAACATCACCATGCTATCACATTCACAATGACAGAGCTATTATACTAATATTTAGCATGTGTAATGTTTTCCACGATTAGCCTGCTAATTTAGTTTCATGTGCTAGCATAATCAGCTAACATTTACTAATTAGCATTAAACACATATTACAGCTGAAGCTATGAGAATGTCATCAACCCTGTAACCCTTCAGGACAAATTAAAAATTTTAATCTGATGGTGGCGTTACAGGTAAATCAAAGAGATCACCAGAGGTGTTATGAATTCAGCCTGATTGTAACATTACATTGTGAGTCACATTTTAATGACAGTCCTTACAATAGCAGGTGAAATAACTCAGTCTAAACAAATTGTGGATTCCAGAAGTGTTGTATAGCTTAAAAAGCAGTCTCATGAGGTACACAGTGGTACAAGTACATGTGCAAACATACCTTCAATCAATGTTTTAGAGCCTGTCTTCTCATCATAGTGATGGGAATTCACTCACAGATATGCTGTGTTAAATGATGAATGAACAGTGGAGGAGGGAGGACAGAGAGAAGAGAGGGCGCAGAAGTATGCTGGAATGGCCTGAACTGGAGCACAACGTGATGCTGCGTGCCTGTGATCGTGACTTTAAGTCAGCTGGTAATGTAGCGGGCTTTAGAGGAACACGCTGTAGCCCACTTCGGATAAGAGAAAACCGAAAAAGGCTGCTTTAAACAGGGAGTGTGTCAAGCCCGTGGGTCGAATCCTCAAAAATTTACCTAATCAGCGTTGTCGTACTGTAGCAGTGCGTATGCTTGTTGTGCATATGCATGTTAGTGTGTATGCGTGTAAGCCTCTGAGTGTGTTTGCTTACCAGACAGATGCCTCTGGGAGCCATAAAGAATTTAATAGCCAGTGCAACAACCTTAGCAGCTACTGTACTGCATGTGGTTGGCTGCTGATAATACAGCTAAGTGTGCAAAATCAGGATTTTTTTTTCATGTAGATTGATTTCTGACTCTATTAGGCAACACAGTACTGACTGCTCACCAGACCTGACTCTTATGCACATAAACAACCTGTTTAAACACTTGATCGAAAAGAGACTTTTAAAAATCAATAATGTGGTTCTGTACGTTTGTACGTTCTGTACATGATATATTTTATATTTGCGCACTCTGGACTCTTGTGTCCATGTCCTTGAGTGACTGGATGTTCACTTGTTTACTGTACATGTTCTCCCCTGTGTAGTGAGTGCACTGAGTGGCGAGCTGTGCCGTGCTAGGCCTAATTTTAGGCTGCTGATGTGTGATGTGTTTGGGGCCCTGGCTGTTTCAGAGGTGTGATGTTTATCTCTGCCTCTGGGGAATGGCTGTGACAGCCTTTTTCAATTGGCCAAAGCGTCTGACCGATGCCCAAATTACAGCTAAATAAATCAGCCCAACATGTGGCTACGTAACTATGCAAATATGTGCATGTGTTTCAGTGAACAATTCAATGTATTTAACGTGTCACCCAGCCCTTTTTATCTTAAAGCTTTGCACTGGTGTCACTTTATCGCTCTGAAAACCAGATACGTGAAGATTAAACTGCTTGACTTCAATGCTGATCTTCATGAGTGGATCTGAACGGGTCTCAGGTCAATTTGCAAAATAGCTACTCTGTTGTTCACCTGATATTTCATTCATTACAAACATGTAGTATTAGTGTCAATGCTAGCATCAAAAAAGATTCAGATGAGATAAATAAGCTTAAAGGATGGGCTTGAAAATTATGAAAAATGTATGTCAGATAAAAATTCAACACATGAACAACCTTAAACCTTGCCTGAATCTTAAGCTTTACAAATCAATTTTTGTGTGTGTTAATAATGGATCAGATGACTAGGTGTAGCATGACAATAATCACCTGTTGTAATAAACCAGCAGAGAATTATTACCATGCATCATCCCTCTGCTCCACAGAGCATTAAACCATCTTTAAAGCTTCCTGTTTTCTTTTTAAAAAGTTAAATCATCAACATTGAAATTCATATCTGATTGCATAGCATCCAGTCGTGGTTGCTTGTTTCTCCTCTGACAAAATAGTCACAACTTAAGGTCTGCTAACTATTTTTTGACTGGACAGCAACAGTGAGGCCAGCCATACAGGCGCAGTTGTCTGGGACGGACTGACTCAGTAGCTGAAGTTACGCAATTGGTTATTCAGCCAAGTTTATCTGTTAAATGGTTTCATTTTTTCACTTTGTGTGAAGACACAGCAGGCAGCTTTTAACTGTGTAACTAAAGTGATAATATGCTAATGACAGGTTTACAGCTTATTCTGCTTCCCCTAGGTGGTCAAAGTGTGAGCTGATGCAGCTTTCACTTAACCCAGAATCAACTTTTAACTTTTAATATCGCCAGTAACTATCGAAAGTTAATCAAAATACCCCAACATGTTGCAACAAATGTCCTTTTTCTTTACTGATTAATTTAATCTAAAGGGGGGAAAAAGTAACAAAAAGCACATATTTACAGTAATCAATTGTGATAATGGGTGCTCTAAAAAAAACAAAAAACAAAACTAGTTTATTGAAATCTAACACACTCCTTCACTGGCCTCCTCACAGATTGAAGACATCGTTACACGAATACAGGATGAAAAAGCAGGAGGTGTTGCCATCCGGACTGTCAAAAGCTTCCTCTCCAAGATCCCCAGTGTGGTATCAGGTTAGTGTTTGTATGTGTGCGTGTGTGTGCATGTCTGTTTACTGAGATTGCTCATTTATACATGCTGCATTTCGTCATGTGTCTCTTCTTAAATAAGGGCTTGCCTTTCTTGATGTGCTGATACTTACGTGTGTATGAGTGGAAAATGTATGAGTCTGAATCAGTGAAGTACATGCGACCTTTGGGATTATTTAAATTGCTGCTCCTACGGTTGGAGGCAGATGATGTCTTTGCCATTAAGACCTCAGCCACTAAAGAAACTGCCTGTGGTGTGACGCTGCCCTTGTCACACCGCAGAAATGCTACTTTTTTCTGTCTGTGTCCCTCTGTGTGTATGCACTGTACTCCTCCACGTCTTTGTGTATGATATGAGTCACCAGCATTAGGCGAGGGGGTCGCTCCCGCGTTCCCAGAGGTTGTTTTTGTAGTCACTCCTTCACGTGACGCCCTCAGGCCCGACGGCCTCACAAGCCGTCTCAGCAGCTTCCGCCAACCAAACAGACAGGGCTGAATATTGTGCTGTCCAGGAGCAGAAAGAGAGAAAGGACTGCAAACCTGTTAACATTATGTTATAATTAGTCGCTTACTCTGTTTTGGCAGCTCTGACCCACAGCTTCGAACAGAGACGAGTCACAAAGACTTCCTCAAAGCTCATTTGTTTGTGAATTGCAGCTTTTGTGAAAAATGATGTGGAACTGTGATGCCACTTCTAACCAATGTCCTTCTCTGAATACCAGGGACTGACATTGTTCAGTGGCTGATGAAAAATCTCTCCATTGAGGATCCAGGTATGCCTGCTGAGCAATCTGTCATTACATGTAAGCACAATGGAGCTCCATTGAAGAGGAAGGCAATTTCAAATCACACCACCCTCCTGTCTGTGTGCCTTCTCTTGTGTCAACAGCTGAAGCCATCCACCTTGGAAGTCTGATCGCTGCCCATGGCTACATCTTCCCCATCTCTGACCATGTCCTGACGCTCAAAGATGATGGAACCCTTTATCGCTTTCAGGTACAGAAATCTCCAACATGACAGAGTCCTTGATATGTGTTGGAAGGCCTTTGAATACAGAATAATGAGATGAATGTTAGTTTATCAGAGGGATATGTTTATTGCACGATGCTAATGAGAGCAATCCTCACTAAGCCTATTACTCATCCCACCAAGGTCGATACTGTATAACCCTGCTGGACGCTGCGTCAGAGCAGGAGGTGGGCCGCAGAACAGGGCCCACGGGCCAGCTGTGCAGCTTGTCAGAGGGGTATTTTTTTCCGATCATTCTGATCTGGCATGAACTTTGACAAGTCCTGCTGACGGCTACGAGCTCGGCGATGACTCATTACCGTGACTGGGCCATTAGCATTCTAATTTGGCCAGCCAGGTGGTCTCCCCGATGGGAAACGCTGAGCTGGCTGCACGCTAGCTCTGCACTTTCCACTGTCACCAGCCGGCCTGTGCTCCTCCCCCTCAATCTACCTCTGAATGCATTTCTCTTCACCTCTATTGCTGAAGATTAAAAGCCATTATTGTGCTTGTGCTAGGGAGGGCAGCGTGTGTCACACTTGCTCATTCAGCGGGGGCTAAAAATATTCTCCTCTGATGATGTCGTGATGCAACAGGCGCACGTCATCAGAACATCTATAAAGAGTCCACGCTGCATTTGAGATGTGTTGGCCAGTCTCCACAGCTGTGTTATGCGGATTAGTGGCAGGGGAGTGTTTGTTTGCAGGTCTATAAATAGATACTATTCTGGTAGAAGACCCAGATTTGATGACAACTGCCTTCTGTTTGCAGATTTGCGCATTCGATGGTGAAGTCTTTTAGACTCCGCTCAGTCCTGTCTGAGTAGAAATGACAAATATAATGCTGCATGAGAGCATGTTAACCTTTTTGTTCATTACACTCAAACAAGCACGTTCATCAGCGTCAGCCTTTTGCTCTCCGGCTAATCACCGTTATGAGTAATAGTAGAGATGAAACATGTGGTTGAGTACCAACTTCTAATTCTGCCCCCTCATTAAGAATGCATGATAGATGTGAGTGATCCATTATTAATGGACTCGGGAATGAACTTTGAATGTGTAATATCATTTGAAATAGACAATTAAATATGGATAGAGAGAATATAGCTACCATTGCTCCCCAGATAGTAATGTGTAGCACACGGATGTCAAGGCTAATCATCAAACAAAGAGTCGTCTTTAGACTTTTGCGAGGAAATGCAGTTGGAGCGTGGGCGAAGAAAGAAATGAGATTACATTTATATAGGAGGCACGTATTGTTTATCTTGAGAAGAATGCAATGCTGATTATATGAGGAGGTAAACAATCTGTTTCTGCTTCATCTCCTTCTGTTTTCTTCAGTCTCCGTACTTTTGGCCTTCAAACTGTTGGGAGCCTGAGAACACAGACTATGGTGAGTCACACGCTGTCTCTCGATGTTTGCCTCTTTCTCCAAACCAGCGGGACCTCGCCGATGCTTTCGGCTGTCTCTCTTCTTTCAGAGCTGAAACACAACTCATATTCTAGATCTGTTGTTGACACTCGCTGAGTATTGATCCACGGGGCTGTTCCCGTCATGTATCTGGCCCTGATGTGCCCCCATCACAGACAATCCTGTGGGACAAGATTAGCCTAATAAAATGAAGGGACAGTTTCTGATATGAGCACATCTCCAGCTCTCTGCATGGCATTTACTCAAGGCTTGTTATTTCAAGGAGAACATATTGCCAGCCTGCCGCAGTCGTTAGTGTTGGTTAACACAGCTGAGACCTCAGTCAAAAAAGAGCACAATTTATTGAAGATGTTCCTTTATTGTTTTGTATTAACAAAGCCAAACAACCCCTCTGACTGACTCTTTTGCCCTCCTCACCCTGTCTCTCTTCCCCCCTCCAGCCATTTACCTGTGCAAGCGCACCATGCAGAATAAGGCCAGGCTTGAGCTCGCCGACTATGAGGCTGTAAGTACACTGTCATTTTGGTTGTGGCAATTGTTAGGAAGCTCCCAGATCAGTGCCACATTTGTGCCAAGAGCATAATACACTCTGAATTTCCTGTTCTCTTTCACTTTGCTGGAAAACAGGAGCTGAAACAGTGTCCTCTGGGGCTGTGAAATGCCAAAATCCATTCCTCCCAGCAAAAAGCCATTATCAAATTACAGGCTTTAATACAAATCTGTGAAAGATCATTTTTCTTTTGCAGGAAACCCATTTGGCAGAACACAATACAGTCATTTGCTGGCCACAAAATGTACACAGAAGTATCTATAGGTCCACTTGGCATCAGCAGATCAATACAGTCTCAAGAGGGGCAATAATGCGGTGCCGATCTCTTGCTGTTATGCAGTAGCAATGCACTGCACTTTAATATTTTAAATTACTCTGCAGCTATTGTCCAGTAGACTTCCATTCCCTCCTATTCAGGTCACTTTATGCCTCCAGGCCTCATTGCGCTTACTGTTAACATCCCTGCTAGTCGCCAGTCAGAAGTGTTTCTCTCTTTGTAGGTCAGGTTATTTTTGACAGATGCTCACATACTGTTTAGCATGACGTGTTTATGTCTGTACATTATGGTGATATTAAGAGTTTGTCAAGCTTTTCAACAACAACAACAACAGCAACAAAAAAAATGGTGTGATGCTGAGTTGCACTCAATGTACTCATAAGTTTGTGGCTGTGACCTTTGTTGGTGTCCATCCCCCGCTGGTCAGACACACACACACACACACACATACACACACATGCACAGATGATATCTAAAAATGCAGCCCTGTAATCAGCAGAGGTCTGAGCTATTTTTGAACAGCTGTGGTGAAAATGAAACATGCAGCCATGTAATGAAATAATTTAATAATATTTTAAGGAACAATTCAACACTGGGAAATGCATTTGTTCACCTTCTTACGGAGACTTTGATAAAACAATGAAACCACTCTCATGTTTGTATTATAAATATGAAGCTAAAGCCAGCAGCTGCTTAGCTTAGCTTAGTTTAGCTTAGCTTAGTTCATCTTAGCTTAACTTATTTTATTTAGCAAAAAGACTGGAAGCAAGAAAACTGCTAGCCTGTCCCTATCCAAGCAAACAAAATATGCTGAGCATCATCAGTAAAGCTCACTAATTAACATTTTCTATTTTGTCTTTTAATATCTTCAAACTAGTGTTTTTAATAACCTGTAAAAGCACAGTGTTTCATTTTTAGATGTTTTTTGTACAGATTAAACACTAATATGCTTAACCTATACTGTATAACATTTTCACATTAGAATGTCGGCGAATATATTTTGTTAAGTTGTGTATTTTCATAATCCCAAATGTTTCCATCAATGTTTAAACTCAGAGAAATACAAATTTTTATTCAAGGTAATGTGTTGAGGGTAATACACTGCTTCATTTGGTAATAGTGTACACGCGTGAAACTCCGCTGTCTCTGTGGTAGCAGCAGTTCAGCAACATGTTTGGGAGAAGTCATTATGCCCAGCACCTGTAATCTGAAATTATAGCATACCATCCCTGTGAATGGATAATGTGATCATCTGAAGGCCTTGAATTCAAATACCCTCCTCCCCTAACACCACGCTTGATTGGTTCCTCCAGGAAAACCTTGCTCGGCTGCAGAGGGCTTTCGCCAGGAAGTGGGAATTTATCTTCATGCAAGCTGAGGCTCAAGTCAAGTAAGTGGACAGGTGTTTATATGGCTCCTAACGTGTCACCTCAGTGACATGTTCAGTGTCATTAATAATAATGTGGGGATGTTTAGGAAATCAGGTTTATACTTTTGCTTCATGCATGGTTTCAGTGTTATTTCCCCAGGGGAGAGAAAAAGCCACCGTGTGCAGTGGTGTGGGGGCGATGCTCTCCTCATTAACAAAGCTCTGTTTAATGCCCTTTGACTGGAGGATTACATGCATTAAATACAGCAAGTATTCCCCTATGGAATTTAACACATGCAAGTCTCCTGAACTTCTATTTAATATTAAGACTGCCATCTGGTGGCTTGCATGTGTAAGTTCATCACTAATAACTCCTGTTATTTAGTGAAGAAAAGCACTCCTCTCTTGTCTATAAATTTTTAAACTCATGCAGTTGTTTGCTGTACTTTTGTAGAAGTGGGCTGATATGGAAAGCGATGGCTCCAGTCACTCGGAGAGCACGGGCGATCACTAAATGTCAGTTACATAAGAGCTTGGCTCAAACGCTTGGTGAGGCAAGCAGACAGGTTATAAGACCACTGACAGAATTAAGGTTAAGACCCACATTCACTCTCCAGTTTTCACTCTCCAGTCTGGCCTGCATTAGCATGTCTAGATGTCTGTGAGTGAGTGTAATTTAAATCTGGAGCCAGATTATGTTTGACCTGACATTTCAAAAGCTTGTGCTTGTGTGTTTCCTCTGTTTTGAACAGGATTGACAGAAAAAAGGACAAGGCAGAGAGGAAGATTCTGGACAGCCAGGAGAGAGCATTCTGGGACGTCCATCGACCGGTGGTGAGTTCACACTAAAGTCATAAAAAAAGAAAATGGAAGAAAAGTAGGAGTGTATGGTGCAACAGCAGGAAAAATGAAATGAAAATAATAAAACAACAAAGTCAGCTCCACACATTCTACAGCTGTGAGTCTTGTTTTGTTGTTGGCAGCAGAATCAGATTTGGTGACATTGCATACAAGCATTGTGTGAGCGTGGCGTTGCTGAATAGAGAGACAGCACTGTATTGTGTGAGGAGAACAAGTGTAGACCAAACATGCTGGAGAAACGATGTTGTCTGACCCAGAAACACACTCTGTCTCCTGCCGCCTCCCACAGCCAGGCTGTGTCAACACCACAGAGATGGACATCCGCAAGTGTCGGAGAGAGAGGAACCCACACAGGGTGAAAAAGGTGAGGACAGGAGACGTATAGCTGCTGTGATACATTATTGCCTAACTTCCCAAACCTAAATACTATTATATCAACACTGTGTTTTAGACTTATCATCCTACAGCCGTCCCACACAGGGTCATAGCAAGATTTTCATAAACACAACTCCCCTTCTCTAAATGACTTAAAGTCTTTTCAACAAAGCACTCATGTAAATCTGGTAAGAAAATAAAAGATCCCTTTTGTTTTGTTTCAATAAATGTTTTTCCTACAATAACTTAAAAAATTATAAAAACATGAAAATAAATATTTAGATTTGGTTGTCGGAAAAAAAATTTACT
>JAQLOL010000007.1:17155177-17168659 GCA_029783665.1 Naso thynnoides | reverse complement strand
ACATGACATGTCAGTGAAATAGTGAACACTAGTTTTGGCAGTAACCAAAAAGACAAAGTTGTTTTCCCCATAAGCTGTATTTAACAACGTCTACAAAACAGAGTTTTGAAGGTATAGTTTTTCATGCTTCATTACATTCCAAAATCTGGCGTAAGGGCTTAATGTAGCATTCAAACTGCAACGTCGCATGTGTCATCCTAATGTCTGTTTTCGTTTCCACAGCAGAGCTTTATAATGATAATAATGGCAAATTAGTTCAGTGCTTTCACTTTTTTCCCAGGCTTTCAGCTCCAAAATGTTCAGGCTGCACAGTCGAATTAGTCACTCCCAAAAGTGTGTGTAAAGCCTCGACACAAACAATGACCCACATGGTCGTGTGAATCACATTTCTTTAGTCACAGCTCTAGTGTGCACAGCCATGTACGATATAGAGATCACCTGCTTTTTAGTGTAGCTTTTAAAGTTTCCAGTGCCATGGGTCCATCTAGTGGTGGTTAAACCACAGGACCAAACAATAGAGTGTTACAAGACTGTGTTAAGCTGTGTTCACATTATATTGACGGACATCATGATGTCAAAACTTATTTTATTTCAAGGCCTGCAGCCCAATATGGGATCAGTTATGTTTTGTTGTTTGTTTTGTTTTTTTACTGCATGAGTTTTCTCATTTTCTGTTTTCTCAAAAGAAAAAAAAAAATCTGCCCACTTTTGTTTGGCAAGATGTATGCCGTGACTCTCCATCTGATGATCGTCTCGTGTTTTGATGACAATGGGGAAAATGGTGCATGTTTTCGGACCATAATGGAGCTTCAACGGAGATGCTTTGACTCTCCAAAGACAGCACACAAACGGGAAGGGGAAGCCCAGAGTATGTGGCACTCCACATGGAACATTAAAGGCCTCTGAGCTCCACTGTGGCTTCTTCTACAAACAGGAGGTGCTCGGACTGAGATTGGAGTCCCACAGCTCCCCCATGAGGCCAGTGACTGCTACAGCTACAGACTACACTGCTGAATGAGTCAATCATCTGTTGTTTTCTATCAGGATCGTTGCAAATACAGGTCATATTAATAACCACCATTATTATCATGAACCAATAACCTCTTGATTATAAAGTAGAGAGAGATGCTTAACTCAAGTCGATGTACCAAATGTTATTCTCAGCACAAACACAATGACACTATGTACAGGGTGCATTGTCCATGTAAATTGGCTACATTTCATTATCCAAAAGCACATTTTATTATATATGGGCACATTACTATGCATGTAACATATTCAGGGCATTTTGTGCTTTTAGTTTCTCAATCAGCAAGATAACTACTGGCACTCCAAAACACTCAAGCACCTGCTATCTATTCATAGGTACCAAATAATAAAAACTCTGGACCTGTCTGTTTTGTGACACTCTTTTTGCGTGTGTGTGTGTGTTTGCTGTTCTGTGTGATGAAAGGGAAAAAAAAGGTCAAAAATGTGCAAACTGACGTAATCTTTTTCAGGTGTACGGCTGCAGGTATATTTTGGTAAATGCAAATTAGTGATGGTCCAGCATTATTTTTTTTCCTTCCTGGTAACAATTCTGATTCACAAACTTGCATATCAACCAATATCGAGCACTGATCCTATACCAGTGCGGGAAAAAAAAATTATTTTAATTTCTTTTTAGTTATACTACTAATCCTGTATGGATGTGATATTACCATCAGTGTTGTGTGGCCTGGCTCTGGTTAAACCTTTTGTAACACATGAACAAATACACACAGAGAATGTGAACGCCATAGAACTTTCTTTTATAAAGCAGGATGTAATTGTAGCATCCATTCGTCTGACAGACTCGGTTTTTAAAAAGGCACAATATCGGCAAGGCTGGCGGGCAAGTAATGTAATCTACCGTGGCAAGCCTGCTGGGAAGTAGCCAGATACCATTTTGCAGCTAATTAATTACAAGTTATCAGGCTGTTGCACTGATGGGCATACTCGCAGATGCCAGCATTATCGGCGGTATTGGAGGCGTTTTTTCGATACTGGTATCAGTATTGGAACAACTCAAATAAAAATGTAAATTACAAAATGCTTTTCTGCTCATCATTTCTGTACTTGGTGGTGTAGTACTCCTCATCAGTAGCTGTACTTATCTGCTTGCTAACATTAGCATACTAACATTGCATATTTGGCAGGTATCATGTACTCAGTTCACCATCTTAGTTCAGCATCTTAGCATGCCAACATTTGCTAATTAACTTTAAATACAGAGTAAACCAAAGTGCTGAACAAATTCAGATTTTTACCAGTGGGCACTAGATCAAATAAATTGAGGGATTACCTAAATTGTTTGGCTTTATAAAAAAAAGAGGATGACTGGAGCTCATGGGTCTTCTTAAAAAGTCTTTCTGTTTGATACAAGATTTCATTACGTTTCGACACGCAGTCATGTGATCAGTCTGCTGGGCATGCATCAGTCTACAGGGTTTCATGACACCAATTTCTTTTAAGACTCAACTGGAAATGCCACCATGATCGGCTAGGAGTTTCCCAGTTTGGGTGATGTAAGCAACTGGCTGTTTTCAAAAAGGTTCAGATATGTGTCATACGGTCATCATCTCTGGATTATGGCATAGACTTTTCTGTTGAAAAGGCTTTAAGTGATTTGCCTCCTCTCTTTTTTCCTCTTTAATGACAAGCTGCATTATGGGAAATGTGGGATTCAGCATATTTTAGGAGATCTGCCTCAAACTGGGACTACAAGTCAGGATGTCTTTGCTTATCCTGCTTCAATTTTGACCATCCTTTTTAAAAACCTCCATGGTGAGTGTCCTACTGTTCTTTAGTGCAATACTGAAATCTGTGGAGTCCCCCTTTAAAATTCTACAGACAACTTACTAGAAAAAGGAACAAAAAATAAACAAACACAACTATTACTTGTGCTAAGTGAATACACTGTGTATCGCAGCTAGTCTCATTATAAAGTTATTGCCTTGACCTTTACAGGTTTCTCTATTTCAGGAAGTACATGAATCAAATCTTGGGATGCAGTTTGTTACTCTTGTTTAAATGCTATTAAACTGTCACACTGTGATTAATGGGATATGACACATTTATTCGCATCCATGTGAAACAAACTGTCAAAAACACTATAAATTCTTCCTACTGTAGTTTCCTTCATTTTCTGAAGACTCCTTAGCATCCAACTTTATACCTGCAGTAAATACACAGAGCGCATGTAGTGCTAATGGTGAATATCTCGCTCTGCAGGCAGACTCTGTTGCCCACATGAGCTGTAGACTCACTGCCCCCTGTGCTGGAGCCTCTTTTCTGTTGTCTTGCTCCTATTTAGAGTCCAGAGCTCGCACTGCTCTCACAAACCAGAGTGCTGTTTTTTTTTCCCCCTCTTCCTCTGCTGACAGAGTCTGAGGGTCACTCCAACTTATCGATCCAGTCTAGGATTCTTCTGCTTATCAGCTGCTTTTTCAGCACTGACCTATGGTCTTTCTCAGAAAACAGCACGAGACGGCATCGAGCGTTACCATTCATTCTTTATTTTTTTCAGAACAATAAAAATAGTTTAACAAACCAAGACTTCTTCATTCTCTCCATTTTGACTTGTATTTACATCTGAAGATGAAACAAACGCCCAGTCATGTCCATTTCATCTCCTCGTGGCTCCGTTCCAACCCCAATCCTCCCTCTCCACCCCCGGCAGGCTTGACAAGAGAGTACCAGGGCCTATTGCTGTGTCTTTGACGAGGTATACAGGCTATTCAAATGATTGGTGACACACAATTTGAAGCGGACATCACTGACTTTTGCATTTTAGGAGCTTTTACTTTTGTTCAAAACTGCACCACGCTAGGCCTGTTTGTATACGGTAGGTAACATTAAGCAGGTTTATGATTGATGACACATGCTTTCACTTACTGGCATGACTTTGGAAGAAAAAAAAGACACAATTTTACTGTGGAAAACACCACATAACTGACACAAGAGAAGAAGACGCAATAACTGAGAAGTCTCGGATCCATTCTTGGTCAGGAGGAGATAAACTGCTGTGTGGAAGGTCCCTGAGGGAAGTGAAGAAATATGGTGTGAATGCACGAGCACAAGTCATCCCAGACACATAGAATTAATGGTTAGCTTCAAAAACCAAGTGGCTTTGCAGGGATACTGAATAATCACATGGAAGGACACAGACATCTTACACAGTATGTGCAACCTATGGACCGAAAAGGCTTTTTGATACAGAACGTCCAGCACCTTCTAAATGTCATAAAGCAATTAGGCCTTCTAAAGCACTCAACGGAAATGTCAAAGATACAGTTTTCACTTCTTGCCATTGTGTAGATCTGGGCAGAGTTACGTCTTTCTGACAACAATATTGTTTCAGTTTTTCAATACCGTTTCAGACCAAGTGGAGAGGGTTTTTTTTGCATGATGAGTGAGACACCAGGCAAAATCAGCAGAGACCTGTTATTGCGATGTTTTCCAACAGCATGAGCCTGAAAGCATCCAGAAATCCCTCTGGGGAGTTGATTATAATGGGATCCTCGTGTGGCGTTATTGTCCCTCCGTGCCAACTGAATACAATCACATGAATCAGGGCTGCATGGCTGAACAATCAACAGCAGAGGAAATGAAAGATGCCTGAGTAGTTGTGGCTATTGTGCACCTGATCAGGACAGAGGTATCAAGACAGTCTGAACAAACCCAAGAAGTCATACTAATTAAGGAGATCAAAACATAGAAATATTTTACAACTGAGAAAAAGACAAAAAAAACCCAAAAAGTACTGAATTTCTGCAACGCATTAGAGTCAGAGAGGCCCAAGAAAGATAGAGCAAAAACAGACAGAGGGACCGAAGCAGAGAGTTCAAACTTTTGCGTCCATGTCAGAGTATTAATACAGTAGTCCAGAGGTCTGCATGTAATAGTGGTGAATCTGAGCACCATCTCTATGGCTGGGGGTCAGGGGGTCACTGGTCCAATCAGGTTGCAGGGTCATGGCTGTCAGAGCTGGTTTCCAGTGCAGAGCGGCAGGCTGGCACAGTGATGAGGATAATGACGTCTTAGTGTCACATCGGATCACACAGCAGACACACAGTCACAGAGTGGGTGAGCTGGGCCGTGGGGGCCCCGAATGCACCCGTTTGGGCACAAACAGTCCAAAAAGGCCTGGCCTTTAGTGTTCCCATAGTTCAGTGGAGCTCCAGCACAGTGCAGGAAGGCTGAAATGAAGCCGTATCTACTCACATTTCAAATGTTGAGAAGGGATCGATACATATTGTCAGGGGAGCAGTTGCTTCAATTAAGCCGCATGGCCTGTGGAAGTGCAGATGTCTGTTCATCCATTTCAGTCTGTTATTTTAGGCCCAGACCAGGAGGGACATGATGGCTCATTAGTTTTTCAAAGTAAAAGCCTCTTCTTTCACTGGTCACCTCCACTGGGCCACGTGCCAATGTGCTGAGCGCTCCTACAGCATGAAAAAATACAAGATATCTCAGATCAAACACATCGTTTAAACAACAGTCCACAGTCATGCTAGCAGCTCTGTGAGGTTGTGTTTGGGCACTGCGGTGCTTTGAGCTAAATGCTAATGTCAACATGCTAGCATGCTCAGAAGAGAACAACAACATGCTGAAGTTTAGCAACTATGTTAATGCTCACGACAAGAACACCAACAGCCAGAAGTTTAGCAGGCTTGTTTTGCTTATTCACCAACCGAATTTAGCCTGACTGCACGCTAGCATTTGCTAATTAGCATGGCAGCTTTGCGAAGAGTTTTAAGTGCTGAACAAATTCAAATAGTGACCTGCTGATGGTGCAAGAGACAAAGGAAAGGGGATCACCAAAGTTATTAAAAGTTAACATCTGTACAACATGCTGTCCGACCAGCAGCTGTTAAAGTTATTTTGTCAGGACCAAAGCAGGGGAGTCACTTAGACATTGCAATTTCTTGAGGAGCTAGCATGACTGCAACGTACAATAATATTTGATTTTTGTTCGTGTTAACGATGATTTGTTTGATTGATATGTACACCTTAAAAAGAGACTGAGTGATGCTAATAGTACAAAGTAAACTGAATCCTTCTGATTGGCTAATACAAATACAACAACGTACTTAATCCAAATCAAATTTACGCTTGCATCGCTGAAACAGAAACACAGCATTCTATAAATGGTAATAACATTAGTTTTGGTGCTCAGTATATATAATTTGTTCCTAAATTTTTTGCAGAGTTGCTTCACTTGCAGAATATATCTTTATCTTTGTATTTATAAAACATTACAAAAAAAGGCATTGCTTACCTTACATTTTATTTAAGTCTTCCATATTTGTAAAGACTATATTTATAGGTTTCTTTATCTCCAAACACTTCCAGCGGCCTGTGGCAGTCCTTTTATTGGTTCCTTCATTCTAATGCAAGTTTAATCCAGGGCAGAGCAGAAGAGACCTTCATAGTCGCAGCGACTACTGATAAAAAAAAAACAGCCAGTAGCTCAAATATGGCGCTGCAATGACATTCAATCATCTCCCGAATGTACTGTGTCATTTATGCCTTTAAATTTTTCAATTGCTCAAATTTATCCAGTGTTTTTGTTTATAATGTTTATGCTCCTTCTGCTCCAGTGAAGAGAGGGGAAAAAACACACTCCAAAAACATCTTCTGTTTTGCATGGAGACCGAGTCACTTGTCAAGAAACACTGACAGTTGTTCATTGCCTTCAAAGTTAATATATATGTATTTATATATAAAAATGGTGTTCATAAATTATTCAACAATGTTCAGTAGATAAAATACCACTTGCATTTCTGTCCTGAAATTATCACTTTGTGCTTTCTGCAAACAAAAAACATTGAAAAAGAAGCAGCAGATTTTTGCCAGAGGTTAATCCATATTAAAAAAAATCGTCTCTTCGAATCTAAAAGGTTCTCTCTATCTGTGTCGGTTGGTTATTCCGTTGCCGTTCGTGGCGGGCTCCTCCAGCTCGTCATCCTCGAAGCCGTGAAAGGTGGAAGTGTCGCTCTCCGAGGTGGTGCCGAACAGCTCCTCTGCTCCTGCAAAAGTCCCGTCTTCCTTCTCTTCTCCGCAGTCAGCTGATAGGACAGGATGAGAGTCATCGCACAGTTAAAAGTCAGTTCATGACAAGAGGGCCTTCATTTCTTTTCATCATCCGTTACAATCCATGCAGCCACATACACAGACAGAAAAGTTTTGTACTGTGTGTATGTTACATTGCATTGGTATGAACTCACCTGTGCACCGGCAGGCGGAGAAGGGAGACCCCGATTTACCCATTTTCTTGTTTGAGCCCTGGCATTTGTTACAGTAGTTGTTGGGAATGCTGGTCCCACCTGGACCCTTTGGACCTGCGAGGAAGTTAACACACACGAGTAAGTAACACGAGTAAGGCTGGGCAGGTCCAACTCTCTCAACATGATACTTGCATGCCAGGATTGATAAAAAATAAATAAATAAAGTAAAACTTTACATTTGTATTTTACCTATTGTATTTTGCTTTGCTCAATATTAACTTTGTACTTTCTGCAAAACACGTGGTGTCAACAATACAATATGTATGTATGCATATGCACACTGTGTATAAACAGTGAACTGTCACGGCTTTGGGTTTTTTCATAGAGAATTTACTTAGAATTAATGTCAGTTCCTTTTGTTGACCTGTAATAATAAATGTCGTCACTATTTGTGTGGATATAATTTAGTATTTTTATGGATTATTTCTTTGTTTTGAATTTTTTGCCTTTCATTCTTCCAGGCTGAGCTTGTGGACGTCGTAATCATATGGACATGTTTTTGGTCTGAGGACTTCCTCAGGATGGTTTCAATTTGATGACTCAGATTTCCACGTGTGACAAGAGTTTTTTTTGTTTCTTGGGGGGGTTTTTTGTATTTATCTTGAAACAGGCAGTGTGCTAAGTCATTGTTGGCTAAAATAATTACATTTTTTTCTCCCTTTCATGGTCTATTAAAGCTAAAATCTCCCAAAAAATCAAATTAGTACATTTGCAAAATTAAATTAAATTAAATTGTTATCAAACACTAAGTCACACTTAAATTATCACAAACATTCAGTGCTAATATTTTGCAAATGATTTTTTTTTTTAACTACAAAAAGTCAGCAAGGTATTTTAATAAAATTATCTATTGGGACAGACACACACAGCATGTAATGACAAGTAATGGTTTGTTTAATGAACATTATGTTATATCAGAGGTGCAGCAGTTTGATTTCTTACGTTTATGTCTGTCAGTCGGTTGTGCAGAAGGGGATCTGGACGCCACCGAGCTTCTCTCTCCAGCTCTGTCCTCCTCTGCCAGGTGGGAATGGGTGTAGTGGTAGCTTAATCCCGTACGGTTCCTGTAGCGCTTCGCACAGACTGCAAGAAAAGGAAAATATTTAGTCCTACCACTATGACCTATTTAGAATTATTTTCTGAAACACCACATTTCTAAACGTAGCAAATTTCATTTTCTAACTTCTTTTGATTGGAATAAAAGCTTCAATGCTCTTTGACTGTAGAGAGACCTTCAGAAAGCAGTCTGGTAAGCTGGTGATGTCTAAAAGGTATAAGGAATCAAAAATATATCTAAGACTGTTTTTGAATTAGAAAACGACAAGTACAGAATGATATGAAAAATGAATGAATAATAGAAAAATAAACAGATCTCAAAGCATTTAATTGAGACAATTATTCTACTTTTGAGCCCAAAAGGGAAAAAAAAGTACATTTCTGATTGTAATTATGAAATAAAACAACAACCCTGACAACATAATGACCATGTGATGTCTCATTTACACAGCAAGGGCACTTTACAGCTCGAGAAAAATAAGATAATGTGCCGGGGAAATCAATAATCACAGCACTTGTGACACAAGTACTCAACAATCCATCAAAACAAATATCCTGAAAGTTACTGTCACAAGAGCCAACAAGTCGAGGTACCTGAGGTCGAAGATTTTGAGTTCTGCTTTTGTTTGTATCTGTCTGGAACAGAGAAAACGCACAGCAAAGAGAAAACAGCGTGAGTGTGTGCCTTTCAAGAGAAGAGACACAACTAAAAGAATCAAACCCCTAAGTGTCCTGCCTGCTTTTCCCACTTGCAACTTGCAGTGGACGAAAACTAGTAACTCTAGGTCACCTCCTTTCATCTTGCGGTTTCTCCTCAAACAAACTGTGTTGGTGACTGAATAATGGTCTGACAACAGAAGCCCGGATGAATAGTTTATTATATGCTTATTATATTATGACAAGTTCTTGAGAATAGGGATGAGAAAACTTCCTGTTAGATCCAATTAAATGAACTGAATTTAAATGGAGAAAGAAACAAATACCAGGAAATTACAAATAAGGTCTGAGTTACATAACAGAAAGGAAACAGCTCATCGGCTCATTCCATGCTGCATGCAAGGAGACTGTAAGAGAGCACAACAGCTGGCAGGCTGTTTACATGTGCACTGCTTCATGGTGTCAGGCTCGACTGTGTGCTGCAGTTACTGTCTGCATGTATTTCAGATCTGTTTTCTCGTCAAATGAAGGTGGCAGGCAAGTAAATGGACATAAGAAGGTTATTTTTAATAAGTTTAGTCATGTTTTTAATATTTAATCACTACGTATTTCTTTATTATGTAATAATGTTTTTAAGATTGTTTAGGTGTGTTTTCCTGCAGAGCAGCAGTAGCTTGCTTTGTTGTTTGTCTGTGGTTTCCTTTTTGTCTTTTGCCAAGTGAGCTGGTATTGTGCACAAAGATGCGTTTCACTGCCCTCAGGGCAAACCAGCTTTCTTTCCTTTATTTTTTGCTTGTTTTGTTTTCTTGTCAATTTGCTCGCTTTCCCCACCAATTACTAGCTTTACGCAGGCCGATTCCTGGTCAGGTGGTCGATGCAGGCTGAAGGTGTGTCGTGGCTGTTAACGGTTTGCAGTGAAAATAATGACGTGTGTAAACTTTGGAATGTGTGAACTCATTTTGTGAGCAGCACTTTCTGATTACAGTGTGAATGAAGGGCCAGTGGAGCTCAGACTGCTAGTGACAGCTGGGAAGGCGAGTGTGAGGAGGTTAAGGTGGGTGGATTTCAATTATAAAGCTGAATTGTAGCAATAATTTACCCTTGGATCGATACTTCATACAATAGTGACTCGCATTGTTTAATTTACAGTAATATGGTTTTAATTGGTAGAACATTCTTACATAAGCATAGCATAGCATAGCATATATTGTCCCACTTATGATGACCACATTTTCTCACATTGTATTTTATATATTATGTCTTATGGGTATAAGTTAAAATAAATATTGTAGTATTTTTACAAGGAAACTGCTATAAAATTATTCTCTTTTAATAAAAAAGACTTCATAAATTTCTGAGAAATCAGTAAATTACAAACACTCAGTATTACACATTCACTAAAGCTCATGTTTCATCTCTACTTACTGTCACAGACGTATGGCTTGTCGTCGTCCAAATCTGCCCTCCTGCGGCCTGAACCTCGACCCTGTGGGAAAACATCCACATACTCTAACTATCTGTAGTTAAATCTGTACTCAGAGTCGTCAAACATAAACATATGACTGCTGTGTGACTTTTGCCTGCCAGGTGAGGTGTGTATGTCACAGCTAAAGCAATACAAACTCCACTGAGTTTAATGTGATCAAGCTAATGTTTGTTCCATGTGTGATAAAGACACTAAACTGGCAGATAAGGTGATTTCTTTGACTTCTATGCAACTTAAAGTAAACATGAGAATAAGACAGCTGGAGCTCTGTTTGCTCACTTACTCTTCCTTTGCCCCGATGTCTCCTCTTGGGAGTGTCCACCTCGTAGTCGTCATCATCATTGAAAGCGTCTTCTGCTGCGTCGGCCTCCAGAACCCTCTGAGAAAGAAAGAGACGGAGAACAAACAAAACATTTTACTCAGCTCTGATTAAAGTAGCATCTTGTTCACATAATGAGCGTTCCAGATCTTGCTGACTGAACTCACCTGGATCTCCAGCAGGCTCTCCTCGTCGTTCTTGTTCCTCTTGTCGAGACCCTCTCCTCGTAGCAGAGCCTCCAGCGTGGTGCTCTGGGTGGGCAGTGTGTCCTTTGACATCAGGCCTCCATCTGCAAAAAGACAAAAATAGGCATAAGGCTGTAACAAACAGTGTGAAGCTTTGTTAAAAACATTGCCTTTTTCTTCTAAATCGTCATTTGATTGCATAGGCTATTGTGCGAACTGCGGGAATTTTTGTTATCGCAGGATAACAGCTCGTTTTCCTGTAATAACGGGACAAACTCATGCGTTATCATGGGATAACAAGGCTCATTTTCCCTGATAACAGAATAAATAAAGTCAGTTTCCAAAACAAAAGTTTGTTTCCTCATTAATATTTCCTATCAGAGATCAGGACTGGTGCTGAAAAGTGGCTAAGTGGAGATGCTGTGAGGGTCACACAGTGAGATGAGCAAGTTTCGCCACGTTATACCTTTACTGTTCAGTTATGAATCCTCTCTGACAGTGCCAGTGGTCTTTACGGGCTAAATCTGTGTGATCGTGAACCAGACACTCGCTTTCGATCTTGTGATGAAGGCTCACCAGAAAAATTATCCCATCTCACGAGAAAACGAGTCAGTTTATCCCGTGACAACGCATTAACACTAGAAAGGGCACGACAGTCATTTTGACCATTTTCACATTTTTATGTCATAACTTTGCTGAATTAAAAATTACAGTACTGCTGGCCCCTTATTTTTCCCTGAAAATGTCTGTATTTTCATTTAAAATATTATACAAATTGCACTAAAGGCAAAGAAAATATGATCATTTCTACCTATTTCAGCCACAGGCAGTCTTGAAGACCACACAGATTTAGCCGAAGTTTAATTGATACATAAATTTTGAGAGCGGCTGCAAATTCCATTTACAGAGGCAGTTTTTGTCCCTCAAAGCAGCACGGCGTACAGCAGCACAGCGGAGCAGATCTCACCTGCATCAGCTGGCAGCAGATCTGGATGATCTGTCTCTGCTGAAAGTGTGCGTTTTCTCTTCTCTTCGATATATCTTCACGTGTTATTTCATTTTTTTAAAAAGATATCCCGACAGAATAACTACATTACTTTTTATATTGGGTATTTATCATGAGAGATAATAGAATTTGGAATTTGGAGATCAAAATGGCCACTCATGAACTTTCTAGTACATTTGGAATTGTGGCCCTTCAAGTTTCAAGTTTTACTGATATTACGGGAAAACAAGCAGTTAACCCGTGACAATAAAATGATTATTTTGTGATCTTGAGGAAACTGAATGAAAAAAAAAATTGAAGCACCCATGGCCGCTATCAGCTTCCGTAGAGCAGAGACTCAAGATGACTGCACCTAAAGAGCTGGAGTTAAACCGGAGCTGCTGGAGGAAAATTAACCTTATTTTGAAGGGGTAGGTGGTGATGATGTCAGAAAATGACGACAGGTATTTAAGCTTCATTTGAAAACTTTGTAGAACCCAGATGAATCAATACAAATGCTCAGAGTTTACACTTTGCAAACACATGTCTATTTGTCCACTTGAGGTAAAAGCTCCACAGGTGTATAATCTGAACAATGGAGCCAGTATGTTGCTAATGATGAATGAGCTGCAGTATGTTGCAGTCCTATGCATCATCATCAAGAGCTGAATTGTGACAAGAACCATCAGTGCTACAGTCTGACCTGCGCGAGCAGCTTTCCATCAGCACATTTCCATTATGCCTCCTCTCCTCCACTCACACTACACATAATAAAAGCATGTGGCAAATTGCTGAAGCATTTGTTTGTGACAGCGGCTGTCATCTTTTTTTTTTTCATTGCCTGCAACAGTATGTGTCATCACAAATATTTTCACAGCACTACATTACTAAACAAAATGTACATGTTTTCATTCTGGACGCTCTCAATAATGCTGCACTATGCAGACGCTGCGCTGACTGTGTCCACAGGAATCTCCGCGGTACGACATAGTTAAGTGGCTTATCACGTTAACCTGAACACATCATGCAGATATCTCCTCCTGCAGCGAGCTGAAGATCTAAACAAACATTGTAGGAGGCGAGCAGGTTGGGCAGACAAAGCAGAGCAAACAAAAGCTTTTGCAGTCAGTCGGATGTGCAGATCTTATTGACACAATCTCCTCTCCACAGAACGCTCCATGGTCATCCAGTTGCTTTGTGGATGTTTGAAAAGAGGACACACTTCAAAGCCCCCTGACTCCAGCTTTCTATGAGCCCTTCATCTTAGCACTGCGCCCACTAGAAAGACTTTTGCCGAATATTGAACATGGAGTGCTGAAGCAAAAGAAGACTGCAAAGGTAAGAGGCAGATATATGAGGTGCTGTAGGCGTGAGAAGCTCCTCTAAAATGGGCCCCTCCACCATGCGGCGGCAGCCTCTCACCATTGTGTCTGCACACGTTGACTTTCAACTCTCCGCGACGAGGCAGGGGGGGGGGGGGGGGG
>JAQLOL010000007.1:17131828-17155077 GCA_029783665.1 Naso thynnoides | reverse complement strand
CCAGAAAAAAGGTACACACACACACACACACACACACACATCTCCATGGCTTCCCACCCACCCCACCCAAGGGAGCTGGGGGGCTAAAAATAGAGCCGGCAGCAGCCTGCAGCAAGGAACTGATTCTGCATGCAGCCCCAGTCTCTTGCACACCATCAGTTAGACAGCCAGCCGAGGCAGCGAGACAGACTCTGCTGCCCTGTGCCGGCCACCTCTGGCCAGCTGCACAACGTGCTCCGTATAAGAGACGCCAGGTTAAATCAGGGTACGTTTCCCCTCCGCTGGGCACTTGCAGACAGCACATACAATCCGCTGCTGCTCGAGAAGGGAAGGGACAGCAGGGTGGTGGCGGCGGGGTCTTAGCGAGCGCAAGCTCAGTGGAAAACAATAGGCAACAATGGGATGTGTTTGGGGAAACAAAGGCTTGGTTCATATGCTATCACTCCATCTAGCTTTCTCTTTCCAGCCTCTCTCTCTGTTTCTGACTGTCTCAACTTCCCAAACATTTGTCCTTCATGGAGCACTGCAGACATTAAATGTGAACTACAGGAGATTTCCATAAAAACACAATGGATTTCTCAAAGCCTTTTGTAGAAACTACTAAAGGGCAAAAGATGTAACATAATGTTTTTGTGAGAGATTCCCTCTTCTGTCATGTTCATTCCTGAGGGTAGTGTAACATCCCATTGGGTATGCAAGCCTTGAGCACAGAATGGACCAGTTACTCGAGCTCAGAAAGACTGGTGACAAGACACACACAGACTACGAAAGAGGCATGAAAGAGTTGTAGGAAAGAAAGAGACAAAATCCATCAGCAGGGTAGGCGGTGAGGGGAAAATAAGATCGAGTAGAAAAGGGTGTTGAGCAAGCTGTTTCGAGTGACAGCTAGAAGGCCAAACTCTATTCCATAACATTTATTAAATACTGTCTTCAGTGGCCGAACTCTGTCTCACTGCTCCCAGCAGTGGTAAATCTAATTACATGTTCTACTTCTCACAAAACAAGTTTACTAGCCGGAGTGAACACAGCCACATTTCATCCTCTGAAAAATGACTGGCACCCTGTGCTCAGTGCACCGAGACACAGCGATATGCTTTTAGCCAGATTATTCCAGATCATCACCAGTAATCACATGAGCTGAAGGAGGCGGTGGAAATGGGTGGGAGACGGGTGTGTGTGTGTGTGTGTGTGTGTGTGTGTGGACGGCTGAGCAGGAGGAGAAACTGAGAGGAGCAGACAACGTCAGGCAGGTGGTCTGGGGAGCAGAGGCTGCAGGATCTTACCGAGGTGGAGGCCGTAGATGCCCAGGCGTGGGTCTGTGGTGTTGTGCAGCCGTCTCTTCTTTCTCCAGCAGCGGGCAGGGTACGTGTACATCTGTCCAGCTGCAACCCCTGAACAATAACAGTACAATGTCAACAAGACAGTTTTAGCCAAAACAGATTGAGAACAATAAAATAGTAAAAAAAAAAACACTTTCCAAATAGGAAAAACTCAGATAACAACAGTGGTTCGACTGATTTTTGGTTTTGTTTTACAGTATTGAGCTTTACCCTATTTTAATTCTCAGGCATCACTGAAGGTAATAGACAGAGGCCACTTAAAATGTTAATGAGTTGCTCTGACATTATTGGTTGATTGACAGAAAATTAAATAGCATTAATTCTCACAATCTATTAATTGTTTTTCCTGGAGCTACAAGACTAACGTGTCTTCAGTTAAGCTCGCAGCTCTGTGAGAAGGGCTGGATATTGGCACGGACTTCGCAATATGATACACATCACGATACACCATAAGATTATATCATGATACACTGAGATATGATGCATATTGCAATATATTCAAAATAGTTCATTGAAAATGCAAAACCAATACAAGTTGCTGTGTACAGTCTGGGTAGTCGTCATACATCACATCTCACTGTATTGATAATTTAACTGACAAACTGAGTCAAAACAATTTAATTAAGAATTTCCTTTCCAGTCTCTTTGAGCGGTATTGTGATCTCACACACCAATGTAGCTCCAAAAACATCAAAATTTAAAATGCAATTTAAGTGCACTCTCACAATTTAACTGGACACACTGAAGCAGTAGACACATATGAAAATAAAGTGCACACGTGTTCACAATACAGGACTTCACATTACATATTGCGATAAATGGGTCATGATACGATACGATACGGATATCACAAAATAAAAATCGCGACATACTGCCGTATTGTTTTTTTGCACAGCCCTGTCTGTGAGGCTGTCAGCATGCTAACATGCTCACAGTCATGTTGCTAACATGCTGAGGTTTAGCAGGTGTAACATGTGTAACATCTGAATGCTGCGTGTTAGCATGCTAGCATACACTAATTAGCACTTAACACAAAGTACAGCTGAGAGTGATGGGAGTATCATTAATTTCGCAGATACTTGATCATGAACCAAAGTGTTGAACTGATAAGAATATCGATCTAATGATGATGCAAGTTGTTGAAATGTCTTCAATTGTGAATGGATGGATTTAATGGCAATCCAGCAAATAGTTAGTGTGTCAGCTGTTTAAACATTTCACTTAAAACCACAAAATGACAGTGCTCTAGATTAAAACTCAAAACGACCACTAAAAGAGCCAGATTCATCATCTGGAGACTGAATGTCTGTTGAAAGTTTAATGCCCATCCACCTGAAAGATGTGGAGATACTTCTTGCTGCTCTCCTTTAATATACATCATTTTAACCTGAATATCTTTTGGCTTTGGATAAAATGGGCTGTCATCTTGGGCTGTGCTAATATTGTAACATTTCATTAACTGAAAGATTAATCCACTGAGCAAAAAAAGCAATCAACAGATTAACAAAAAAAATATTTTGAAACTATTATTAATAGATTAAGATAATGTAGAGGCAGACATCATTTTTACAAGCTTAATGGAGCAAAAACACTCCTGGCTCAAAACATAAAACATGCATATTTGGACATGTGTGGAGCAGACAAATTATCTAAATGTTTTCAAATTCAAAATTATTATCAGAACCATCACAGGAGTTCAAATATTTTGATTAACACTGTTATAATATTTTCTCTTTTACAAATCGTTTCATTAGATCCTTTATTGTTATTGTTCAAGACAATGAATTTGCAAAGCTCTCTGCACAGAACATGTTCCAAAAAAAGACAGAAAAAAAGAGAGATAATTAATAAGTCATATTCTCCAGATGATCATGAACATGTTAGCTTGGCACACACTCCAGCAAAAATCAAACCTTCATCTTCTTTTTTTTTTTTTTAGTTAAAATGAAAAGCAGTAATTGTTCATCCTTCGCCCCCACTGTGTGTTTTTGTGTGTGTGTGTGTTTGTGTGTGTGTGTGCTTGCCCACCGGGGCTGCGGTGGTGTCGCTCCATCCAGATGTAGCAGTTGTTCTGGGCCACGCCGGTTTGTGAGTCCAGGAATGGTAGGCGGACGCTGCGTTCAGCACACAGACGGGCATTGTAGCTGCGGCACTGCTCAATGGCCTCCTTATAGAACTGGTCGCCCAACCTGCGGGGGGGTGGGGGGGTGGGGGGGTAACATCAGGTCAGTGACACTGGGTGACGCGATGACACAGTTGCTTTGAAGAGTAATCGTGATTTATGCAGAATCTCTGATATGCAGATGGAGCCTTTTCTAACATGTATGAATGCCCTGTTGCTTTGCTGGCTGCAGATCATTAAATCAGTAAGCTGAAGCAGCTACGAGATTTGTATGCAGGTCCCTTAGAAACCCTCCTCAGCCCACATAATGCTGTTAAGGTTTGTTCAAACTTGGTATCAGCTCTGCTCAGTGCAAGTCTCAAACTGACAGCGGAGCCTCTCTCTCCTCTTCCAGCCTGCCATCGGGAAGAATTTTGCAGAAAGGAGGAAAAGACACACAATGCAACCCAGTTACAGCTCTGCTGCTCCCACTCCTGAAGTTAAACACATTAATACCTCTGTGGGCTCTTTGTCTGATCTGATTCTAGATGGGCTGTGAGCTCCGGTGGCGCTGACCAAGTTAAGTTTATCACAACAAACAGAATCTGGGGTCTGATGTCAAGTCAGTCCTCCGATCAGCAAGCAGCTCAGTATCTCACACTTTAGTTCCACTTTTCTTAGCACCACTGAGATTTTGGCAGTCCCTCGGGGCCTCAATGTTAATATTCAGAGTGATATGGGGGAGGATATTTCACATTCGAGCCCTCAATCGCTGCCACACGCCTGGTATGGTAATTAGCCTACTTAATTAATCTCAGCAGAGTGCCTTGCACGAGGGCAGGTTCTAATTTGACTATATCAAAGATGGGGGTAAATGCTGCAACTCAGAAATTACGGCACGCTACTTTGTATGTGATTTCTACAGTCTGCTGTTATATCACAGGTTCAACAGGGGAAATAAAAGCTACTGGTCCTTCTGGTTTAAACATCTCCACATCTGCGTAATGAAGTTCCTTCACGTGTTCTCAATTACAGCATTAGGAAGACAGCCATTTTGAAGTGAAACTAATGAGCTGTGGGGCTGCGAGTCGAGCCTGGAATCTTAAACTAGGGGTGGAGGAGCACGATTTGTTGGCGTCTTCAATATCCTGCGCTGCCCTCCTTCTCTTTCGTCTTTAACCCCGCCGCCCCCTCGGTGAGACGACGTCCAGCGGATGAACAGCCGTGTCAGGAATGCTGTCCCGCACAAAGCCCACCGCTCTGCGGTTCAGACAAAGCCACAGTGTGCAAGGGGCTTCTGGGAAAGAGAGGCTTCGTGTCCGTGTGACTGAGAAGAGTAAATAGACACAGGTACAGAGCCAGTGCAGGGAGGGGTGGAAAGGTGTGAGAACAGACAGAGGAAATTAAAAAAAAAAAAGGGTTTAAAAAGACATAATGTTGACTAATGACGGGGAGACTTTGTTTTTCCTTCCTGCCGTTTCAATCAAACTGAAATATTGGCTTCATTGTAGTTAATAATCATATCACCACTCCTCTTTGTCTTGTAGAGAAGTCCCACAGTGTTTCTCACTGCACACAAGGCAAAGAAAGCACCTATTTCTCACATGTACTGGCACTAGATCACCATTTCAGATGCAGGAATTTTTACAAGAGGAACCATGCGGCGATATACTCAAAACAGATTGGCCATAAAGATCCAAGTTCAAAGGTTTGACATCTTCACCAGTAGCTTGATCAAGGATTTTTTTTAAAGATAAAAAATAATGATTCACAGCTGTCTATGAATTTGCTTAAACTAGATTTGTCAGATTTACAACATATGTGGGCGTACAGTGCATCCCTGTCGAACTAACCTGTTGGCTTCACTGCCATTCCTTGATATCCACGCACAGCTCCGATGGGACGCAGTCACACATATCAGTTTACTAAAATCACACCAGCTGTGAATGCTCCGGAGTCAGCTTGGAGTGCACGCTCAAAAGGCTACGCACATCGTGAAGTGCCAAAAAGCTCCCGAGATTACTTGAGGTGAACAACCCGACCGAGGACGCAGATCTGTCTCAAGTGCGACGTGCAGGGGTGGGAGGGGAGCGAAGAGGGGCAACTAAGTGATGAGAGTCTGTTGGGTGCTGGCTGTCTGTGTTTCGACAAGCTCTCCATCAGGACTCCCGACGCCCCGAGCAGCAGGTGCTCTGGCCTAGGTGAGAGATCTTTCTGACACTTGTAATGAGTGACAAGACCCACACCACCGACGCCGCCACAGGAGGGGAGAGAGTCATACTGACACTTAGACATAGACACACACACACGCACACACACACACACACACCACCCAATATCAGCTCTCACAACTTTCCCTCTCTTGTCTGTTTTGAGTCAGGATTCTGTTTTTCTCTGACAATAAGGAGCTTTAAAAATAATTAGAGTTTGTTTTTAGAGTTTTTGCAAACATTTCTTAGAAAAATTACTTTGTATGAGGGCTGCACAATTAATCAGAACATAACTGAAAATGCAACATGGCCTAATGCAATCTTTAAATCCCAGCGAGGTGCAATAATTGTTGAAGGACAAGTTTGTTGATTAAAATACAATTCAATTCCACTACTCTGTGATGCCACGTCCTGGCCTTGACATCAAATTCTACACATTTGAGAAACCTTTTTTTTGTTTGTTTTCCCCATTCACAGCAGAAATCACACCATTATCATTTGAATGTTTTTCAATGAAAATAAGAATAATGTCGTTAATAGGATTATTTCCTCTAGTATAGCCAATAATACACACACCCGCAATATCAGTCCAAATAATCGCAACATTTTTTTTTTTTAATTTAGAAATTGTGCAGCCATAACAAGCTGTAATAATTACTTTGTACCCATCGTAAGTGCTGAGATTTGGGAGTTGAGCAACATCACCAAGAGACGTCAGATGGAGGAAGACAATCAATGTAAAGATTTCACCGATTTTAAACCAAGAGAAAACAAACAGTTAACTTGTTTCTAAAACTGTCTGTTATAAACATCCGTCACAGTTTACCGACACGCTTTCTGGTTCAGCTTTGAGGGCACACTTTCCTGTACATTAAGGGTTTCTTACCCACATTTCAACAGCATTCACTTTCAGTTTTACCTCAAAATTCTGTGGTTTAGTTCAGTGGTTCTCCACCAGTTTGGCTTTCGACCCTTTAAAATGAAACAATGCCTACATGCAAACTGACATCACCGGATACCCTCTGTATGTATAATTTTTAGAGTCCACAAGAAGTGAAATTACCCGGTAATTTAGATGAAAAAAAGAACAGATTTGAGGAAAGTCTGACCAAAAAAATCTGTAAAACATTGTGAAGCAGAAATATATAATTTTCTGGTTTCCTATCATGTTTATCATCTCAGTCCATTCAAATCCATCATTTCTATTTAGATAATGTGGCTAAACTGCTGGCTTGTGTCCAAACTGAGTTCTTGACAGCTCATTTTAAACAATTTTTGTTAATTCCCTCTTGCTTCCAAATATCAGCAAGCACTTTTGCAAATCTAGTTCTACCAAAACTGAAAGAAAAAAATAACAAAAATTCCATTCTGAGGTCTAAAAGGTGGCAAAAGAGTGTGAAATCCAACTGAACTAGAAACACCCGTGTGTGTTGCAGGGGCTTAAAAAGGTGCCTCAGAGGTATGTGCTACACATCCTTAATAACTTCCAGTTGAGTAGAGAAGGTGAGTGTGCGCATGAGGGCGAGGAACAAAAGCAAATCTTGTGGCCAGCAGGGCCTCCACTATCAGCATGTTCCTGTCAACGGTTCGCCGTGTCACATGGCTGCGTCCATAATGTGAGCATGTGTCAGCACTCATTTTGCATATCAGAAGACTAACTTCAGTTTGCAAGAGAGCAGATTCACAGAGACACAGTGAGCTGGAGTCAATACAAAACTCCAGCATCTATTTCAAAACGGCGAAGCATGTAACAGTTCCGACTTGGGTAAAGATTCAAGAATGATCTGAAAACACAACTTGAGTCTCTTCAGCTCTGCTCAGGGGGTTTCTCAAATTTGCAGGTGCACAGATCCTTCACAGGAAGCTAGAGCTACCACATAACAAGAGAGAAGGAGGAGGAGGAGGAGGAGGAGGAGGAGGAGGAGGAGGCAGAAGGAGGAGGAGGGCCTACAGAGTGACTGCATCCTGACAACAACCTCTGATTACACCAATCAGAACAACACAGTCTGGTTGAGGGCAGGAGCAAAACCAGACCATACACCTCCACACTGCAGTGCCAATAAACAGCAGGCCTGACTCACTCAAAGTCTACTCAACAGCAATGACAAGGCAGCTGACGAATGGGGAAGGATGGAAGTCGTGCCCGACCCGTAGGAAGCTCCAGCTGTGGCTAAAATTTTAATGAGCAGCTCCATGAGCGCCTTTAATAATCAAATATTACAGACTCAATTTTAATCAGCAGATTCTGGAGATTACTGTCCTGCCATGCTCACAGGAGGGACCGACCTCACACACAGACGTGCACAGGCCTGCACGCTGCGGCTCCATCCTCCACATCTCCACAACAAAGTCAAACCAGCCTTTTCATTTCCCTAAAGTGAATCATCTTAATACAAAAAAAGGTCAAACTGGTCCACGGGAGCGACATCCAATTAGTGTCAAGTGTGACTAATTATAATCTGACAAATGTGTGAAATGAAGTCAGAAACCCAAGACAGAGGCTAATTATAGCACATCGAAACACTTCATTAAGCACAGTTTATAGCAAGGAGACATTCCACATCAGAATGCTAAAACGTCACCGAGATGAAACAGAGGCTTGACAGCAGATGCACGCTAAGGCTTGTTGGGACACAACAAAGGTAACAATGAAATGTACTTTGTTGTACTTCCTAATAATAATCCTGCTCTTATGAAAAGAAACACAGATAGATGGTGAGACGACAAAGGCGCAACAAGGGAGCTGATTATTCATTTAGCATTTTACATTAAGCACTTCTAACATCAAGTGCTTCACTGAGCTGTTCAGGTGGCTCTGGTTGTTCTGGGTAATTCCCAGTGGGACTCTGTGAAACTGTGAAGCAGGGCAGGCACAGTCAGTCTGCTGATGCATGAGTGCAGATTCAACAGAGATTTTGCATTTATAAACAAGAACACGCAATGGATTTGCAGGCAGGGGCTGCCTGGCTAAAGGCTACTTTGACAGGACCCATCCTCTGAATTCAGCCCCATTGCACTGTTAAATTATTAAAGCTAACTAATCTCCAACACATGCACAAGTTGGCAATATGCAAAGGGGAGGATAAAAGAAAAAGTTTAAAGGGGACTCTTGGGAGTCCAAACATCATTCTGCATCCTCCTCTAGGTGTAGTAACAGTGTCATTATAACAATGGCAACAGTGTGGGTGATGCGCGTGGTGTTGCGCGGTCCACTCCCTGCACTCTTACAGTCCGCGGAGGTGCCAGGGTACCTCTACGGAGGAGCAGATGGTCCTCCTGCTTGTGCCCAACACTTCCTCTCTGTCGGAGCATCTCTCTGACAGATGGGCCCAGGATCCTGGACCAAGCTAATCTCCAGCACTCCTCCACTTAAAGGCACAGTGGAGCGCCTGCTCTAGTTACCTCCACAGTCCCACACGAGCCATGATGGTGATAACACACATCAATACAGGCTGAACGCGTCTGTCACGTCAAGCTGAATGTGCGTGGCAACAAATGCCACACTGTTATCTGGTTTAAAGGATGGAAAAAATGATAACATGCAGGAGGCCAGTGGCGTCTAACTTACTGTAATATGTTTACCAGAGGAATTGGTGAAACAATACAGAAGAACAAAGGAGAAAGAGAGAAAAAGGTGGAGCATTTCTTTGAAGTTGAGCGATAAAAATGACCATTGCACGGCCTATTTAAGCACAGAGTGTCAAGCTATTTCCAACGACGGACTCAAATTGCTGTCACTTTTGTCGATTTAGCCAGCAAGCATGCAAATACAAAATGCCTCCTCCCTTTGCTTTACCGGGTCCTGACCACGTCTGCGCTCGGAGGAGCCAAAGTTGACATGTCGACAATTCACACCAACTATAAACGACTTTCGGTATGTCAGATGATATTCCGCCGCTGTGCCCAGCCGAGCACGAAGAAAATCGGCTTTTAATTATTCGGAGCGGCGCAGAGGCACGTTGTCGACAGTTTTCAAATAAATTTATAGCCCAGAAAAGACGACACTCTCCCGTGTTGGACGTGTAACCGTGCGGAGGAGAAGCTCGTCCAGGGCGGCCAAAATGTCAGGCAGCCTCGCGCACATGTTTAAGACTAAATGTTAAAATCTTGTGGAATAAAAGAACTATACGAGGCTACTTTGCCATGCAAGAAGTACACAAAAATGAATTTGGACAGCTTAATCTGTCATATGCACTCGGCTGGAAACCACATGCACGTACGGACAGTTTTAACGTAAAAGTTGGCAACAAAGTAATTATTCTCAAATTTCCTAAATGTCTAAATTACTTACGCTTTCAGTGGATTCTGAATGACAGCCGCCATTTTGCTACAATGTAACGCAATATCGGCGTCTTGCAGTTCTGAGGGAAACCTACGAGAATGGACCAATCAGAGCGCGGGGTGAATTCGTGGACCAATACATCTGCAGCATACACGGATGGGGCGTGGCTTCATGGGGTAAACTGTCAAAATTATTTTAAAGGGTTTTCCCTTGTATTTATATTGTGCACTGTAACAGAATAACAGCACTTTTTTTAAAGAGACCCTTACTTGAGCTTGGATACATATCAAGTGCTGCTCCCTCCAGGCGACCGTGCGGTGCAAGTGGTGGAGAATATCAACATAGAAGCTTGGGTTTAATTATTTATTAAAATAATTATAAATCATTTAACATCATCAATAAGCACCAAGCAAATACTTTTGCCTCACTATATGTGAAGCTCTAGTGTTGGAGAGGAATGGAAGCAAGGCTCATAATACACAAGCATGCACACGATCTCTTCCTCCCACATACAGTACAAGTAAGTGGTTAGAAACGGGGAGATTTTAAAACACACACACACACACACACCAGACACACACACATACACACTAAAGACGTGGAGGCAATTCCAGATTATGTTTTTGACAGACGGGAGCTGATGCAACTTTAATCTTATGCAAATCTTCCATCAGTTTATCAAGTATCCACACATCATCGCTTCAAGTTAGCATCCAACAGTTTTTAAATGCACCGATCATTCTTGCTCGATTTGTAGTGTGTAGGTGAGAAATGTTGATGATTGCACCCAACCTAAGCGGAAAAACTGAAAAAAACAACAAATAAACAAAAGAGGACACCACCAAAGATATCTGAAGCAACAGACGGCACAATTTGCATATGGGAATGAACTCCAGTACAAGTAATCCTGCATGTGTTTCCTATTCTATACTGTGCAATATTAGCATCTGAGAGAAGGGTGTGTGTGTGTGTGTGAGTGTGTGTGAGTGTGTGTGAGATGCAACATTCTGACAGATAAATCTATTTTCAGACATCATCATCATCATCATCATCATACTTCAGAACCCAAAAGTTCCACGTAAGGAGCAAAGGGAGAAATAATTTTATCTACAAAGCTTACAATCAACAACTTTTTTCCCCCATTTTCAACAAAATACAAGCATATGTGTTAAAGGCATCACCTTGTGCTTTATATGACATCCAGATGTGACTCATTACTCAATAACTCAAAACTAGTAACGATGCAAGACAAGTTAAAGCTCTCAGTCACTGAATATGGTTCAATATCTCCTCAATGCCTCCTTTGAACATCATTTTTTATGTGTAATGCTGAAAGACAAAAGAAAATTAAAACGAAAACATATCAGGAGAACTGGGGGTTCACATACAGACACTACAAATTACATAAATATCCATACAGTAACTCAAGTCAAACAAAAAACAGAAAAAAACATAACGGATGTAAAATAACGGAACAACAAGCTGTGACGAGTTAAAACAGAACAAAGAATGTGTTGACCTTTGCCAGGAGTCCTTATCCTGTCAGACTGTCTACAGAGACCTGGAGGTGTTAATGTAATTTGTTAAACTGGTTTGAAGACAAATGAGGGGATTGTTCAGTTCTGCAAAACAATATCCAGACAACCAAGGAGGCAGCCACAGCCCATATTAAAAAAACAATTAAAAATCAAGGTGTCAAAAAAACAAATTTGAACATGAAATACGTATGTTTACACGTGTTGCTAAAATGCCGCTTGGTAAAAGAGAGAGTGAGGTTCATTCAGAGATCCACCCTCTGAACAAATAAAAGGCCATAGATTTATCAGACTGTCATGCAAGCCAGAGTGCTAATAAGTATTTTTTTTTTTTAAATCTTCAATACATAAATAATTTTCAACAATTCAAGTGTACACTCTAACATAGTTCTATGTCTTCATACAACCACAAGGTACATGATAAAATAGAAACATTATACCAGCACAGACACAGTGACCTGAATGATTTTTGGCACACCAGACACCCACAACCAAGACCCCACTGTAGTAGATTTTAGCTCAATTTTGGGACAGGACACTTGTTTATTGGGATATCTGGATTTTGGCCATGGTAAGCGACAGCCTATAACAGCTGAAAAAGGCGTAGTGCAAAAACTAAAATGTTGCAATACAGCATGCAATGGAGCCTGCAGTTTTACCTGCATGGATATAAAATATCTCTTTGCCATTACATGTACGACATCAGAGAAACAATGCTTTATTAATAAGAATTGCTGGAAACTACTCACACCAACCCTGCAGGGTTCTCAACTTACTAATATTCTTTAAAGGATACATTGTTTTAATATTTTCTAATAGTAGAAAAATAGCTCGAAAGCCTCATTTTTATTTAACTTAAAATTAGGGATTTTTGTCGGTAAGAACCAAAATATCCACTCTGTGAATAATTAGAGTGGAAATGCAAGTTTCACACTCAGTCAAGTAACTCACATGTTCTGGCTGTTCTACAAAGGCCACAGGAACTCTAAAATCCCAAATCTGATAAATGTCCTACATGTTTATATGCATGTTTGCCTAAAAACTTCCTTTCCACAGACACAAGACAGAACCATTAGAGTAACGGAGGTAAAGCAGTGACAGACTGCGAGCTGAGTGAGCGAGTGGTTCTCTCCGGTGCTCCGCGGAAGGAAGGCCATCCCTGTTAAAGTTCTCCAGGTTTCTGGTTGCAGCTGGTGCACACACGCACCGGGTGGTCCCAGCCCCGCGATGGGACCGGGCGGCGCTCCGGGGAGCAGTCGTCACACACTCCTTGGCCACAGGCGCGGCAGTGGTGCTTAGACAGCTTGGCAGTGAACTCGCGTTGGCAGTTGTGGCAGGACAGGATGTCCTGGTCAGGCACCCAGTAGGCAGGACGGGCTGCGTCTTTCACAAGGCCTAGAGGGAGACACGTAAAAAACACACACATACACAACCAGGTATTGGTTACAGCATAACATAACATTTAAGCCTTTTACACTTACATCACAAACATTTTAGCGCAGGTATTTTAAGGGCCATTTTGTTTTCTGGCTCATATTGGACACTAATGTCTGTTAGCTAAACTTAGCATGAAAACTGGAAACAGAGGAAACCTGCTAGCCTGAGTCTGTCCAAAAGATAATGCAGACATTCACGATATGTACTGATAAAGGGAATAGATCAGTGTTTTTCGACAACCTGAAAAGAGAGACATTTTGCCTATTAGCATCTCAGAGGCTAACCAGTTAGCAAGGTAAATCTCTTTTGTTAAATAAGCAAAAAACTGAAGTCAAATGTAAAAATGGAACCCCGTGTTTATAAACTGGTTACATCATAGTCCTTCATCTTGGCAATGACCCCAGTCACTTATTAGGAGCTACAAGACCAGGTCCCTTCATAATAAATGTGGAGAACCCCTTGACTTCACTTTTAAAGGCCACCGGGACATAAAAACTGCACGCATAGAGCAGCCAGTCAAATCTGATAAAAAAAGATTTTTTAAAAACACTGCAAAATAAGGTTATAACCTCTTTTCCCCTCACAAGTTATACCTCTACTATGCTTGTGTGAGGTTTCAAAAACCAACTCCTTTATGGTTTCAACAAGCACACAAACAAGATTAGCTAGATATGTTCACAGTTTGGCTGTTGTAAAACGGACTGGTTTGTCGTCTATCTCATCTCTGATTTCGTTCTGGACTTGGCAGGGAGCGATGACTTCCTGCAGTCTGCTGACAACTGCTGCCTTCCAAGAAATTGTTTGGCAAATAACCCCCCAACTTGTTGAGCTATTTCTTTAATTTAAACAGACTTTATAAGCCATGACCATGAAACCTCCATCTCTGCTGATTAAATACAGTTCATGCTGCAGTACCTAAATTAGCTTGCATTCATTTAGTCTATTTAAAATACCTGACTGAGGATATCAATACCCTTTCCATTCTCAGTTATGAGCTTTACCTGAGATTTACCCATGCTTACTTTTCCTCTTGGCTGTTTAAAGTTCACCGTAATATCAGATAAAATGATGTGCTTAGCTGGCTTTGTTGGGGTAACCATGGGAACATGGAAACAAGATTTGGATTTGTAAATAAGTAGGCTAATTTTGTTGTGACGGGAGCAGGCTTGGCTCTGAGGTATTTTAGGAGTGGCGATGGATATGGAGACATTTTTAGCAAGCAAAACATACGCATATGGCCTCTGTACCAATGAATACTGGTCTACAGTAGGCTTATGTAATAGCTAAATAATAACAGATAATCATACTACTTTAGGTTTATCAAACATGACAGACATTGGTGAAAATATCTCTTTGCATGCAGCCATTTTTCTTACTCTAACATGCAGGTTGGATTATGGTGATGGAAATGTGTCATATTACAAAAATGTTCACCTCATAAACTCTGGACCAAAGATCATTTGAGACATGAGTGCAGAGAGCGTGGAAGTGGCTTATCCAGATCACTCGAGCAACCTCAACTCTTACAAATATACAACAAAGGTGAGTTTACAGCCGGTTGTCTCATAAAACGAAGTGAGTAAACAGGAAAACTGGTCATCTCTCTCTCACCTCTGTGCCTCTGTGTAACTCCTCTACATGCGAGCACAGATATGTCCTGGAGACATTGTCAAAGGCAGTTTCGAGTTCTGTGGCCAATGTGTGTGGGAGGATTTTTAATTTCTTTGTCTATTAACATATTTCGTTGGCAAAAAAGTTAGAGAAAAATAAAAATTCAGCATTTGCAGATCTGCTTAATCAGTAATGACTTCAATAAGATATCGGAGTCTTTCGGTATACAGAACATGAGGCAATAGAATACTATTTGCCTTGTTTGGATTTAAACTATTTTGCCAACTCATCACTCATATGATACATTTGTTGTTTCTCTAATCTGTATTGCAGGATTTACGACCACTGAGCAATGACCTGTGAGATTTCTGTAATCGAACAAGCTCTTTTAAAACTAGCTCCTGAGAGCATCCCACATTCCTTATATTGGCTTTGCTGATCAGAGTCCTGCATGACGTCTTTGAGAGTTCAAACTAGAAACAAGACCTCACTAGTTTTCTTTCTTTTTTTAAATGAGCACCTTCCGCCTCTGCCACCAGAGGGCCTTGTATCCATTCCCTTACATTAACTGGGTTATTTATTCATGTTATATAACACTCCTCTTCAGGTTTTGCTTTGGACGACACTCACCAAGTGGGATGTCAATGGCAGTGACCACAACCCCTATGGTGTTGGTCACTGCTTCTCCAACCTTCCTGGCGAGGGTTCCGCCTTCTTCCTCCTCGAGCTCTGCATAAACAAAACATCCTTGCTAAGGCCGAGCTCGCAGAAATGTTAAATGGCTGCATAACATACACAGAGGAACATCTGACATCATTGAGAGTGTGTGTACCTGCGTGTGAGGCTCTCTGCTCGAAGCAGACGTCACAGACTCTGACAGGGGCAAGACCCCAGCCTCTCTCAGGGACGGGCGCAGCTTTGGAAGAGCAGGCGTCGCAGAAGCCCTCCCCGCAGGCACGGCAGTGATGTTTGGTGTCGTTGTCCTGGAAGACTGTGTGACACTTGTGGCACACCTTGTACGGGAGAAAAACAATAACAGCAGAGGTTGTTATTGACCCAGAGCCTGAGGGGGTGGACGCAATCTGAGCCTATCCAAGTTTTATCTAGTGACCTGCGAACATGTAAGCTTGTGTAATAGCGGCAGAACGCCAGACAGAAAACATCCCTCTGGACACAAAAGTGTTGACTTGGCTGGTGCTGGTGGCAGAGGGTGGGGCTGCGTGTGTCACTCACCATGATGAGGGAGTTGGGTTTCCAGTAGGCTGGGGCGATCTGATCTGTCAGCCAAGAGGTGACGGCCTTGGCAGGCTTGACACTGAGCTCTGACACAGACTGGGCCACTAGGTTGACTCCATCCAGAAGACGCTGCGCTGCATTGCTATTGTCCTTTAAAAAGCCATCTGACTGCAACAAGCAGACAGGTTATTACTACATAAGCGGATAAATGGCCTCCTCTAGCCATAATTATAGATCTGTGTGATTACTGATAATTATGGACATATAATCTACATCATATAAAGAATTAAATTGCTTGCTTCTCTTACTCCAGGCCATACGTGCTGGATCTCAGTGCGGACAACCGTATCCACAGGATCCTGGTTCCCATACCAGTACTGCCGGCTCCGATAGATCACTCCACAGTTAGGACATTCAATAACATACCTGAATACAAAGTAGGCACATCAAAGTACATCTCAGTCTCTGTGAAAATACACTAGTAAACATGTTTGTATCTGAGGTGTTTCTTGGAACATATAGGCTAATGTGAGTAGAAACCTTCGATCTTAAGTCAGTCTGGAGCACCGGAGCTAAAATTAGGGTCTGTTAAGGTAACATAAGCCTAACTCAGGCCTAGTTACACACGACCCTGCAGGTCATTCAGCTGCAACTCACCCGGACCAGGCGTATTTGGCGAGGCCCAACCATGGAGAGTCTGAGGAAGCAGAGGTCTTAGGGACAACCACCACTTCCTTTCCCCCTTCATAGCAAGCCTAAAGTGATGCACAGCACAATGACTTTAACTTTACAGACATTATCAGTCATGGAACAACTTAAATGAGACATGCCGGTAAGCTGTTGTGCTTACTTTACAGGTGTAGATGCGATTATCATACTGGGCAGAGTAACGACAACGATACTTTGCCTCATGGCACAGGCCTTCTCCTAAATGGTTCATGCTGTTCTTGCAGCCAGATCTGGGATAAGGGCAATATTTCAGAATGTTTAACAATATTGATGAAAGGAGAGATTATAGTAATTATTAACTTCAAGGGAAGGAGGACACTCACCCACAACTGAGGCACAGGCTGGAGCAGGTGAAGTACTCATCAGGGAAAAAGCAGCTGTGGGCAACGAGCTCACCTGCAATTTCCCCATTAAAGCGCTCGCTCAGGGCCTGTAAGAAAATCAAGGACGAGTAAAGAGTTGTTAGAGCCTGACAAAACTAAGTCTTGCATCTCCTCTTTATTCAGTGATAATGCGTTGACATAGTTCAATGCAGGTTTTACTACAACAAACATCCTGGTCTAAAGCTGACTGATTTTTCACAGCCCTACCTGCAGAGCTTTGAAGATGACCACTGGTGTGCGTGGGGAGCGGGTGGCGTTGTTGTCCAGGAGCTGCTCCAGTTTATTCTGCAGGCCATTGAAGTCAGTGGGGGGGTTGAGAGTCTGCGTGCCCCAGTACTGGACCGAGCTGAAGGCCTCAGGAAAACGGGAAAGCTTCCTGAAACGCTCCGACAGCAGCCGATCTACTGACTCAGATGATTTGTCTTACACAAGACACAAATGGAGAGGTGTGATCAGAACGTGATGCACAGTAAATATTCCGCATCAGTTACAACACAATTCTTAAAATACTGTGCTTCAATATATCCATTAGGAGACCTGAGGGAGATATCAGGCAGTCAAGGATGCTACAGCATCAGTCATCAGCGCAAAGAACGCACGCTTCAAAAAGTTACAAGCAAACACATGTAGCTCATTCTCTTACATTTGTTGTACCAAGTCTCAAAGCTTCATACCAGTGTTCCTTCATGTTTTCACACATTTACTAAAAATCATTTGAATTTTACATGCCAAGCTTACCATGTTTTCATGTGTTTTTCTTCTCCCACAAGTACTAATCTGTTTAAATAAATTTCTGTATACTCTGAAAAACAATGTAGAGATTTGCAACTCACTTGAGTGAGATAAAGCACCATGTTTAATGTCAGGTCTTCATTTCCTTCAATTATTATATTGCTGCATGGAAACTGAGCACAGACTTAATAATGAAACATGCATTTACAACAGAATAAGTCGGGCATGATGCTCAGTGAGAAGAGGAACATTCATGTCACCATTTTCCTGTCTAAAAAAACTGCGATTATGGATATTATTTTGATGATCATCAAAATATCCTGAAAACCTTAAAATAAAAACCTAAATTGCAGCTAAACTCACTAAAATCCTGAAATGTTTTGTTGGGTAATATATTTTTACAACAGCACAGTTACGACACACATCTTCTCAATATTCTTAAGGCTGTGAACATAAATATTAAGGTCTTCCAGCACAAATTAATAGTAGTAACCTCATCTCCCTGTCATTTTTTTTTTTAGTTTACAATGTTACATAGTAGTGCTATAGTTACAATAGCACACATCTTATATAACCTGTTTTTTAAGGTGGATACAGTGTGCAAACCAAGCCTCCAACCATGGGGACAGGTTCAGACAATTCTAAATAAATCAGGAAACTAATATAGGACATCACATCAGTGAGGCAGTTTTTTCATGTCATTCACGTGAGATTATTCACGATTATCCAGATAATAAAAATTCACCATGATAAAATTATTGTGAATGTTTTTTTATCCTGGTACATGATAGTATCGATTATTGTCCCATCCCTAATGCTCACTATTCGACGGGTACCAAACGAAAGCACACTGCAAGTCTCTTTAAGTTAACGACAGAAATATAAAAACCAAGACACAGACAATGAATTTAAATCACACTGAGCTGCATGCATCTGAAAATGGCTGACATTACTGTGAAGTATAAGATGTAGCACCTGGACTCAAACATTCTCTCATTGTCTTTCGAGTGCGTGACAACAGCTATAAATATGTGTCATTTTTTTTCCTTCACTAGAGTCAACTCTGTTTTGTTTTTTAGTCCCAAAAAAAAGGCGTGTTTACATATCTCAGAAACAGTTGGAATGCCGATTGCTACCTCCGGTGATGCAAAGGAAGGAGAGATGAACACTGTAGGCTAATATTTGCTGAACCTGTAATTATCCAGAAAGGCTTAACCTTCAGTTCACTTTAAAGGCACTGCCTCTTACTCCTTCTGTTTATGTTTACAATGTATTCTTCTCAAGAACATTCTATTCAGTGCCTCAACTTGTCTAATAAATGTGTAACAGATAGAGTAATAAACTTTATTTTACCTGAACCCAGCAACTTAGTGTGGACCGTTTCATGGAAGATGACCACCGCAGGGCCCAAGGTGGACAGAGGGACATCCAGGCCACAGCGGGCCGTCGTGGCCTTCAGTTCCTTGGTGAAATGCTTCAAGTAGGCGTCCGAGGCGTCCCCAAGGAACTTGAAGAGGTCATCGTGGAGACGGTCAGCGTGGGTGCGGTAAATGATGAGGTCGGAGATGGCGAGCACCTTGAGCAAGAGACGGGTTCTCTGACCCTGTTTGGAACTGTTCCCTAGCAGCCCCTCTGTGTCGATGACCACAACTTTACGGGTGGGGTCGAACGCCGCCCACACACCCACCGTACAGGACTCCTGCGTGGGAGAGGTCTTGAACACTTCTCTGCCCATGAAGAACGTGTGGTTCAGAGTGTGAGATTTGCCCTCTCCTGTGTTGCCAAAGATGGACACCACCTTCAGCAGCTGGTCGGGGTTGCAGCTCAGGCGCTTAAGAAATGAAGCTTCATCTTTTATCTTTAAAGAGACAAAAGTTTGGAGGTGAAAAATAGAAAACAAATACAAGGTTTGAGAAAAGAATTTAGATTTGCAGGCATTTCGCTTCTGTTCCTATCAAGTGACACTTGTGTACAACTTACCTGCATTTCTTCATTCTCATCAACCAGGAGGAAACTGGAAACCTTCTCCAGAAGTTTAGCTCTCTGGGATGTGGTCTCATCGGCTATTTGGACAGTGGGTGGGACAGATGTCTGCTCAGAGCTGACCACTGCAGCTTTGGGTGGAGGAGGGTAAGATGTGAGCTGGTGTTTCTTTTTGTTGCCTCCACCGTGGGTGCGTTTCTGACAGTCTTGACACAAGTTAACTTTGCAGTTCTGGCAGCGCACCACAGATCTGTGGCGCTTGCCACCATCTCCATTACATCCTTTGCAGTTGTCACAGTAAGGGACGTGCCCGGGGCCTATCTGAACCCGCTCGTGGTTCTTCAGACGCTCCTGGTTGTGGAGCTCGAGCTCACAGCGAACACATTGCAAGCTCCTGCATTCATCACACTCAAATGCAGCCTCCTCAGAGCCACCACAAGCGTAACTCTCTTGACATATTAGACTAGTATTGACTCCCTTTTCTGAAGATGAGCCATGGCCACTCATCGTTTCTTTACAGGATAAACACAGTGCAGAACTTCTTGAACACCCTCTGACAACAGCACCAGCAATTTCCAACAGCAGTTAATTAAAAATGTGAAATATGCGGAAATACTGACAACTGAAATGACCAAATACAAGGACTGTATCAACTTAAAACAGCTGCATAGTAACAAAGCAACAAAGTAACAACAATATGAAATCTATCAAGTTAACTTTCGCAGCATAAAGTTCAAACACTTTAAATGTTTTCTAACGATATCATCAAGTGTTACTAACAGTGAAGCAATAAACTCACAACAACCGTCTGCTTGAGCAACACCTGATATCTCTTTAACACTAACAGTTAGCTTGTTCATGTACTGAAGTTAGCACTTAGCTGCAGCATTACGTAACATATATGTGAGGTTAGCAAATAAAACTAAAATAACACAGGAACATATGTGGTTAACGTTAGCTCGTACCAACCGAGACAATGAATTCTCCCTGAAAAGATGAATGTGCAAATGTTGATGCTAACAACAGGCTAGCTAGCAAACTGACCCTCAGTGGCTAGCAGGCAAACTCGCTGGATAATTTGGCAACAAAGCAGCCCGAGGTGGTTCAAAGCCACTTGGTTTCGACGGACAGTTTCAACTTTTTCCGAAGAAAAAAATGTAAATACCGAGCCAGCGAGCCTTAACAGTACACAGCCGTCCAAACAAGCAGCTAGCCTCCAGTCTGTCAACTGAGCTGGAACAACATATCAACAAAAACAACAGCCAGCCGATGTCAAACGCTCGGGTGTCCGCGGGCTCTTTTTCTTTAAAAACGGGAGGGAAATCCGCGCGATTCCGCGTAAAAAGTCTTTAAAAATTGTTTCTGTGTTTAAATCTTTCCGAGCGGTGTCATTGTTTTGTTCTTCAGCCCCCTCCCTGGCAGGTCTCTCTAGCTACGTTACTTTGTTGCCAGGTCAGATCAGCTGATCAGATTATTTTCAGTCACAGGGTCAGAGGAGGGTAAGGAGCGGGTGCATGACGGGAAACGTAGTCCTACAGGGCAGACGCCCAGGCTGAGTCGGCAATTTTCGTGCATCTTTCAGGGTGTTTTCACGCTCTCACAAAACCCTGCGTACGCTCCGGCTTTCTTGCAATTTAACAGAAAACATTTAACTTTGAAATGATAAACCTACCGGTAGTAAAATCTCTCTGGGCTGCAGGTGTCTTGCATGTAACTAATCGTTAAGGGAGGGGAAGTGGTCGGCCTACATTTTTTCCACACCTAGTCTTAGAAGGTCAGGAACTCAAAAGAGCCTCACCTTTCAAACTTCACTGCCCTGAAGTTAAAAACAATGCTAACATCAATTATAAGGAGATGAAATGAAGCAGCAAGGCTGCATATTTAAAATTACTTTGCTCTGCATGATATTTGTAGGAGCTTAGCATTGTTTTTCCATTGTGATTTTGATTTTCTAAAGTACACTAATAGCCAACAGAAGATGCAGACAGTGTAAGACAACGGGCCTGACATCATATCAAAATCATTTCTTTTGATGTCACAGTACTTTGTGATAAAAAATATATAACTTTGATCAGAGTTCTACCAAAATAAAATCATAGTTAAAACCATGCCTCAGTGTAAGGCCCAGAACACAGGATGGATTTAAACAGCCTTTGTCTTGCAAAGTAGCACTTCAAAGTGTCAGCAGGCGACCATTTGTCCTCATTTGCACTTTGTGTTTTCCCTCCATTTCTTTACTGACAGTTCCTTCTAGTGTGGGATCTAAACGCTGCATCTTTCCAGATTAATCATTTCAAACAATTCTTTAAAAATAACACAGTAACTGGTGACTAAATGTTACACAGTAGTGCATTTATTACGAAAATTTAGGCACACAAACACACAAATATGAACAGCAGCAAAGAGCAGAAAGCCTATAAATGCATAAATTTTGGATAGAGATAGTCGCATTTCTCACAGGACGGATGTCAGTGCAGGTTTTCAGTGATCTTAAGTTGTGTTTTCTTAGTGCACAGTCCACATCACATGATAAAAAGGCCTCATTTGTCATATAAATCCCCAGACAGGCCATGTCCTCTAAGCTGAGACATCCAGTCCACTCTTTGATTTCATATTAAATAAAAAAGACAATTTTCCTCCATCCACACTTACAAAAAATCTTGAAGCGTTTGAGCAGGCCAAGCTTTTTAGAGTTTGTGCCAGTGTGCTTGTGCCCGATGGCAGCAAATATCGCCCGGTCAAACACATCTTTGAGGTTGTGTTGTGTCAGAGCCGAACACTCCACATAGTCATGAGCTCTGATCTTGTGCGCGAGCCTTTTGGCCCTGCTGAATTGCACCGGTTTGGAGCTCCACTGGTCCAGGTGGATGAGGATGTCCACATTGTGGCGGAGGTCTGACTGAGTCCCAACCAGAACGATGGGAGAGGACGGGTTGCCGGCGCGGATCTGTGGGATCCATTTAGAGGTGATGTTGTCAAAGGAGATTGGGTTGACCAGGCTGAAGCAGAGGATGAAGACGTCCACGTGGGCATAGCACAGAGAGCGAAGATGGCCAAACTCCTCCTGTCAGGTCAGATATAAACAGACATGATGAGGAAAAGGCGGTATATCTTGAATAAATCATAATTTGTCGTGGAACATCTACCTGTCCTGCAGTATCTATCAGCTTGATCCGAGTTGGACTTCCATTCACATGAACCAAACCTGCAAACCAAGCAGAAATGAGTTTTGTTGCAAAAGTCAATCAGCTGTTTCTACTTAAACAGAGTCTTCACTCACCAGTGAAAACATCAAAAGCAGTTTGTCTGTACTCGCTGTTGTATCCATTGAAGATGTAGCTGATAATCATGCTCGTCTTCCCCACAGCTCCATCACCAACCAGCATGCAGCTCAGCTCTCCTCTCTGTCTGCTGGCCTTGTCATGTCTCTGACAGGCCTGTGCCATCTTCGCTTAGATTACGACTCCATTATATCAGCATGAAAGTCCATGCAAGAGTGCAGCATTACTGTAAAACATGTCCTCTCCCCACAGCGAGGTCGGTTGGAGCCAATAAAGGCGAGAGGACACCTCGGTTTGAAAAGAACAAAAGCGGCCAATCAGAGGAGTGATGACACTTTGTGGTTCCGTTTGATGCAGATTTACATAGACACTCCCACGAGGGGGGGGCG